>JAVIWB010003989.1:152500-519189 GCA_031893035.1 Dermolepida albohirtum | reverse complement strand
AAGTTTTTCCCGCCCCAAAAACTTAAAATGCTGTTAGGAAATGCAAAAGACAAAATTAAAAAGAAAAATAAAAAATAGGGGAATCTACCGAATTGAATGTTTAGAGTGCAATAGACAATACATCGGCCAAACTAAAAATCGATCGAAACCAGGTATAAAGAACACCTTTCGCACACAAAATTCAACCGACCGGAAAAATCGGGTATAGCGAGACATGTATTAGAAAATAACCACAGTGTTAATATGGATTGTTTACATTTGATAAAGAACGTGTACAATTATCGCGAACTGGACGCGTATGAAAGCATGCACATCTTAAAGAATTTAAGCCATGTGGTAAACTTTAATGACGCCGGGCCCTTGCAAACCCCTCTCTCTTCTCTCTACTGAAAGACAGGAGGAACAATATCATAAAACACACATAAATCACACAGACATTTCCTTGACCATAATAACCTTTTTCAATGTAGTGCATGTTAGTTTAAGTAAAAGTATTTTTTAAAAATCTTGTGAAACAGACACAGTGCACATCTTGGTTTTCAACGGTGCGGATCGCGTACGGAGTTTGTTTTTTCGTACAATTTTTTCGCCGTGTTTTACCAGGTGCGACACTTTGAAATTATCTGCTGATGATGACAACTTGGTTGTCGAAATGCGTATACAGAATTTACAAATAGTTAATTGTGGAAAGGGGTTATATATCAACCTTATTGATCAGGTCAATCAACCACAGGCTCCATCAAATTCAACTACAAATATATTTATCTAATTTATAATAATAATCCGAATAATCCTTCTCAGAATTATATTTACAACTGTTATTTCAATTATTCTCACCAAAACAGGTAAAAGTGGTTTGTTATTTATGATAAGTGATCCCTCACTTATGGCCTGTAGTGTATATGTATGTATATATAATTTTATAGGTAAAATCTAGTGCACTGCATTTGTTTTATCAAAGTGCTTTTAGGTATTAGATTAGCTTTCAAAATGTAGACAATACAGCTACAATTTACTACAGTAAATGTAAATCATGAACATAAGTATAATTCCATACTTCAAAATTACGTGGGTGCATGTGAAATAATACAATATTCTTCAGAGATTCATCATGCGCTTGTAAATCAACGTGTTCATGGTTCCAACCTTTTCAGAATCTTAGATCGAACCAATTCTCTTCATTATCATTCTTCTTTCTATACAATATTAGAGCTTTATTGGAACGTAATTTCCCTGTTTTATTGGGTAGATACCGTTCCATGTACTCCAATAAATCTAAAACAATTTCGTCAGCTGGAAAGATAATGGCTACCCATAATAGCTTCAGAATTCCAGTGGTATAGTACTCATTGACTGTATTGAGAAAAGGAAATAATCATAGAAGAATATTATGTAGCGTTACTGGTCAACTTAGAGACTAAAATCAAAGGCAAACGGCTACAATTAACAAAGAAAAAAATTCTGTTTTATACTCGCAGAAATGTTGGGTTTGTTTTACGGATTACTCCCATAGACACTTTATTCACCAGACATAGCTCTCAGCATCTTCTTCTGGTTTTCCTCAACTTAACAAAATAACTATCTGAAAAGTAAATTGACTAAAACAAAATAATGATAACTGATGCTTATTTTCAGTCTTAAACGACCTTGCTATACTAAGAGTGTATAGAAGTTTGAGTACTCCTTAATTATGTATGTTAAATCGAAAGGAAAATACAATATTTTGAAAATAAAATTGTGCCTCCTAGGTTATGCAGAAAATATTTAATTGCTTATAGGTATTGTATTAACTTTTAACATCATAAGCATATAGTTCTATACCTAAATATTAAGACGCTGCATATAAAATAATACAGTGTTCCTCCACTGTTCATCGTATCTTCATAAATTGACGTTTTGGTAGTTACCTTTTTAAGCATCTTCGGTCAAACCGATTCTTTTTATTTTCATTATTATGTACTATATTATTACTTTACTGGAACGTACTTCCATGTTTTATTTTCCATAACGAGGTTTGCTATTAAGCCTTACAACAATGCTTAAAAGGTTTACCAGCAGTAAAATTCAAAATGAGATAAAATACAGTCTGAATAACTCATCTTTTTCATATTCTACTCTTAATAAATGCGTTCCTGAGTTCAAATATAGTCTACAGCCATTAAAGATGCACCAAGTCATGAATATCCCAAATCTGCCACTATACCAGAAATTGTTGAAAAGTGCATGGCTATGGTGTTAAAAGATCTTCGATAGCGGATACTTAATCATCTCTAAAAAAAACTCAACATACATTTGGGTTAAGAAGTCGGATATGAAGAAGCTGTTCCCGAAATGGGTGTCGCTCCTCAGTGTCGATCAAAAATCGGTGAAAGTGTAAATTTCTCGCGAGTTTACGAAAAAAAAAACAATGTAGATTTTATGCACCGATTTATCACCAGAGTTTAGACTTGAGCTCATATCTATTCGCCCGATACAAAACAATAATCTAAGAAGTGAAGGGACAGTGGTACTTTTCCCACAAAAAAGCCATGGCGATTTTATTTGCAGGAAAGGTAAGAGGTAGTGGCTCTCATTTAATAGAATTCAAAATGTATGGTTCTTGTTAATTATCTTTCAAAAAACTAAATCTTCACAGGCGCATATTAGGTAAATGTTTTAGATTAATGTTAGCAAAAAATTAATGAAAAGTGTCCAGTTTAGCTAAAAAAAAACTAATTTTCCACCAAGACAATGAACGGCTTCGCATAAATATTGTTGCTATGGCAAAAATTAACGAATTAGGCTGGGGGTGACGTGCCCCATTCGTCGGATTTAGTACTATTGAATTACCACCTTTTTACACGTTTAAAAATTACCTTCTGGTCAGAAATTTTCAAGAAACGACGATATTAAATGTTGTGGATGCCTATTTTAACAACCTCGATATTTCTTAATTTATCAAGGCACAGAGACCTTGGATTGTCGCTGTTCCAAATGTAATGAGGTGGCAGGGGGTTATGTTGAGAAAGAAACACAATTTCAAATCAAAGTTATTTCCTTTACTTTCATTCCACTGACTTATCAACTCAGACACCTACTAGATGCTAATTGTACGTTTTTTTTATGTAAGCGCAATCATACTCAAAGGATCACTGAAGGTTGATATATATAACCCCTTGCCACATTAATTTTCGTATTCCGTATACGTATTTCGACAACTAAGTTGTCATCATCAGCAGATAATTAAAGAGTGTCGCACCTGGTAAACTACGGCAAAAAAATACCCGTACGCGATCCGTACCGTTGAGAACCAAAATGTACACTAGAATACGAAAATTAATGTGGCAAGGGGATATATATCAACCTTCAGTGATCAAGTGAATCAAACATAGACTTCATCAAATAAAAAATTACCTATACTCAAAGGAGCTAAGAACCGTTCTTGAAAACGAAACATTTTTTTCAAGTTTTTTAATTTAACTTTTGAACTATAAAGCTAGAATAATGTTTCAAAAAATCTTTTTTGTTATCGTTTTATTATATGAACTCGGTTTAGAAAAAGTACGTTTTAGAGTTGCAATTACGGGGTGGAAAAATATACCTCAAGATAAGAAAGCGTAGAAAGAAATAATGAGAAAAGCTCTGCCCTTACTAAGCTTATAATACCTATATACATTATATATGTCCAAACTATTAAAATAAGAAAGCGATTGAAATTCTTAAAAATAACTCTGAAAATGTGACTCTTCTCCAAAATAAAAAGTTCGTTCATCTGACTTCAATTTAGTAAGTGCTGAATACTTTTAATTCCTGTATACGAATGCGGCTATCCGAACTTCCACTGGAATTTTTTATCTCAGTCAGTGACTATTCTCAATAATTCTTCCAGGTGTTCGGCATTGTTAATTTATGTATGGCTGAGAATTTATTCTATTGACGAGGTATAACATGTATGTACATATTTGTTGGTATGTCTTTCTTTTGTATAGAAAATATTGTAGTATTACTGATTCTATTAAGCATATCTCCTCTCTTCTTCCATTTTCATCTTCGGTTTGATTTGTTGGTGTTATTGTAGTAAATTATTCCCAAAATCGACCACGAAAGTCTATGATTATTTAAAAAAAACCCATGAAAATATTGTAAAAAAATTAATAATATAAAGAAATATCACAATTTCCCAGTTTATTTATTTGTGGACATTCGTTGAAATATTCTTGAAATTATGTTTTGCATATTATCTCTTTAATAAAATAGAAAATAAAAACACGACATAACTAGACAGAATTCATATAATACATATAATTTCCTGCCTCTATATATAGCTATCTACTTTCACATCAAATTTGTTCCAAAGGCAAATAAACAGAATGGAATATAAAAATATAATTGAGCAACATCGATAAAAATTTAATACTTCAATTCTGTTCATAGAGACCACAAATTATTTGTTAACCGCCTAATTTTTTTAATGACTATTAATTTTTTTGAGTACTATATATAAAATATTTTGTACAAAGAAAAACTTTTCAAGTTTTGTTACAATTTTGCAATTAATCCGTATATTAAAATAATAAAAAATTATATTTAAATCGTATACATTCTTATATGCATATATAATTTTATTTCCACCATCTTACAAACATATAATTTCATGTTTTCTATTTTGTTTGTTTTTAACAAAGAAGAATTTCAAAGTTTTCGAAAGAGTTATTAATATGCGCTATGAGCATCAAAAGATAATAATGCGATGCATTTTTACAAAGCACGTACTGCGTTAACAACACACAATCACTACGAGAATATAATTTTCTAATTAACAAACGTATATTGAACTGTATAATGAAATGAAGGTTATATGTTTTCATAATAGATCCCTTCTTATTCTCCACAGCCCTTCTAACTATCTCGAAAAGCAGTATTCCGAAGTTATCGAACACCTAACTCACGAGTAACTAACAGTGAATCCAACCATCCGCTCTCAGCTAATTAAAGTAAAGCACAAAATTCATTGTCTGATCGTTGAGAACAAATTTCTGATGCATTCCACCTCGGATATCAAAGAAAGCAATAAGCATCGTTTTGATTTGCGACTTTGACATCCTGGTCTTCGTTGATCGTGTTTCTCCTGCACCAATGTCAATGCTACAACCTCAAAAATGTATGTCTCGAAAACCATCAATGTAACTGGCGTGTAATTTGAACGCACACTGCACAAAAGCCTACTGAATGCAATGATATAGTTGACAGTGAGTCTATGCTGCCATCTCGGACGTATAATTTACTTACCGCATCTCGTGTGATATTTGGCCGCGTTTCTTCTAAATCTACATCTAAGCAGTTATTCTTAATTAAGTAAAGGTACTATTAAACCACATTCTTCTGAATGCTTCTGTAATTTCTGTGAAAATTTTCAATTACCTAAAGAATTTGTTTATATGTTCACGCTTTATATTATTCTTCAGTTGCATATAATTACGAAAACTGTAGGAGCATATATATATATATATATATATATATATATATATATATATATATATGCATATACTACCACAATTGACCATAAAAGCAGAAAGATCATATCTATACATAAAATTATATTAAATACATTTTTAATTTAATTAGTATTCAAATGTTATTATAAAAGTCTGTTCGAATAAGAACCGAAGCCATAACCTCTAGCTTTCCAAGCAAACGTTGCAAATCGTTATACTACAGAGATACTTAATTTGGTACGCAGACTTCCGCGGTCGTGGTCCATGCTATCTACTTCTGGGTTTCCGGGCTGGAACCGCGTCACTAGTATATCTGCTGACGTTTCGTACCCATTTGTATGGGGTATGGGTACGAATGGGTACGAAACGTCGGCAGACGTTAGTGACGCGGTTCCAGCCCAGAAACCCAGAAGCAGATACAGAGATACTTAGTTTGAAATATAACTAGGCACTTTTCGCACAATAGTTTAAGGAACTTTAATATGATTTGGTGCTATAATGGTTAGTATGCTTGCCTGAAAAGTAAGAGGACATGAATTCCAATCTCAGTCGATGTTGATATGAACAATAAAGTAGAAAATATTAGTCATAATGTGAAATATTTTCACTTTAAACTAGAGAAGCAATTCTAGTTTCTGCAACTAATTACTTACCTCCTATTATTATTTGCTGTCGCTTGTTCTTGATTATTCCTAACTACAATGGGTGGTGGTGTACAAGTCGGAGTGCTGTCAACGCTGGAAGCCAGGCTAGATTCACTGGAAGATAGGCTCCTATGTCTTCTGGATCTTGACGAACTGCTGTTGCTCCTTGGGCGTCCACTGGGCACATTCGATACAACACCACGTGGTTCAGTACTATTTTCGCGCACCGTGGAACAATCCGGTAGCCTAGAAGGAGCACTAACCGGTCTAACACTACTTGTAACACTAACACTAGTTACATTAGTTGATACTGCTACTTGTGATGCTTCATCAGTTTCCACGGTACTATCGGAAGTAGCAGAAGCGGAAACGTCTATGTTCTCATCATTATGTGTAGATGGCAATCTGAAATGTTGTAATCTACGCATGGAGGATCTCAACCACGTACTTCTTGCCTCGTCTTTAGCCTCCATTTCCGCCGAAATAGAAGGAACACTCGCGTCTTCCGTTGTCTGATGATTTTCTATTCTGATCGACGGAATTACTGTCTGCTTATGTATCATCGAGGCGGCGATGTTATGTATCCGAGTACAATCGATATTTTCATGACTATGACCAGGTGCGTCCGACAAATTTCCAGGTGTTTCCTCTGCGAATGTTTGTAGTGGCGTACTATCTCGTGTTCGTGGCTTAACTACCGCTATTGTCGAATGTTTCGCTGGGTGATTTTTAAGTAATGCATGGATGCTTCGCAACGAAGCAGTAGCTCTTGGAAAGTTTGCACTTTTAGAACGTCTAGGCGGCTTTCGGTGTGTTATGATGAAAGAGTTAGAATTGGTGAAACCGTGCGATGTGGAAGGAATGTGAATAGGTTCTTCTTCCTGCAGTGACATATGAAATATATACATACATATACATACAAATAATAATAAAGAATTATTTGCATGTACCTAATTATGAATGTATTTCGTAAATATTAATGATTATTTTTCGTATTCATCATTTAAGTATTTTATATGAATAATATCACTTTAACTTGCTTTTTAATTCAGGTAAATAAGATTTTGCTAAATATAATAAAGGATTCTTTAAAGTTTTGTTTGTAACAATAACATAAAATAATAATCTTTGATACATACACACTTTTTCTTGAATAAAATAATTACTACAATCTTAATGCAAAATGTGAACGCTGTTTCTGCTGGAATATATGCAATTACGATTGAATATTTTTTGTAATTTAACTATGAGAATGTAAATTTTGTTGGAGACCGTTGCTAAACAAATAATCAAAGAGGTCACACTTTAATAATTGTATTCCGAATATGTATTTTGATAACTAAATTCAGAAATTAAACACGTTTTCGAAAATAGGCCCGCAATAAAACTAGACGAAATAAACAGCGAAACGCTACTCGAAGACCACACAAACCTTCTTGTGTGTGAAGTGTTTATGAATACCAATATTAGTGTGCTAAAAGCTTTTTACCTTTTTGTTTACTTATAAGAATGACAAATAATTGCAATTCGGAAGAATTCATAATAACAGCATCATTAACGAAAGTATACATTCAGTAAATGATACGTACTCCATCGTAAAAAGGTAACTCTTTTTAATGTCTTTCAGTATTACTAATTATATGAGTAGTCTTTCTGGTCAACAATATTTGACACATACAAATTACTTTTTTATTAATAGTAAAACAAAAGTGATTATAAACGAGTTCTATTCATCTCAATGCGTTTAAAATTTAAATGTGAATTTTAGTGATTATTATTTCACTGAATATTACCGCATCTTCTAATTTTAGAAAAATTTTTGGTCGATTTTACTTTTTCTGTAATTAAAAAAGTTCTCGCCAGTCTAGAAACGACTACTTGCGAAATATAATACTTTACTGGAGTTTGTAGATATCAAATGTTAGGTTGGTATACATGAAATGTTTTCTCTTTTCTTGCAAAAAGAATACGCATGTTGTGTGATATTTTAAAAAGGAATTTGCGATATCGACGAGCTAGTATAAGTATTTCATTCAATAATTTACTTATTCATAATTTCCGAATAGTATAAATTGAATAAATTAAGAAGAATCCATATGTATTCAAATAACGAGGAAAGAAAAAAGAAACAAAATGAGAGAAATAAAAAATTATAACACAGAAGAAGGAGAAAATTTCAAATATCTAGGTACAATAATAAATAAAAGAATTGAAAAAAATTATACTAAAAAGAAAGTAGATCAAAAATATAATCTGAATACAAACCATGCTACAGATCCAAATGGATAGTTGGTATTTATTATTCATTTGTATCTGCAGCATGGTTAGGTTACAGATAAGAAGAAAAACGAAATTAAGATACATATAAAGGTCAATAAGACCACAGATGGTAACGCATCCAGAGTGATCTATTCCTTGTCTTTTGCCTCCAATTGCTTAATTCTGCCTATATTAAGTGTTCTTCCATTTGCTTCATGGCAACGTATGCTGCAGAATATATATGCTTATAAAACAGAGACTAAAAAATAATTTTTTTAGAGGAAAGTAGTAAGAAAGGCATACGGAGCTAAAAAAATAAACGAAGGGGATGGAAGATTAAAAACCTATAAAATTGAAAAAATACTGAATAGAGAGAACATAGAATGTCAAACAATCATACAGAATGAGATAGTATGGCTCAATAAAACGAATGACGGCAATAAATTGGAAAATGTAAAACTAACAGTAAGATCAAACCTTCAATAAGAGAAAATAGTAAGTAATAATATACGAATCATGGGAATTATGAGGTGGAGGTAGGAAACGCGGGATGAAGAAGAGTGGAGATGAGTAGTTAATCAAGTATTGACACATAATAAACTCTAAAGTAGAAAAGCGTAAACTGGACTAGAGTGATATACCATTTCACTGAATTACTCTGTAAAGCCCATTGGGTGGCTCGGATTCCAATATCATAAGTTTATAATAACAAGAATAAATTGAGTACTAGAGAAACATGGTTTGTTATGCGAAGTAGACTTAAAATAAACATAGTTTCTGTAAAGATTTCTGTTCATGAACACACCGAAGAATGCTAATTGAAACTTCTAGAATGGAGCTCAGTCTCCTAAAAAGAGTTAGGCAAAAACTCGAAAACAAGTTATACCATAATATTAGAAAACTTTTGAGTCATAAATAAAGATTAAAATAAAAATTTGGTTAATTGAATATCTCACAATCTTTTTAGGAAAAGAAGGAGAACCAATAGAATGGGCGTACTTCATATTTGATAAAAAGCCATTACGGACGTCCTCAGATAGACTAGTGACTACACTAGCTGCGAGACGTACTACATAGCCTTCAGTTCGCCTGCAGAAAATTCTGTTAATAATTCAATGGATACGTGGTACAATTTATTATTCCGACCTATTCAATGATCGAAGCATTATAACAAACAGTACGACCAATATATTTAATAAATTGATGATAGCGATCTGAAATAAGTAAATATCTATCCTATTATACGATAATGCAAGGCCTACACATAGTAAATAATAGTTTCAAAGTTGTCATACCTTTAACTTTTAAACAACACAAGAAGAGAGAAATGAGTTTATAATGGAGAAGAGCTGAAAGGCGCTGTTGACGGAAGTATATTCAATCAAGAGGAAAGTATTATAATTAACAAATTTTTGTTTTTTAAAAACCAAATAGTTTCATATTTTGTTCATTAAATCTAACATCTTATATACAGCAGCCTAATATTTAAATTTAAAAATGAACATTTAAATTCGTTCACCTTAAAGACAAAGCGAAATAATCGAATTATATTATTATTTTATAAATATTATTACCACACATAGCTAAAGCAATATGACTTACAATATTCTTACTACGTCCTGCTTTAACTTCAACATCTCCTTGAATTTTTTCGTCTTCAAAATCTTTTACACTACCATCACTTACATCAAATTCCTCCAAATAATTATCTAAATCCATCAAGCATTCTTTTACAGCATTTTCATCAATGACATCATCGCCATTATCACATTTTTTACCACCATCAACACAGTACTCAGTCAATGATGCATTGAGCACTTCGTCTAATTCCTTCAAGATCACCATAGCCTCTAAATTATCACAGGAAATCGATCTGCATAATTTATCGTCGTCCACTCTACGACAAAGATCCAGCAATATTTCGCTGTTACATCTCTGTAACGTATTTTGTACGACAACATTTGTTGATGTGATATCATCATCTAAACTTATTAATATGTCTTCTACATCAATAGTATTGTTCGCTGAATTCGTTATCGTTGGACTGGCCTTCGCTGTTTGAAGTTTTTGTTCTAAAACGGGTAGTTCGGAGTCGAGAAGGTTATCCGAGTATTCTAATTGAACGGTCGAATATAGTGGTGATGTTGGAATATCTGGGGATCCTACGTCGAAGTCGATAAGGTCAGAAATTGCGTGATCTTCGCTCGTCGACATTTTTTAGTTTTTAATTTGGGCGGGATATCTGAAATTAACAAAAAACGTGATTGTTATAAATCCATTGTATAAATTGCATATTGTAATACTACGCAGGCAGTTTCAGTTGATAAATATTGTAAACAAAAAGACATTAAAACTTAACTAAGCCCCCTATATTTTAACATAAGTACGTTCATTGATAAAAAATCTCATTCTAAGTTGTTTTAATAAAAATCTTCGCTTCTCGCTTGTAGTTACTACTCTACGGAATGTTTCATTTGATCTATCGATTGCCAATAAACACCTTTAATATCTAACCCAATTTAACTATGAACTTAATGTTAGTGCACACTCCATATTTGACGCATATGCAAATATGGAGTAATACCACGCGTATGTATTATATACAGTCTTTCGCAGAGAAAACCGAACTTTTTAAAAATAAAAGCAAAAGTTTACTGTTTTGGTAAAAATTCATTTATTTTATTCAAAGTAGTCGGCTTCGGCTGCAATACGTTTTGCATGGTCGATTAATATGTCGAATGAATTTTAAGTTCATCTTTAGAGATGTTCATGAAGATCGCTGTCAACGCCTTTTTAATAGCTTCGACGTCAGCATAACGTAGTTTTGAGAATAGATAGGAATCATAGAGGGCCAAATCCGGTGAACACGGTGAATGGTTGATGATTAAAATGCCATTTGTAGTTAGAAAACCAGTAGTTGAGCGATGAGATGGTGCATTATCATGTAACAAACGCCAGCTATCATTTTCATAAACGTCATACGCGTCAAAAGACTTGACTTGTTGGTACTAACTCTTTGTGCATTATGCCTTTCGAATCATAAAAGGTATCAACAATGTCTTCACTTTTGATTTCTTCAAACTGCTTTTTTTCGTCCTTTCATCGTTTGGATGTTTACATTCAGAACCTTAACGCTTAGTCTCTGGATCATATTGAAAACGCCACCTCTCATCGCTAGTTACAATAGAATACCTAAAGTTTGCACAAACCTTGCACAAATCTTTCTCAGTTCCAAATGCTGTGTCAAAATGTGATGAATTGAATCTTTGGAAATATTTAATTCCATTCCCACGTATCGCAATGAGGATTTTATTTATGTCCGGAAGACCGAAAATGATATTTGTTCAAAATCAATTTTTCGGCCAATACCAAATACACGCTGTTACCTTTATGCGCAATTTTTCTGCTACTAATGCATGCACCAAATTAGAAACTGTTGATCCTTTGCCAACAAAACCATGTTGATGTGGTGGTATTAAACTGTGAATTGTCGAAGATAGATAACTATAAATGCACATTTCCAGAACCTTATTAAAATTTGAGAGTATAGGTTAGTTGTGGGCAATTATATTGGCAAAGATCATTATAAGAATGGTATATGTTAATTCAAGCATATTAAACATGAAAGAGGATATGTTGAAAAATAATAAAAACATAAATCGAGTTATTCGTATATCGACTATAATTTTTCTGTGATATTGTCTTATGTAAATTAGTAATTCTTCAATACTCCATAAAAGACTCAAATTTCATAGCTACGGCCGGGAATTCGTCATGAATATTAATAAAAAGCAAAGTTGTTTGTATAATAATATGTTAAATTTGAAGAAACTACGTTCGATTTATTATTTACACTTTGACTTGTACAGATTTCTTATTTTAAATTAATTATTGCTCGTACTATACTAAAAATTAATAAAATAATAATATTTAGTACAAATTAATAACAACCTAGATTACAAACATTTATATTTACAAAACAAGATAACTAAACTCTAACACGACTCTTGTCTAAAATATGAGATTGTAATGTGTTTTGTTTGTGGCTCCGGGATCTCTTTAAAAACCATCACTCTTCACTAAAGCTCTTTAGATGTCGTAAATAGTGTCGTAACGCTTTACTTTCATAACTATAAGTCACGTACAGTGAAATTAAACGGATGTAAGGAGTGACTGAACGCTATGATTTCTTTTAACAAAATTACTTACGATTGTTCATTTGCGTATCGATGAGCTAATTCAAATAGTATTTTGTATGGTTATATTATCATTTCTTTTTGGATAAACTTTCAACATTAAAACATAACTTATATGTTAGTTATAATTAGTATATAATACTAAAAGTTTTCCGTAAAAAAAAAACCCGGTTTTTCGTTAACATCTACTTATTTTACAATAAAGCTGCTTTTAGGAGGGTGGTTCAACAGGAGAATGACTTTTAAATGAAATATTTATTTTAGGGTGAAAATATATTTAATTTTTCAACATAATTCTCATCCAATTCTATATCCTTAGTGCGACGACTTCCAATTTAATCACCTCTCATTTGCTCATATTTTTTCAAGCTTGGGAATGAAAATGTTACTCGGAGTCATATCTGGTGAATATGTTGGATGGGGCAACAATTTTTAAATGCCATAGCGAATAAATGAAAAAGTGCATTATCTTTATAAAACAAAAGTTTTCTTCTAAATAAATGGGGTTGTTTTTTTCTTTACCGGCATCGAATCGTATCAGTACATTAGCATAATACTGGCCAATTAGTGTGCTTTCTTTTTGTTAATAGATTATATATCCTTCGGAATATCAAAAAATTGTGGCTATAATCATATAGATCGAAAAAATAGTTCTTGCCTTCTTCGGAACAACTTCATCAGCAAAAGGCATTGTTTTGGCTTTGTTTTTGCCTCTGGAGTATAGTAATGTATTCAGGTTTCATCTATGGTGATATATCGATGAAAAAAGTCCCTTGGAATTCTTTTGAATTTACAATTAGTAGCCATTTGAAATAGTAACACGAGTTAGCATTTGCTTGATAACAAGCAAACGTGGCACGCATCGTGCGGTTAGCTTTTTCCTATTTAAATATGCTGGATATTATATACCAATTCCTTTGGGATTTTTGCTGCATTAGCTATCTCACACATTTTTATTCGATGGCTCTATTTGCAATGGTATGGACTTTATTAATCATTTTGGAGAAGTTATTGTAAATAAAGATTCCGGATGTTTAGTACCTTTTGTGTCCATATAACTAAAGTAGCGAGTCACTATCATTCAATGGTAAAGAGCATATTCATCATATTTGTATAATATTTCTTCAAACAAACGGCTATATTTATTGTTTGCAGAAATTTTGTAAAATTAAACAAATCGATTATAGAAACGCATATAGTTTCCCAGCGGCTTATGGTGATAACAGTAGACAAAGTGCCAAATCCTCGGCTTTCATAAATCCTTCAAACCATAATAACAGCTCAAGTAATAATTCGAATAATATTTCGTCTTCAGGAACTTCACTTAGTCAATTCTATTGCTGGTTGCGTTGCAAATACAGTCCATACAATATAGAAAATGCGTTTATAAGTGGATTAAATGATTAAAAATTAATTGGCCAAATTGTGCATGATATTTTCTTATGTATACTAGAATATGACGTCTAACTTCTATCATCGTTAATTATCATTTACCACAATGACAACCATTGTGTTTACTCATTACCTTTTTTTGACAAAGAGAGTCGATAACGGTTCATACCTTCCCTAAATTTTCACTGACAATGAGCTGCTATAAAATGTAATATTTAATAAAGTAATATCCCAGGTTTAGCAGTCTACGCGTTGTATTGTAGTAAGACACGTTTCGTTGCTTAAACTATCAATTTCTTTACGATCTTATATAAAAACTGAATGAAAGTTAAGCACTAATGAAGATCTAATATGTAAATAACAACGATAAAGAAAATCAATTTGTCAGCAAATCATGAAGAAAGCGGCAGCTCGAATAGTGAGGCAAAATATTGAAGAATTTTATTATTATTGAAGAAAATTTTCACTGACAATGAGCTGCTATAAAATGTAATATTTAATAAAGTAATATCCCAGGTTTAGCAGTCTACGCGTTGTATTATAGTAAGAGACGTTTCATTGCTCAAACTATTAATTTCTTTACGATCTTATATAAAAACTGAATGAAAGTTAAGCACTAATGAAGCTCTAATATGTAAATTATAACGACAAAGAAAATCAATTTGTCAGCAGATGGTGAAGAATGCGGCAGCTCGAATAGTAAGGCAGGATATTGAAAAGATTGTTTTATTGCATTGCTGACACCCACACCCACAATGTATCAATGTTTTTGGCGAAGCTGTGGCTTGACTATTGACCATATTTTTCTACGGAATTTGAGTATGGACTCTGAAAAACTATTCTGACGTTGGAATATCTTTTTAAAGCTTCCATTCCGTACATTGTCTAGTACAATGTTTGTTTCGAACAGTCATCTTCTTAAGAAAGTCATTCAATTTTATTTATTATTAAATTGCTTTCGTACGGAAGGTATAAGATCGCTTTGGTACTATTTTATCATTCCTTATGCGGTCAAGTAAGACACGCAATGATCCAAAACCATGCTCATTAGAGAATTCTTGCGTAATTCGTAATTCTCGCTATTGAAGTACAGATCAGGCTTTCGTTTTGATGAATAGACGTAGAAAAGATCTATTCTGTATACATTGTTCAATGCGAATTCTGTTAATGATATTATTTGGCTAAATAAGGATTCTTGTACATTATTTCTAATGAAGTCAGACTTCATCAGTAGAAGCTCTTTGACTGCTTGTTATCAATAAATATTTCGTAAATAATGTAAATAAGGATCTGACTCAAAATAGAATATAAAGTATATTCAGTTTAGCTGAGAACATGAACATGCATCATTTAAAATATGGTGAATAATGTGTGCTACAACAATAACTTCGAAATGACAGTGAATCGTATCTCTTGTAAATGCTATGATGGCAGCATACTGTATATAAATTTATTTTTCAGCTATTCATAATATTATCAAAAAGTATCTCGGATCGTAAAGGACGTTCGTGTAATAGTCTCTACGATGTTTTGTTTTTCAGTCACCAAGACTAAGAACATTATTGGTTTTAATTACTTACAAATATATTAATAAGGAATAATTAATACTCTGTTGATTGAATTGTTGTCAATAGATGCTACAAATGATATGCGTCCGTAATTATGATATTTTAAATTGCTTACTTCGTACAAGGAAATCGTCTTGTTAACCGAACAATCATTAGAATGCGTCTCATGGCTTTCCTAGTAACATGCTAAATAGTTTATTTTGTAATGCGGAACTACAAATTTTGTATTGCTTATATAAATATATTAATTTTAGAAAAAAATTCGAATATATTATTTAAAGTTTGATTTGGAATATTCAACACATCCTACGTTATTTATTAAAAATGTTAATTATCAAATTTGCACAGTTATCTCACATTTAAAAAGATTTTTGCTTTTTTCTAAAGAAAATGTTTAAGGTCATTTATTAGTGATCATCCTCTTCCGGGTTTTGTGTTGTAGTAGTGCAGTGTTACTAATTGATGATCTTTCGCTTACCGATTACTGTACGATTCCTTTATATTACTCGTCGTTTATACGAATACCATTCAAATAAATTAGTTCTATTTAACTCTGCTCTTCGATTTACGGACCATATCGTTGCAATTTGTATAAATGTTGCGGAATCGTTGGATTTTTTTATTCGTTCTTGTCAGCAATTTAATAATCTCCTGACTTTTAAGTGAACTTATTTTGCTTTTGTGAGAAGTAAACTAAAATATGGTGCCATTATAGATATCCTTACGTGGGATGTTTTTTAAGTTTCGCATAGTGGCACATAGACGGTCAAATGTCAGTACTAAAAGTTAACCTCTATCTTTAGTTAATCTAAATCCAAAGTCTCAGTGCGATACATGTAGTATTGTAGCTACAACGAACTGTCAAACTTGACAAGGTAGTTAAAAAACGCATTTAAACCGAGAACATTTTAGCTGAACAATTTTTTAGAATTTTCGGAGACAATTATTTCAACAAGATTGCCTCATCAAGTTGATTTCTGTTTTCGGCAATGAAGCACCACATCAATCAACAATTTCTCGTTGACGATCCAACTAAAGTGGCAGTCACTCAGGAAAACGTCGATGCTATGCGCAAGATCTTCAACGAAGATCGACATATGACACATCGCCAGATTGAAGCATTATTGGAGATTTCAATTCAATTTTCAATTCAATTTAGACCTCGATTCAAAAAATTTTGCAGAAAGAATCGTGTATATAAAAATAATTAGTTTCCCATCGCAGCTGGAGTGAATTGGTGTCAAAAAGCTCTAGTACGCTTCAACGCTGGAAACTCTAAAAACGTCTACAACATTGCCAGTGATGATGAATTTTGGATTTACTCATACGAGCCAGAAAAGAAACGCCAGTCATCTGTTTGGGTGTTCCAAGGCGAAGAAAAGCCAACAAAAGTCATCCGTTCTCCAAGTATCTCCAAAAAGGTCGTCGCGACATTTGTCTCGAAAGCAGGTCATGTAACAAAAATTTCTCTACAAGATCAAAGGACTGTTACTGCAGATTGGTACACAGCCACTTGTTTGCCGCAAGTCATCGCTGAGCTTCGTAAACCAACCCCAAACGACGAATCATCCTTCACCAAAACAATGCAAATTCGCACACAGCACTGAAACGTCGAGTTGTTGGACCATCGCCCGTACAGTCCGTCTCAACGATTTCTCTACCCTTACGAAAATCAAGAACTGACTGTGTGGTCGAAGGTTCCAGTCGTCAGAAGGAACAGTCGGTGCCTTCAAAAATGCAATTTTGACTGTACCAACAAACGAGTGGAACAACTGCTTCCACAGTTGGTTCGAGCGTATGCAAAAGTGTATTAATTTTCGTGGAGAATACTTCCAAATACTTAAAAGCTATCTACTGTTTTATTCCAGTTTTATATGTAAAACTTAAAAGGCAACCCACGTATTACATATATCAACATTTGCTTCTAGAAAGGGTGCAAAATCAGTTTCTGAAATACTTTAGTTACAAGAACGATGGCTCCAATTAGCACAGATTACAACGCTCTGCTTGAGAGAGGGGTTATAGTAGCCTTAATTGATTAACTAAAATGTTAATTCATTTTTCGAAATGTACAAGCAGAATATAAACAGCACCGTGATAAAGATTTTTAAAAGAAAAAAAAGTATTTTAACGAATTTTAGAAGAGACAAAATCTATGTATATTTAAATTGGATAGTCGCTGCATTAGCAAGCACAATTAATATAGTTGTGTACACTTAGACTTCCTCTATAACCAGTTTTAATTTGCGTGGATTATACGAATTGGAAATTTTAAAAAAATCGTTTCTACAGCAGTGTTTTATATGATTCGATCTCAACTCTGTCGTTCACAGTATAGTATTGTTGCACGATTCGTGAAACAGGAAATCACGTAACAGTTCCGCTAAATTATGATTTGACATCTAGGATCGTGATCTTTTAAAAAGACTGGCTAGAAATCGTGAAAAGGTTATACGAGAGAAAGTGTTCTCTAGAGTCAGCACGTTTCTGACACATAAGCCATTCGTGCAATTCGATTTTGTAATTAAAGCAAGGCCATGACGCAAATATAATGTTTTTCTGCTTCTATCTCCGAGATTCTAAAGAACTTCTCTGTATTGTTTTCGCTGTGCTAATTTTGTGTTGACCTACAATATGTACAATATCTGCTGTAAGTATGAGAACGGTGCCATAAAATGTGGGTCTTCTTTCCAGATAAATATGCAGAATTAACGTTATAATAACACGAGGATAGTTTGACAAGTAGTGAGAATGACACATAGGTGGCGCTCTAATTGGTAAAACAAATGCACTATAAATTTAGGTTGCTTATTTATATGTTTGCATTCCGATATTTAAATAAATCGGTTGATTAGTTTATTTTTGACAGCTAATTGAAAAAGAAGCAACACGTCGTTTTGTTAAAACGGAAAAAGCAGAGTATCGTGCGGTGATTAAATACTTCGTAATTAAGGGTATGAAAGCTACCGAAATAAAAGATGAGTCACGGGAAACATTAGGTGAATCTGCTCCATCGTCCTCCACAATAAGTAGGTGGGTAAATGAATTTAAACGTGGTAGAACAAGCTGTATTGATTAAGCGCGCTCTGGAGCACCCAAAATCGTGACTTCTAAGGAAATTATTATAAAAATCCATAATATTATTACGCAAGATCGACGACTCAAAGTGAGAGAGATAGCAGACATGGTAAACATTTCAACAGAACGCGTACACCACATTTTAACGAAAGAATTGGGCCTTTCTAAGCTTTCAGAAAGATGGATGCCGCGATTGCTTACGACTGATCAAAAGTTCACTCGTTTGCGCATTTCTAATGAGTGTTTGAACCTTTAGAGGCGGAATCCGGTTGATTTTTGTAGGCGATTTGTTACTTGCGATGAAACTTGGATACACTATAGTACACCCGAAACTAACAACAGTCGAAACAATGGTTAGAACGTGGTTCTGCACCTCCAAAGAAAGCGAAAACCATTTTACCGGCAAACAAGGTGATAGCATCAATTTTTTGGGATTCAAAGAGCATTTTGCTCATTGATTACCTTCAGAAAGGTGCCTCAATAAACGGACAATATTATGCAGAACTTCTACAAAAATTAAATGTTGAAATTCGTGCTAAACGGCCAGGAATGGCAAAGAAAAAGATTTTGTTTCACCAAGACAACGCTCCCTCGCTTACCAGCACAGTTGCGATGTCCAAAATCCACGAGTTGCATTTCCAATTAGTACCGCATGCCCCTTATTCGCCGGATCTAGCCCCTTCCGACTTCCACCTTTTTCCAAAATTGAAAACGGCGGTAGGTGGAAGCTTATCATCTTCGTAAATGAGTATTTTGCAAGCCTTCCGGAATCGCATTTTAGAGATGACATAAGGGCATTGGAGCACCGTTGCAATAAATGTATTGCTCTTTTAGGAGAATATATTGAAAAATAAAAATTATTTTGTATTTAAAAAATTCGTTTTTCTTTTCCATTCTCACTACTTGTCAAACTACCCTCGTAAGTATGAGAACGGTGCCATAAAATGTGGGTCTTTTTTCCAGATAAATATGCAAAATTAACGTTATAATAATACAGGTTTAGATAAATAAATCCATTAGAAAGTTTTTGATATAGCCACTTGGATTTTAATAGAAATTTTCCACATTTAAGTAAATTTATATTCGACTCATACTTCCGGTTCATAAATAACCATATTTATATTCGAATCAGATTTCCTGTTCAGCCAGATGGTGTTAGTTTTTTTATTTTAAATTAATTAGCCTGTATCTTTTGAGAATTTCAATAGAGCTTTGCTTTGGAAGTTCAATAAAAATAAGATTTAACGCCCTTTCGTTTAATAGCGACAGAAATATTTTCTTAAAACTGATATATTAAAATAATGTTCATCTTTAGTAGGCAATGGAATTAAAATTCAGTATTTGACTTCACTTGCCAGAATTAACTTTGTAGACCTCCAAGATTAAGAAAGGTTCAATTAACTGAAAACTAACAGAAATCTTGATGATGATTGGTTTTACTCATCGTGTAAGAATTCAAGAATCTAAGAATTTGTATCGAGATTAACATTCGATATCACGAACCGCCATTGGTAGAAGTTAAAAAATATAACTTGAACGGGAATATTAGAAATTTACCGAAAAGCGGATAATCAAAATTTATTGCTCAAGATATTTTTGTAGCATTAGAAAAATCATTTCGAGATAAACGGGAAGTTTGTTTCGAATATAAATATGAAAATTTCTTACTTGCTTACTTGTTCTATTAAAATATACATATGTAGCAATATGATAGTATGAAATATATTCGAATGGATCGATACATTTGACTGGACCTGTATATGGTATATAAGTAAATTGATTTTAGAAAATCGAAGATATCTAAAAAATGCAACGAAGTAGTAAATTACATTAATTACATTAAATTACGTTTTGATTAAATGAGAAAATTCCTGTGGTTTTATTTTAATAGACTTTGATAACGTCTACTATAAATCCGTTCAAATTTTCGTAAACATAATGATCTATATTCATAAAAAAGTTATCAAAGGGAAGCATGAATATAGTACCAGTGTTATTAAAAGGCTGACCAGTGTAACAAAACATGTAAAAAAAGAGGTATTTATTGACAAATGTACATGTGAATCATACACTTTCTATTACAAAAGTCTCGTTCTAGTTTCACAATACGTTTTCTCCATATACCACGCACAGAGTGTCCGTTTAATAGGTAGGCAAATATATGAGTAATGTGCTGCCAAATTCTCCTAGTATCTGGACCATTATTAAACAAGCTACATATAGACATAAAATTTAAAATTAAGATTAGATTTCGTTTTCTTATTTTTCGCCGAAAAGTTACCAATAATGGAAGAGATTTGTGATAATGATTGGTCATCTTCACGATGAGATACGTGATATCAAGGAAGTCATTGAAGTATTGCCTAAGATGATTGCTACAATCGATCGAAAACTGGACCACAAAAGAAAACACCTAACAATAAGATGAATTCATCAACAATTACGAAGCGTCATGAAAATCAATGAGAGGAATATTAAGAAAAGGAAACTTTTATTTCAACATCGTAACAGGAGACGCTTGCAGTTTGATTCCTAAGTAACAGCAAAGGCTATTCAGAGTATTCAGTAGGGTTCACCGAGAAAGGGGAAAATCGAAAAAGAGAGAGAGAGAAATCAAAAGCGAAGATAAATCTGATTTATTTTCATGATTCAAAAGAAAGTGTTCGTTAATAATTCATTTCGAATAGTTACTCGTGAATGAATATCGAAAAAATAAGAAGCCAGAATTTCTTTTACTATAGTGCAATATCTGGTAGCCATTAGGCTAATCTTTAGCCTTGGTCACCAAAAATTTCAGATGCATGAATATTATACTTGTTGTATCGTCCACAATAAATCGCTTACTTTAGTTCGATCAACTCTATGTCTTCCAAAAAGACCACTATCCTACTCAGAGGAAATTTGAAAAGTATCTTAAGCTCCAATATGTCCCGATTGAAGTATTTTTATCCGTTCTTCACAAGTAGTAATTACATATAAGCATTTTCCTTTGGTGCATTATTTCGTCTTTTCTTTCAAATGCAATCTGAATATTAAAGAAAGGAAATTGATATCTTTTCCACTATTATGTACATGATAGATGGTCGCCCGTAATTGACTGTTTTGACCAAAAATATCGTTTTTTCGGCATGTTTTCGTTTTCTATTTTCTCAATATTTAGAAATGAAGAGAAACTGATTCAATGACATTATTACTATTTAAAAAGCGATGACCAACACCCTAAATCGTATTTCTTTAAATGACAATAAAATGTCCTCGGATCCAGTAATCATAATACGTAGAATAAACAAACTTACGAGGGAGCGTTTTTATATTCGCGGAATGAGCGGGTTGTAGAGGGGTGAGTAGGCGCATTGGGGCGCGACCTGTGCAGCGACTCATGATTAGTATAAATAGACAGTTAGTCTTTGAGCTATCGTCAACCAAGTAACATAATCAGGAGTGAAAAGTGAAATATGGTAAAAATCGAATATCGTGCCGTTATAAAGTTCCTTACCAGGCAAGGAAAATCAGTCGCGACCATAATGAATGAGATGTCATTGGTTTACGGCGACTCTTGTCCAGGAAAAACCATGGTGTACAAGTGGCACAGTTTATTTAAACAAGGAAGGGAATCCCTTGAAGACGACCCGAGGCCGGGCAGGAGCATTAAGGTGACCACGCCAGCACTTATCCAAAAAGTTGAACAAATTGTACTCGAAGATGCTCGACTAAAGAAGAAACAACTCGCAGAAATGGTTGGAGTATCCGATACAACAATTTTTAAAATCCTACACGATCATCTCGGCATGTCTAAGGTCAGCGCAAGATGGGTGCCGAGAATGCTCACGCCGCCACAAAAACAACAGCGCGTAGAGTGTTCGCGTGCATTTTTGGACCTCTGTAATGTAGACAAGGATGGTGTATTGAGTGGAATTGTTACTGGAGACGAAACTTGGGTTCATCATTATGAACCTGAGTCCAAACAAGACTCCATGCAGTGGCATAAAACGGGCACAGCACCTCCCAAGAAATTTAAAGTGTCACAATCAGCTGGGAAACTCATGGCAACGGTATTTTGGGACTCGGAAGGAATATTGTTGATTGATTATAAAGATAAAAGTGTTTCTATAACCGGAGAATATTACGCTTCAATATTAGAGCGACTAAGAGAAGCCATTAAAGAGAAAAGACGGGGAAAATTGACAAAAGGTGTTCTGCTTTTGCACGAGAACGCGCCCGTCCACAAGAGCCGCGTTGCGTTAGCTGCCCTGCATAAAGTGGGCTTCGAAATTGTGAATCACCCACCCTACAGCCCAGACCTGGCCCCGAGTGATTATTACCTGTTTCCGAAAATGAAGAAAGAGCTGCGGGGTAAAAAATTTACTGCCGATGATGAAGTCAAGGAGGCAGTTTCGGCGTATTTTGCAGATAAAGAGAAATCATTTTTTTATGAGGGTATAAATAAATTAATTGAAAGATGTGAAAAATGTATCCGTCTTGCAGGTGAATATATTGAAAAAGAAAAATAATTTGGTTTTTTTATTTCCACCCCTTGTCCCCTATTCCGCGAATATAAAAACGCTCCCTCGTATGATGTGAAAAATTGTGCAAAAAGATTCGAGAACTTTATTTCAACAAAAGGTAGAGTTAGTAATAATAAAATTAAATGTTTCATCAAAACCAATTGCTTAATAATATTTACTGAATGACTAAGGAAGCAAATAGTAACCTTTAATTAACATTAAATCTTAGGTTAGACTCCAAAAATAAACTAATGTACCGCATCAAATGATCTAACTG
Source organism: Dermolepida albohirtum (assembly GCA_031893035.1). Classification (NCBI taxonomy): domain Eukaryota; kingdom Metazoa; phylum Arthropoda; class Insecta; order Coleoptera; family Scarabaeidae; genus Dermolepida; species Dermolepida albohirtum. The sequence goes on along the minus strand of JAVIWB010003989.1, from coordinate 495,796 downwards.
CCAAAGTAAATACGGAAAGGTGACTATTAATGTATCGTTAAATAGCTAACTTCAAAATCTTATTATTACTCAATTTATTACTTGTTTTTTTAAAGAATCGACAAAGATCACACGTCGATTCCTAAATAATTATTAGTACATAAAAATTTATTAAAGGCATTAACTTCAGATAAAAGCTGCACATTGAAAGAAAAAAAGCGACATTGAAAACAATTCATTGTTGTGCATTGTGGTTAACCTAAAGAAAGAAGAATTTTAAATAATTTTCTTCTGAGAAAAATAAGATATTACGTCAATTTTGGTTTTACTATTTTTATTAATAATTTGTTGATATTATTAATAAAAAAAATTAATATCAAGGTTTCTGGGTTAGTTCTATAAATGTGAAAAATCTTCTTTTATATATTGTTCTTCAATTTTTAACTGTTTGAAGAAATACAATATCTTCTTGCAATATTTTTAAACTGTACATACAGACAAGACAAGACTCTGCCTTATTTGTTATATCTTCTTAACGTTCTCATTATTCAGTAGAAGTAAAATATCAGGCAGATGCTAGAGTAAGATACCGTTAGTATGTGGAAAGACCGCAATTTATAAATTACGAGCATTGACCTACACTTCGAAACTGTAATGTGGATTTTTTTAACATTATTTACTGAGAAGTAAACCATTAATTAAACTTTTATTATACGTAAATACAGTTTCGTTAAATTTATTATGGTGCTAATTATTGTATTAAAAATAATTGGAAATAGGAATCGAAGTAATTTGCATAATTAGTGTATTCTATTCAAATACCACTTATGAGAGTTATATTAAAACTATACTAAAAAAACTCTGTTAATATATCAAGCAATTATGTACTTTATTCCATCAAGTTGTGTAACATATAGAGCAGACAGGATATTCAAGCAATTGTATTTTTCCAAGGTAAAATTTTGTATTAATTTGGAACTAAGCTAATAATAATAGTATTTTATATCTATTACATAAATCTGAACGCTGTTTCAAATTTCGCGGTTTTTTTAAAGAATAAATAAAACATAATTTCCATTCACTTTCAAAAACATTTTATTGGTATTTGAAGTATCAGTTACGACATTTATATGCGAAAAATAATATCTGCCAAATGGCCTCCTCTTGCAGATTCACAGACGTCCACTCTTTTGTTAAAATTTTCAATGACATTATCTCACCAATGACAAGAATAATTTCATCTTTCAAAGCAGGAATTGATTGTGGATTGTTTTTATAAACCTGACTTTTCACATAACCCCAAAGAAAATAGTCTAACGGTGTCAAATCACATAATCTTGGTGGCCAATTAATATCGCCGTTTCTTGAGATTACACGTCCAGGAAATTTTTTTCTCAATAGATCAATTGACTCGTGTGTAAAGTGTGGTGTAGCGCCATCCTGTTGAAACCACATATCCTCTAGATCAATATTCATTAATTTAGGCCACAAAAATTCGGTTATCATCCGACGATATCAATCACTATTGACAGTTACAGCTTCACCAGCAGCATTTTTAAAGAAGTAAGGTGCAATTACACTACCTGACCATAATGCACAACACACAGTAACTCGTTTAGGATGCATAGGTTTCTCATGACTAATTCGTGGATTTTCCTCACCCCGGATACGGCAATTTTGTTTATTAACATAGCCACCAAGTTCAAAATGTGCCTCATCGGAAAACATCATTTTTTGAGAAAAATTAGCTGGTTGTTCATCGACGAAATTGACAAATGAACGACGTTTTAAATGATCTAATGGCTTCAGTTCCTGTGTTACTTAAACCTTATATGCCTTCAGAGCTAAATCCTTGTGTAAAATACGCCATGTTGTTGATCCACTAAGTCCAAGTTATTGTGAACGTCGTGTAATGGACATTTCAAGATCATCAGGAACACTTTCAGGAACCAAACCAATATTTTCTTGTGAACGACCACTGCGACTGTATTTTTCACTTTTTTTATCTTCCACGGAACCGGTCTCTTGAAATTTTTTAATAATTCGGCTAATAGTGCTTTCAGATGGACGATTATGTAAACCACAAAATTCACGTAATTTTCTAAAAACTCTTTTCACAGAATGCTAATTTTCATAAAATAATTCAACAATTCGAACGTGTTGTTGTACCGTTTATGAAGCCATTTTTATAAATATCGTACATCGCACTTTTTAAATGCCCACATACCCAGACAAATTCAGTGCGCCATCTATATTTTATTTATTCTTAAAAAAATCGCGCAATTTGAAACATCCTTTATGTTATATAAAACGTTGTCCAGGTACATTTCTGATAAACTGAGCTGGATTATTATTATTCCAAAATTATATACATATTTTGAAACAAATTGAAATAGGGTTACTGATCATTTTGTTATGAACATGAAACAAAGTAATATTTGAATATACGATCAAGACGTATTAATTGTTTTAATTATCTTTTTCTTTCTTTTTTGAATCATAAATGCATATTTGGTCAAAATATTAGTTTAACAATGTTTATTTATAGTATTTCTATTTTAGAAGGAAATTTCTCTAACCTATAATCTAGATAAAACACCCAATATACATATTTCTACACTTTGGAATGAAAAATCAAACACCACATGCATATTTGAACTTCGGAAAAGAGGTTAAGGCAAAGTTTCGGGCAGGTCTATTGTCTATATCTCTTCTAACATTAATATATCCTCGAATTTATATATATGTATTAAATTTCATTTCCTCTTTAGTGGAAAATGGTACCAACTTATACGAGGATAGTTTGACAAGTAGTGAGAATGACACATAGGTGGCGCTTTAATTGGTAAAACAAATGCACTGTAATTTAGGTTGCCTATTTATATGTTTACATTCCGATATTTAGATAAATCGGTTGATTAGTTTATTTTTGACAGCTGATTGAAAAAGAAGCAACACGTCGTTTTGTTAAAATGGAAAAAGCAGAGTATCGTGCGGTGATTAAATACTTCGTAATTAAGGGTATGAAAGCTACCGAAATAAAAGATGAGTTACGGGAAACATTAGGTGAATCTGCTCCATCATCCGCCACAATAAGTAGATGGGTAAATGAATTTAAAAGTGGTATAACAAGCTGTGTTGCTGAAGCGCGCTCTGGAGCACCCAAAATCGTGACTTCTAAGGAAATGATTATAAATATCCATAATATTATTACGCAAGATCGACGACGCAAAGTGAGAGAGATAGCAGACATGGTGAATATTTCAACAGAACGCGTACACCACATTTTAACGAAAGAATTGGGCCTTTCCAAGCTTTCGACAAGATGGGTGCCGCTATTGCTTACGACTGATCAAAAGTTCACTCGTTTGCGCATTTCCAATGATTGTTTGGACCTTTGTAAGCGGAATCCGGTTGATTTTTGTAGGCGATTTGTTACTTGCGATGAAACTTGGATACACTACAGTACATCCGAAACTAAACAACAGTCGAAACAATGGTTAGAACGTGGTTCTGCACCTCCAAAGAAAGCGAAAACCACTTTATCGGCAAACAAGGTGATGACATAAATTTTTTGGGATTCAAAGTGCATTTTGCTCATTGATTACCTTCAGAAAGGTGCCACAATAAACGGACACTATTATCAGAACTTCTACAAAAATTAAATGTTGAGATTCGTGCTAAACAGCCAGGAATGGCAAAGAAAAAGATTCTGTTTCACCAAGACAACGCTCCCTCGCACACCAGCACAGTTGCGATGTCCAAAATCCACGAGTTGCATTTCCAATTAGTACCGCATGCGCCTTATTCGCCGGATCTAGCCCCTTCCAACTTCCACCTTTTTCCAAAATTGAAAACGGCACTAGGTAGAAAGAAATTTTCGTTTAACGACGAGCTTATCATCTTCGTAAATGAGTATTTTGCAAGCCTTCCGGAATCGCAGTCTAGAGATGGCATAAGGGCATTGGAGCACCGTTGGAAAAAATGTATTGCTCTTTTAGGGGAATATATTGAAAAATAAAAATTATTTTGTATTTAAAAAATTCGTTTTTCTTTTCCATTCTCACTACTTGTCAAACTACCCTCGTAACATAAGGCTAAATTAACAGTCGATAGCCTTAAAAATTAGAAATTAAAAAATTATCGATTTTCAATAAAGAATAGGAGTAGCACTACGGTATTGCATTTGCTCAAAGACATGACGATATTCACTAAAAACTCCTTTACAAACGCCTTTAAAGTCTTAATAGCATTCTGTTTCAAACCGTCGTCTTTTAATGGTATACGGCCATATTTGAATATAATCCTATTTATCGATAGTAGAAACTCTCAGGAACTCAACTCAGGAATTCCTCAGATCAACCATCATCATATTTGTTGTTGATAAGCCTTTCAGGAAGTGTTTAATGAGAACATGAATTTTAACACTATCCATTTCATCAAAAACTCCGAAGTGTTTTTAATTAAACAGTCGTCACAATGAAACTAATAAAGGAAACAAAATTGGACAGCTGCAGGAAAACGACATCCCGACACATCGCAAAAATAATTCCACAAACTTTCACAGTATATAAATTACGCAAGTTATTACATAAAGCAATAATACTTTACGACCAGTAAAATATTGGGATGTAAATGCTGATATTAAGATTAAGGTCCACCAATTTGTTCAGAATATATCAAACGAAACTACAATATATAAAAAAATAAATACTATAACAAAACAAATTTAAGTATTTTTATGTTTACGCTATCATTTATGTGACGCCTAATTGAATTTACTTAAATAATACACTGCATCCAAACCAACTGGTCGTACATCCTTCTCGTCCTTAAACCCATTCGTTTACTTGGTAAACCATAGGATCTCTACAGAAGGGTTCTGCAAAATTTATTATCAAAAATTCTTCAAGACATTTTCTTTATAAATTGAAAAGCAAAATGATCTTCAAAAATGGAAGATTCCATTTCTTACCAAAGAAAAAATAGAGTACTGTTCAAAGCATATGATTCTGCACAGCAACATTTTCATGTTACAAGCCCCCCCTTTCAAACATGGTCAAGTTTATTTCACTAATTTATCGTTATGTGAAACGCTACCACAAACACAAACAAAAATACATAATCGTAGAGGGTAATTTTCAGAAACACTCTTAAAATCTATCAAAAACTAACTTCGATTCAATAAATTTATTTATACCGAGATCCAAATATATATTTTATAGAAGTTTCTTTTCTGACTGTTTTAACTGTTGAAGACAGATATCAACCTCTAATATTTTTATACTTTATCATTTTAATATTAGTTATCAACCCAAAGGTCGAGAAAAGCTGCTTTGAAACACATTATCTTCATTGACTTTATTTATTTCAAAACTGAAGATGACATGTTTCACTTTGTTTACGAGGCTTACTTAGATATTAAAATGGCCTTTTATTATGACAGTTTTCTATTGTGCATGACTCTTTGTTGACCTTTACTGTTTACTTTTCATTTTAAAATATATGATTTATATATTTGTTATTGTTATATCTGTATTTACCTATCTTTTGCGAAGTCACGGAGTTGTTTTTATTGTTTAATTAATTTAGTCGTAAGGTGAGTAGAATTTTTAGTTGTTGCTGTAAATACATATCTATATGCATACGTGTATAGAGATTATATTTAAATAAACTTATTAACATTTATTATCGAACCACACAACTAATAGTTTAATAATTTTTAAAGGAGTATGGTCAGTACTTCCCATATAAGTATTCGCACAATGTGTGTGTGAATTTATACAGTGTCGTATACAAAAGTTTCACTTTATTAGTTAGTTAGAAATGCCATATTGTATCCTTTTACATCAAAAGTCTTAATATAGGAAAGATGTTTCCAAATTTCTAGGAATTTGACAATAATTTTTTTATTTTGCCAATATTTATCAAAATTAAAACTACTTAATTACCATTTTTTAATATAATATCTATTTAATTAAATACACTTATTCCAATGTGAAACAAATTTTTTTAAGCCATCTTTAAGGGACTTTTTCAGAATTTTTTTTTAATCCACCTATTTACATCAGACTTTATCTCATTTAAACTTTGTATCGAACACCCAATAATTGTTTTTTCAAATTTGAGAACAGATGATTACAAGGAGCCATATCTGAGGAATACGGTGGACGTGAAAGCAATTCTCAGTGCAAATTATTTAAAATATCCTTGGTTTTTCGTACGGTAAAAGGTCTTGCATTTCCCTACTGTAATAACGGACACTTATACAACGTCCCAGGCCCTTTCTTGCAGAGCGTCTTCCATAATGAACTGAAGAAAAGATTAGGATAATATTCTGCGTTAATTGTAGTACTTTGCAGTAGATTATCCATAAAAGTAATCCCTTCGCAATTCCAAAATACAGTAAACATTATTTTTACAATCGACAGAACGGCATGTGCTTTAAACGCAAGCTATTCCTGAGGCTTTCATCCTTCTTTGGACTAATTTTGTGATCTCAAGATTTAATTAATGTATCCATGTTTACGTTTCATAAGTAGCTATTATCCGTGGTCAAAATCGGTCGGCGTAAAGCACTAAAAGTTTTTAAAGTCGGCGGCATGTGTCGAATCTGTTAAGATTCTGTTGCGGTTCCAACAGCCTTAGTACAATGCGGGCTGAAACCTTATTCATTCCTAAACATTTGTGTAAAATCTCATGAATATATCCTACACTATTTTAAGAATAGTTATTCGCATCATCTCTGGTTAGGTTCTCCGCTGAAGAAACATTTCTTGTATTTACAGAGACAAGTGAAATTCTGCTAGCTTCAAAACTATCGACCCATCGATAGATAAGTACTTTTACATTGTTTAAACTCACCAAATATACCATGCAAACGTTCAACGTTTTCTGAAGGTTTCTCAACCTCTTCAAGCAAAAAGGAAATAGTGATTTGTGTTTACATCAGTCGAGTGAGCGAAATAAACTAAACAATATTGCAAGAAATAGCTACGTAAATCTATCAAAACTTGCAGATCAATAGTGTGACCTATCAAATTCCTAGAACTTTCGAAACATCCCTCGTATAATTAATATTGAATCTGGTACATCTACATAAGATATATCTAGTTATACATTTGTTTAAACTAATAAACTACAGTTAAATTTGACCTTTTAAATTATTTTATATATAATATTTGTATATAAGCGCAGAGTAAGAATTACTAGATTGATAAAGAAGAATGACTTTAACTAGATGAAGAAAGTGTAAAATGTAATGAAATAGTTTAGATTATATAGACATTACTAATTACTTTTTGACTAAGTATAATGTATATATGTATCTGCAATAAATGTAATTATTTAATAAAAATATTTATCTACATTTCATATTTTCAATAACAGGTATTTCTAGATTGTGTTTGTATTTTTGAAGTCTGATGTTTGTGTTTTAATAAAAACACTTCAAAGCACAATTACCTTGGAATACACGCAATTCATAATTATATGTATTATTTAGAGTTTATATCATTTAGTATCGTTTATTATGTTTCAGTAAATATTTTCGTTAAGTATCATTCAATAGCAACATTCAGAAATAATACGAAGCTATTTTCTAATTTTAGCTGCTTTGTTTAAAATTCGAAAAGTACATGTTAATGTGTCTTTTTGTTTTTAACATTTTCTGCTTGTCATTCAAAAAACAACCGGTTGCCTTTTTTGCGATTTTCTATTTTTTGCTTTTATTCGATTTGTTCAATTGCTTCGTTATGCCCACAGTAAATGGTTATATGAGTTACCCTCGATTGGGTGAATTTTCAAAGTTTGACTTATTGAAACATGTGAATCAAGTTAGTCCATATTCAAGTTTTTTAAGTTCTTCTCTCATCGATTACAACCCTTATTGCTTGAGATATAGAAACATTTCATTGAATTGTAAAGTGATGTAGTTATTTTATCGAAGGACTGCGTTTTTGGTCTACAATCTTTGAAGGCTCATATAAGTCAAGTAGTAGTGCTATATGCCTATGGTAATAGGTGTTCCTTGTTCTCCATCCTGTATTTCATAGTTTCTATGAAGTACGTTCAAGAAGTGATGTAATTTTACTTTCCCTTCATCCAGAGATTAGGAAACCCAAAATCCACACAAAAATAAATCACTGTTCCCATGTAGCAAAAACCTCTAATCTTCTTAAAAAAGCTGATATTAATCTTTTACTACAGCTACTTAGATCTCCACACCTTTCTCTAACAGTGAACTGAGATTAACATTAGTCAGATATTTTTCAAACTCTTAAACTACTTCTATATTAGTACGGCTTGTCTGGAATACAAACATCCTGAGAGTACATTAATTATTTTTGAATCGCTTGTCATAAAAAGTTATTGAATATGCTAATAAGAGAAGCAATATCAACGCGTCACTACAAGAGTTTAAAAAATATTTAATACCTTTTATTTTTAAATTTAATCATCTCTATTCTTACACATATGTATGTATGTACTTTCATGTTACCAAAATATTTTTAAAATGAAATAACCGTGTGTTGTTGTTTTTATTTTATATAGTGCATATGCGTATGCACGTAAATATATTGGTACATATATGAACAATACTATGTAGATTACTAAAATCAATAAAAGTTTTTCGCGTTCCAAGTTTTTTGAGATACTTATTTGCTATACGACCAAGATCTTCAGTAACAAAAAATGACGCCAGAACATCTAGAAAAAACGTTCTACCATTATATATTTTTCAAACGTTCTTGAGCAGATTTTAAGATGAAATTGACATATTTTTCGATATCTACGTAGCACATATAAATATAATCTATAAATCAGTAACTAAACTTTAACATGAATGAAGATTTATCAGAGAATCTTGTTTTTCGCAGAACAAAATCTTCTAGTATTTTCCAAAAAAAATTTGCTGATTTTTTATACAAGAAATGATAGCTCCATATTTCTATAATTTTGAAAAGCTACGAGCATTACATTATAAATAGCAACCATTAAAAGCAGGTATATAATCATATCCCTTTTTGTATACTTTGTTAGATTAGTTCTTTTAAAGAAATGTTTGTTTTTCTTATTGTGCTGCTTTCATTAAAAGTTCCATGCAATGGGATTCAACTAACCCCACGAATGTTGTTTATAAAACTCACTCCATATCCAGAAAAATGAAATATACAATATCGTTCATTATTAAACCACGGAAAAATCTATTAAAGAAATATTAGACTCATATATTCACATGTGGAAAAGCATTTATATAACAATTATTCGACGTAACACTTACGTTAAACAAACAATAGTAATTCTCAATAATCATCATGGAGCAAGAACAATGTAAACGTAACATAATGTTTAAATAATTTACGTGAAATTATTACACATACATGCATAGGCAGAATCGGAATAAGGTAAGAATATAATGTTCGAAATCGTAGAAGTAAATGTTTGAATTTAAATTGCAATAATTATTACACTCATAATAGCTATTAATACTAATATTGAGCGAAATATAAGAAACTTGACTATAATATTATTACATATATTAATTATAATATTCTCAAAAAAAGTAATTGTGCTTAATTGCACTATTATTAATACTCATAAAATTAAACTGTAAAATATTTTATAGGCTTAAAACAAAAATCTTCAAATATATTAGAGAGTACTAAAAATGAAATTAAAAGAGACTGTAATAAATGGAGTTGTAATATTACAAATTTCAAAGCCATACAGTAGTTAAAATTTATTTGCATTCGCTATTTTATAGATAGATATACAGACTTGTTCATTCTAGAATTAGATATGCGCTGTCCACAAGTGGAAAAAGTGCAGTTAGGTTAAAGCGCGCGAGAAAGGAGGATAGAATATCTCTCACTGGCAGTTTCGTTTTCTCCCACTTTTGTATTGCAAACAACTTCCCCTACTTTCTCGCGTGTTACGCGTGAGAATGTCTGAAATCAGTCTTCACCAGCGACATGATGTGTGTAGGTCGGGGCTGTAAATCATTATGCATTGACAATACGTACCTACATTTTTGAATTGTATAAATTATTTGATGCATTTTATTTGAATCTTTTAATAAAATGCAACATGGCTATTTTCTTGAAATGTTTTGCCGTTTGGCGAGTTATAAATAATTCTTGAATGTTTTGCCGTTTGGCGTGAAACTAATAAAATATTCTTGAAATAAATGCAATAGAAAATTCTAAAAATTAAAAAGATTTTCAAACATGGCTATTTTCTTGAAATGTTTTGCCGTTTGGCGTGAAACTAATAAAATATTCTTGAAATAAATGAAATAGAAAATTCTAAAAATTAAAAAGATTTTCAAACATGGCTATTTTCTTGAAATGTTTTGCCGTTTGGCGTGAAACTAATAAAATATTCTTGAAATAAATGAAATAGAAAATTCTAAAAATTAAAAAGATTTTCAAACATGGCTATTTTCTTGAAATGTTTTGCCGTTTGGCGTGAAACTAATAAAATATTCTTGAAATAAATGAAATAGAAAATTCTAAAAATTAAAAAGATTTTCAAACAATGAAAAAATTAAAAGAAACTTTTAAAAATCCTAGTGTAGAATACGACGAACTGTTAGAGGTTTTACGTCAACTACTTCAGATATTTGTTTACTAGAATAAGAAGGTTCGATTTCAACAATACTGCACACCTCGATTTCCCTCTGTTCTCGTTCTTCAGGTAACTGACGAATTCTAGCTTGATCTTCGTCAAATAAGTGAATACAGTAGGGGAAGTTGTTTGCAATACAAAAGTGGGAGAAAACGAAACTGCCAGTGAGAGATATTCTATCCTCCTTTCTCGCGCGCTTTAACCTAACTGCACTCTTTCCACTTGTGGACAGCGCATATCTAATTCTAGAATGAACAAGTCTGTATGTATGTATGTATTTTTTGAAGACTTCTTAAATTTAAGTTTATTTGTTTTTGTTATTGCATCTAATATTTTCTTTTCTAGAAGAAGTTTGTTGAATGTAATTTCTAAATACGTCTCAAATTACAACTTTTGTCTGAGAAATTAAAGAAGCAAAGACAGTGGAGCTGTCTAAATGAAAATTAGCACGGTAGAGACGAGCAGAAACAGAATAGTAACAGAAACTGTACGTAAATTTTGTTATTTAGGCAACGTCATAAGTCATAAGTACTACTGATGGAATTGAAGTTGATATCTCGTAAAGGCTGTTTCAATCAAACAAGCTTTCGGAACCATGAGCAATCCGTAGAAGCGAGTTCATATTAGTCGAAATATAAACGTCCAAATATTTAACAGCAGTTTAAGTCTGGGTTACTGTAGAGGTGTGAAATATGTTACCCAACAAAAAAAAAACTCTAAAGAGAAAATAAAACATCATAAATAACTATATCAGGAAGATATTAAGTGTTGACGACAAATATCAATATAAATAGCGAACTAAGGACAAAAACAAGACAAAAATCTCTTGGAAGCATATTCAAAAGAAAGAAATTTAACTGGATTAAGCGCATACTGATCTGGTCCGCGGAAGACGACGTAATAAGACAAGTTCTAACGTGGACTATAAGGTAGATAAAGGGAGAGGAATCGACCACTAATCTCATGGTGAGAAGTAATAGAGGCAAAATATAAAAAACTGGTGCAGAATCTCTTCGATACTTTCTTTTTTTCACTCGAACGAACTCATTATCATCGTCAAAGACAAAAATCTGTGGCATTATTCATGAAAGTTTTGCACTTGAAGCACTTCAAAACTACGGACAAGTATATTCTATTATATAACTATTAAGAAAATTGTAATCCTCCTATTCAAAATTTAAACATTAAAATAAAATTGACTATTGTATTAAAAGAAAAAAGATGATTTCCTTTTTAATAAATAAAATTTATATTATTCAATAAATATAAAATTTTTAAAATAGATTTTGAAAATGAAATACACAAAAATTAATACAAACAAATATGAAAATTTATTTAACAAGTCCAATATTGCCTACATTCACAAAACTGTTTTAAATATTTAGCAAAAATAGGAAAAAGACTTGTTAACAAGCAAGTCAAATAAAAAAACTAATAGCAAAGCTATTTTTACATTTACTTATAAGCACATACTTTTTCTAAATATTTATTTTATATCAAAGAGTAAATAGAAACTATTCATTTTTCTATTTCTAAATTTTGCTTAAATAATTCGAAACACCTAAGAAGTTACTATAGGCTTCTGGGCTGTAACCGCGTCACTGGTATAACTGGCGACGTTTCGTACCCACTCGTATGGGACATACTTCAGGGCTCAACTACTGCTACTGTCTGTCGCACTGAAACTGAAACGTCGGCAGTTATACCAGTGACGTGGTTCCAGCCCGAAAGCCCAGAAGAAGATAGTATGGAAAACGACCGCGGAAGTCTACGTACCAGGGTAGTTGTTTTAAAACAGATTTGATTTTGATTTTAACCAATAGCAATGAATTTTTAAATTCCGTAATAGATCGTTTTTGATCTGTGCTAATTTTCATTTAGACAATTCCATTATATTTGCTGTTTTCTTTAATTTCTCTTAAAAAAGTTGAAATTTGAGACCTATTAAGAAACTACATTCGACAAACAACATCTTCTAGAAAAGAAAATATTAGGTGCAGTAATAAAAACAAAAAATCTTAAATTGAAAAGTCTTCAGAATATACAGACTACATACATATATCTATTTATAAAATGGAAATAATTTTTAAGTATCATTCGTCTTTGAAATTGAATTAATTTATAATTATAAGACAGTTGTAATGATCTGCTATCCTCTTTAATATATTAGTACTAGCCATCTTATAACTAACTGTTCTTTTATCTTCCATACGGAATTTATAAGCCGGCTGATGTAGCTCAATGGTATGTTACTAGTTTACCCCGGAAGTCTCAGGATAGAATTAATATAGCCTGTTATGCGGAAAGATTTTTCGTGGCCTCTCTTCTCGTTTAAGCAAATACTAAAAGCCGAAGATCTTCAGTCGCACCACAAATGCCGACATAATAGCTCGAGGCCTGGCAATGGCTTTTGTAATTGTCGTTAAGTTGCTGGGGGATGCGATGGCGGATATTATTATTATATCTATTCTAATTGAAATTATTCAAAATTAAACCCATATAAGTAATTTTTAGAATTGATAAAAGATAATAAATATAATAAAATAAAAGATATGAAGAGATTTTTTAACGTGAAAACACAATTTTATGTAACAAAATCATAAATGCAACCTAATTTTTACGAAATAATATTATTAATTAATTACTATTTTTAAGCAAATAAAGTGTGATATTTTTCAGATAATTGTACAACAAAATTATGTTATATAATAATCAAGATTTTATTTGTTTGATTGTAAGTCCGACTCTGTCCAGAATAATTTCTTCATAAATAAATAGAACAAAATCTTCTCTGTTTTTAATACACCTATTGTAGGTAATAAGCACACGTCCATACACTCCTAATAAATCTCATGATTGTTTTAACATTATCTGATTCAGATATGTCACGCATTCATAATGCTACGCTTAATTTAAAAGGAATAATAGGAAAAGTGGGTATGTACGGACAAGTAGAAAAAACACCGTAACAATACGGTTTTGTTTTGTTTCGTATGACATACTTCACACGATATTTAAATGACATAAACTTTTGAAAGAGAGCGTGAACAAATAAAATAATTAAAGGCCATTTTTATTTAAGAATAGACACAAATAATTTGACAATATCTATGACTTTCTACTACCTTGTAGACATTTACTAATTGTATAAATTTTAGATTTTTTATTCACTGTAACCCAAAAGCAACTATATGCTTTGACAGAAGGTTAAAAAATAATTTCTAAACAAAGGTCTTCCTGTTAAACTTTGAAAAAAAATTACGGATACGCATTAAATATTTCGAAACGCATATAATGATAAATTCTTAGTTAATATTTAAGTTTATGAATGATTAAGCGATTTTAAAGCAGTCGCAAAACGATAGTCAAAACTCGGTTCGTCTAAAATTTGAAACTAATTTACGGATACGCATTAAATACTTCGAAACGCATATAATGATAAATTCTTAGTTAATATTTAAGTTTATGAATGATTAAGCGATTTTAAAGCAGTCGCGAGACGATAGTCAAAACTCGGTTCGTCTAAAATTTGAAACTAAACATCAATTTCATCAAAGAAAACCTAAAATCGGCAAAATGAATTACGGAAGCAACGGTAAACAAGTTCTTCATCCCCAACCAAGAAATGTATTGAATGCAGCATTGGAAAGGCCTTAATGAAACGTCTCGTAACTGCTTCGAAACTATTGTTATTGGTGATTAAAAGTAGTGCTTAGGGAATGAACTCAAAGTGAAAAATATGATTGTTGAAAGTAAGTCATCCGAAAGAAGTTGCATGAAAGAACACAATACTAATTCGTTTCTAGAATTTTAAGAGCATTATAAAGAATTTGTTCTGTTTGAACGTTTGTTTCCATTGTTTGTTTGGAATGCGATTTATTTCTCTTCCCTTAAGTTTATTTATACTTAAAAGAAAAGCTGTACGATACCACATTCGTGCGGCGATGACCATGCCTCTCAACAATATTCTAAACTCCTACGAAAAAACTTCATTATGCTAAATGCTGTTTTGAAGTTGAGGGATGATATATTAAATGAAATAAGTGATTCAGTGTACTTTTAATTGTTCGTTGTGAAGAAATTTCTCCTCCAACAGGTGTAAAGCTGTTCCTCCTCCTACCCGACATCTTTATATTCTTCATTGAATTTTCTATTTCACGCTCAACATCTTATCATTTGATATCTCTTTTATATTTTGCTTCACATGTTTTTTCGGTACACGTTTTCCTTGATCTTTCGTTTTTATTCTTTTGGGTTATTCTGTTTGCATATTTTCGTATCGTTGTTTTTGAATAAACTAAAACGTTCAAAATATAAATTACGAAATTTTGTTATAGGTGTATTTATAACTGAACTTTAGTTTCCTATTCTTTGCACATGTCTTCGTGTTTCTTGTTTTTCCATAATCTATTCTTTCTCTCTTTCCATTTATATTTTATTGAATTGTTTCTCAAAGATTGTCCAAACTTCCTCACCATATGTACTGGTCCCACAACTTTTTTTTTGTAAACTTGTAGCTTTTTTTCTTGTATTTCACTGCACTTATTCATTTCTCAACTTCTTCATTCTTCATCTGATTTTCCAGCGTATGTCGTTGATTATGGTTTACAAACATTTAAACCTTACCACTAGCTCCAACATTTCCATGTTTAGTTTCGTTAAGTTTTTTTTTATATTATTCGTTTACGTTGTGGGCGTTTCAGTTTTACTTAGTTCTTAACTTTTTATTTAAAAATAATGAATCAAAAACTCTATGTTTAACTATTAAAAGCAAACTACCAAACATAATAGCACTGTTTTTCATTACGTTTGGTATTTTGTTTAATAGTGAAGAACAACGTTTTTTATTTATTATTTTCACATAGAAATTAAAAAATAAGGAGGAAGAAAGGATGGTCACGGATTGTCAATAGTAACGGTCAACCTTCACTACTTTGCATCATTTCCGCGAAGTCGATTGTGTTAGTCTCATGTTATAAGACCTAAATTGTAACAATATTATATATACTAGGTGTTTTCTCTTTAACCAACATCTGAATTTCATCCCATGTGGCAAAGCCGTTTTCACGAAATTTGCGGAAATTTATCTGACAATGACGAAATCGTAAAAAATATTCAGGCTATCCAAAAAATATTTAGACTAACAATAAAAGTAACAAATAGTACTTGTACTTGACAGCTTTCCAATGTGTTTGTTTGCATATACGAATTTATTAATACCAATAATGACTACTAATTTATGTATTTATCATTTATACTTTCACGTTCACTTATAATAATTTTTAAATTCATCTGATAGCCTTTTTATTTTTTTATATCACCCTATATTTTAAGAGTGTAACTTCCCAAGTTAATTTAATGAAATGTTAATTGCTCGAATTGTATACATGACTCACACATCTTCACATGCAGTCGAAGTGAGAATGCAGTCAGTAAGTTACCAAACTGTATTAAAAGATTGCCTGTCTTAAATGTGTTAAAACTATATGAAACGACTTTCGAAAACACATTAAAAAAGTGTTAATATGATTGATATGATAGACAGCTTTTGATTATACAAGTCTGCGTGATAATGAGTACCCGACCCTAAAGGCTGTCTAATGTTTGTGCAGCTATCTAATTGTCGTTAATTAACAATTCAAATTTTTGTATAATTCATTATATGCCAGAAATTAATATCTAGGCTCTTACTGTTTACACACTTCAAAAAAAAAAAAAGATATAATGAAAGTTAATCACTGAAGGTTGATATATAACCCCTTGCCACATTAATTTTCGAATTCTGTATACGTATTTCGACAATTAAGTTGTCATCAACAGATAATTAAAAAGTGTCGCACCTGGTAAACTACAGCGAAAAACACCCGTAGGAAAACAAACTCCATACGCGATCCGTACGGTTGAGAACCAAAATGTACACTATGTGTGTTGGTTTTAATTATTTGCTGATGATCACAACTTAGTTGTCGAAATACGTATACAAAATTCGAAAATTAATGTGGCAAGGGTTTATATATCAACCTTCAGTGATTAAGTGAATCAACCACAGGCTCCATCAAAATTACCTATAATGAAAGTAATTAGCAAAATTTAATGAATCAAATATGTACATTACTTGTTCACAAATTTAGCAGAACCTATTGAAATAACTCATTCAAATAAAATACACATAAAAAATATAATGTACATTGCGTCTATGCTCCGTTATAAAAATGTTAAATGTTCAAGTAATGTGCCAATGTGAAATTCTTTGGAAAACTGGGAAGAGTCGCTGCAAAAACTTATTGCTTATTAAAACAGGGATATAGAGATATATCATTCAGGTTTCTGAGCCTTTCAAGGGGTTCAAAGGAGTACGAGAAGTGATCGCAGACCACCCACACCAAAAACGATCTTGCATGTGGGAAATGGACGCAAAAATGTCGGTGAGGATTTTAAAAAATCGTGGATCAAGTATTTGTACTATTGTTGATTTCATAGGAGTCGATAAAGAAAGTGTGGATTTTACAAGAAAGTTTTAACATGAAAAAAGTGTGCTCTATATAAGCTTCTGGTTCATAAGAGGGTTGACACCTGGAGAGTACAAAAACCAATATTAATTCAATATCATTTGCAGCCTTCCGCTCCCTAAACAGTTTGCTTCAATATTTTGGATTGCTGTCTTCTCGTGGGATAGAATTTACATTGTTATCTTTAAACCAAAGTTTTGCCGATTTTAGAAATCCTTTTTGGTACAATTTTATCATTCGTTTTGTGTTTCGAATACCGGTAAACAAATACGAAATTTCGAAATACCACATGCTAAAGCAACGTCAGGCATAAATCTCCGCAGGCTATGTCCGTTGATCATCCTTTCCTTCCAGGTGACCAGGTTCAGAAAGATGTAAACACAATATAGGAGCAACATCTTTTCTCATTCACAGACCACGCGTGCCTGTCGATGTTTATCGGAGAGCAACAGTTTAATAGTTGTGCTTCGATAAACGAGTCCGCATTTACATAATCTGCTTCTAATTGTCATTAAACTAATATTTATATTCTTCTCTACTAGTCTAAATTGTTCTTGACTAAGTTTTAATTGCGTTTTTTTTTCTAAAATAAACTAATAATAGTCTTAACTTGCCGCGTTCTTTTAGTGCGGCTTTGTTCGCGTCCAAGATCATCTACAGTTTGGTTTTATTGATAACGCGTTACCTATCGATCGACGGACTACTGCTTGTGTAAGAATCCAACTGCCACTACAATTCGCATTCTAGGATCTTTACGGTATTCTCACAAAAATACTGCTACAAAATGTTTTGCATATGCTACACTATTTCAACAAAAACTGTTACCAGGATCATATAAAATGAATAACTGAACTCAAACTGGCCGGATGTATTAGAGGAGAGATATTTCTAACTACTCTCTAAGTCCCGTCCTTCTATTAACTTTCCTTTCATGGGGTATTTGCATGCGTTTCTTATTATACAGACTGTATATTTAAGGGAATAATGTTAAAGTTATGAAAGAAAACCAATAGAAATTTTAAACTAATTCGACTTTTTACAGTCACACCTCGTACATATGTAGTAATTCGTCTTTTTTTATTTATCGCCTTATGATTTTACTTTGGTAATTCTTGTCACTATATGCGCAGTTTAGTATATTCGTTTAAAAGATTGTTACAACTGATAAGAATCTTGCATTTCGTTAATTAAACAGTAATGTGCTTGTCTCATTAACCTAGCTAATTATAGAAAACATTAGGGCTACAATTAGGTAAATGAAAGTAGTATTAATTAAGAAAGTTTATTTAAATGAAATATAGTTGCGATATTGTTAGAAATGTTTGACCTAAATAATTTCGAATAGGCTATGTATGAAATAAGCATTTTAAAACTGCTCTGCATTATGTGCAGTTCCTATTATTTAAGTATACAAGTACTTGAGTAATAAGTACATACCTGCTTTTCATCAGAAGTCAAGAAGTTATTCGGTAAATATTTAAGGGTTTGCGTGCCGACATACAAGCTTTTAGAGGCCAAGATTTAAAGCAGATGTTCATGAAGGTTCACCGCTCGGTGTTTAAAAGTTTTAAATTTATGCAACGTTAAATGTAAAATATTTCTATTATAATTTGTAAAATAACTAATTTTGAATAATGAAGAATCGCAATTATAATTGTGCTTAATATTAAATGAATAGAAGGTCGAAATAGATATATACAGTCTGTCGCAGAGAAAACCGAACTTTTTTAAAACAGTAATTGTAAGTGGCGCCATCTATTGAAAAAAATATGCGTCGTAAGGTAGATTCTTCACTAATGTTGTCAAAATATCATGACATTCGCATCATTAGAAGCAGAGAATTTGTGTAACTCTAGCGATCTAGAGACCAAACGTCAAAGCTATGAATGGAAGCATCCAAGGGAAGAAAGACCGAAGAAAAGTCGTTTGGAGAAATCAAAAGTGAAGACAAGGTTGATTTGTTTTTATGGTTCGAAAGGCATAGTGCACAAAGAGTTTGTACAAACCAGTCAAAGAGTCAATGCTGTATACATATTATCTTGGTGCTAAAAAGTGCCTTTTGGCGCGAATTCGTCGTGTGCGCCCCCACTATCGTGAAAATGGTAGCTCTCATCGCTCAACACTTGTCACTGATTTTCTAACTACAAAGGCATTTTAACCATCAACCATATTCGCCGTATTCACCAGATTTATCCCCCCCCCCAACGTGTTTTCTATCTATTCTCAAAGCTATATTTGCCGATGGAAGGACAGCGTTATGCCGACGCCGAAGCCATTAAAAGGCATCGACAGTGATCTTGAAGGACATTTCTAAAGATGAACTTAAAAATTCATTGGACATAATTAATTGTCCGTGCAAAACGTTGTATTTGAGCTGAAGGCGACTACTTTGAATGAAATAATTGAATTTTACCAAAATAGTAAGCCTTTGCTTTTATTTTTAAAAAAGTTGGGTTTTCTCTGCAACAGACTGTGTAGTTCATAAAGTATATTACTACGTGTATAACAAATATACACTCTTTTGCCATAGATTTGAATACATTTAATCTATTACAGTACAAGTAATTCGAAACTGTGTAGACATGCAAATGTAAAATTAGATATTGAAATGTATTAAAGTAACATTTAACATAATGAAAAAAGCAGTACTCTCCTCTTTGCCACGCCCTTGTTCTTTCGTTCGCACATTTGTACGTTTGAACGGAAGAGGAAGGTATTGCTTTTTCCTGTATCGTAAATATACGATAAACTCACAGAGAATCGTTCGTGAATAATATGTATAAGTTTATCTTACGGGAAGTGTATTCTTAGAAACGCCTAGTAAACAGGTTATTATTAACATTCGAATGATTCTTCTAACTTCACCTAATGGTAATTCGTCAAGTTCTATGTACGCAATGGTAACTTCCATACCTATTTTAGCGAGATGATGACCTTGTTCTTTCGTTCGCATATTCGTCTGTTTGAACGAAAGAGAGAGTTATTGCTTTTTCATCATGTTTTTGTATCGTAAATTTACGATAAGCCCACAGAGAATCGTTCGTTAATAACACAAGTTTACCTGACGAGAGGTGAATTCCTCGAAACACATAGTAAACACGGTGTTATTAACACTTGAATGATTCTTTTAACATTATCATTTAATATCTTATTGATCAAGCACATATGAGGTATTTTCAATAAAATATAAGAGTAGTACTACCAAAACTTTGTTTTTTATTATCTTAACGTCGTCGGAAGCAACCAGGAAAGGCAGAATTTGCTTTAAAGTTGTTAATATTGTTTTATTCCAATCCTGAAGTTGAAAGATTATTCAATGTTATAAATGCAGTTGAAAGTATTTCATGAAATATACTGTAACTACCAATGTTCTTAGCTACATTATCAAACAACGTCGTTTTAAATACATATGGTAAGTGATGCAATAATTATAGCATTTAGCATTTAGCAATTATAGCTTCTAGTGACGAGAATCTCTTTGATTTACTTAAATTAATTCATAAATTCAAATTATTTAGTTAAACCAAGACTAAGTAACCTTTAAGTTCTTACTGTTTCATGGAAAATTTTATATTTTATTTGTTTTATGTCGAAATAAATATTCCATATCATTTTTTCAGTCTGGTAGATTTTTCTAGTAGAGTAAAAATTGTTTAGTAAATTTTTTTATTTCTATAAACTGGATTTGCGAAAATTAAGTTGACGGAACTGATCGTATCATGTGGGAGTCTCTTACACGTATATATCGTGTAACGAAAAATTGTTACAACCATAGGCAGTTCCCAAAACATTGGACTCATTATTCTTCAGTTACTTCAGATACAAAGTTTTCGTTGGCACCCACAGTCGCTTTCGGAGCATTAAATTTCAATCCACGCATTTTTATTGTTTTCATGTTTTTGTTTTATGTATGGGTTTAAAAAGAAGTCACAAGATGCCAAGTGGGGACTATAAGACGGATGAGTTATCAATTCTCTTCGTTTCTCGCACACTTTTTGGACCACAATTAGCAAATGAATGGTTGTATACTATTGAACATTGTCTGTGCGATGATTCTCTAGTGGAATAGTAGCAAGCTGACAGATGCGTCCGAAAAAAGTAGCCACCATTTTCTTGCCAAAGGTTCGTCTACGTTTAACTTTCGTGGGTTTCTCCCCTCTTTGAAGACTCATCGAGCCGATTGTCGGTTGCTTTCTGGCTCATTATAATAAATTCAATTTTCGTCACCTGTAACGTTATCGTACACTGATTTTGCTCGACCTCGGTTGAATTTTTTAAGCATTTTTTTTGCAACAAACCATACGCACTTTTTTTAGCTTCCGTTGAATTGTGTGGTATCCATCGAACGCAAAGCATTCTGAAGTTCTGATTTGGGTCATACCTATGCCCAGTGATGCCCGAATATCTCTGTATATGCAGAGGTGGTCTGTCTTTATCGTGTACACAGCGTCAATGATTTCTGGAATGACAGCAGTGACAGGCCATCTCTTATCATGCTCGTCTTTGAGCGAAATACGTCCACGCTGGAACCGTTCAACTGTCGCTTCATCGCCAAATGATCACTTGTTTTTTGCGAACACTCCTGTCGAGTGAGACCGTCTTTAAAGTCGCAGAAAATCATGGCTCGAAAATGTTCGTGTCCATTTTTCACAAAGCTCACTTTATTAAAAAAATTACTAAAAAGAGATAACAACATATGCTAGCAATCTGTGAATGTTATTCAGACTAAAAAGCCGGTTGTTCAACGTAAAGAGTTGTCAAATGTCAAGGGTTGTTCAACTTAAGTTATTAGATGAGCCGTCTATTGAAAATTTTTATGGCGCATGTTAAAAGAAAAAGCACATAAAGATAAATATACATCGAACGAGCGCTTCGGGAAAGAATACTTCAAGAATGAGCTAACATATCGTAGGATATTTGCTAGCATCTAAAAGAGTTAAGGCAGTTATAAATAGTAAAAGCAAAAGGGGGCAGTATAAAATATTAAATTTACTATGCTTGTATTTTTCTATGCAATACTATAACACTACTTGAGAAATCAATAACTGAAGTTTTTATACAATACATATTTTGTTTAATAGTAAATAGTTAAAAGTTGTTTTTCGTTTTTGTTAAAACTTTCATAATAATACATGCTTTGAAATTCCAGCTTAAAGAGCTAAAAAAAATTAAGAAGTATAATTATTTTAATAAAAGTTACTATAAAAAGTAGTAACATTTCATGAAATCACCCAGTTTATTTTAAATTTAGAACAGATAGTCAAATTTTCTTTCATGTAAACAAACTTTTATATCCGTGATATCACACTATTCATTAGATTTTTCGCAATTTAATTAGTATTTTCATCAGTGCTGCGATTTGAAAACACTGAAATTAGAACAAGGACATTGGACAGTGTTTCTTGTTTGCACAAATCGTTAATGCAGTAAGTTACAATATTACTCAGGGCTTGTGTATTTAATGTCTATCCGTGTTTGTTTAACACAAACAGACACACATGCATGTTTATAAAATAAAGAAATGTACTAAATACTATACTATAAATAGACGAACTATTTATATATAGATTGTATTAACAATACTGATATTAACAATTATTAAAAAATAAACAAGTCACTATTTTGCAACTGATATCAATTAAATTTTTGTAAAATTGGAACTTAATAAAGCTTCTTCCTATAACCCATTTTTCAAATATATCTTACATTACCATGGACTTAAGAACGATTCTAGTATACATAATTTTCTAAATTTACCAAGTTGATATTGATAAAGTAAATTTGTATTAAATTATAAATAAGCAGCAGACAATAAGTGCGACCTAAGACATGTTCCATAAACTAAAATGCTTGATTTAATGAAATTGAAATAATAAATAGATCAGGATAATAAAATGCAAATATAACATAGTTTTCAAAAGTAATGTATATATTGTAGCATATTTTCAAAGCAATATTGTATGTTACACTCAAATATTATAAATTTATATTAAGATATTTAGTACTTAAAAGTCATTTAATCACTTAAGGTTGATATATAACCCCTTCCAATACTGATTTTCGTATTCTGTATACTTATTTCGACAACTAAGTTGTCATCATCACCAGCTAATGAAACAGTGTCGCACCTGGAAAACTACGCCAAAAGTCCGCACGAAACAAATTCTGTACTCGACCTGTACCGTCGAAGTGTGTTTTGGCTTTCGACTTTACGTATACAGAATACGAAAATTAATGTGGAAAGGAGTCAACCTTAAGTGACTAAGTTAATCAACCACAGCCTCCATCAAAATTACCTTCAAAATGACTTCCCGTCAAAGGAGTTCAACACGTTTCACAAGATTAAGTGCAAATAGTAATTTATTAAAACGGTGTAAAAACGACAAGTTTTCTACGGTAGTTATTGATTTTAGATTAAGATTTTGTTATGCGTGGGCAATGTACTTTTTCAGGCACGAAACTCGACATTTTCAAAGAGGTATGAATCTGTGACAGCGTTACTTTTGCAAAATATAACATGAATGCTTCGAGGCTTGATGTCAGTAGAATAAAATGACACATGTGTCAAATCATAACGTTGCATACTTAAAACTAGCGATATCTGTTAGAAAAACCGGTAATGACTTTCTGGTATACCTGGTACTTGTGGCAATGTTAACGAATGTTCTACGCTACATTTAGTCGACAATTAATTTTTTTGAAATGTAAGTCAAATTCTTTCAAAGTTTAAGTACCACAGTATACAATGGACAGTATAAGGGATAGTAAAAGTAGCATGGACGACAACTTCCAAGTTTAGAAATAATATGTCGTCTTAGACACTACGAGGATAGTTTGACAAGAAGTGAGACACATAGGTGGCGCTCTAATAAAACAAATGCACTGTAATTTAGGTTGCCTATTTATATGTTTACATTCCGATATTTAGATAAATCGGTTGATTAGTTTATTTTTGACAGCTGATTGAAAAAGAAGCAAGCAACACGTCGTTTTGTTAGAATGGAAAAAGCAGAGTATCGTGCGGTGATTAAATACTTTGTAATTAAGGGTATGAAAGCTACTGAAATAAAAGATGAGTTACGGGAAACATTAGGTGAATCTGCTCCATCATCCGCCACAATAAGTAGATGGATAAATGAATTTAAACGTGGTAGAACAAGCTGTGTTGCTGAAGCGCGCTCTGGAGCACCCAAAATCGTGACTTCTAAAGAGATGATTATAAAAATCCATAATATTATTACGCAAGATCGACCACTCAAAGTGAGAGAGATAGCAGACATGGTAAACATTTCAACAGAACGCGTACACCACATTTTAATGAAAGAATTGGGCCTTTCCAAGCTTTCGACAAGATGGGTGCCGCGATTGCTTATGACTGATCAAAAGTTCACTCGTTTGTGCATTTCCAATGAGTGTTTGGACCTTTATAAGCGGAATCCGGTTGATTTTTGTAGGCGATTCGTTACTTGCGATGAAACTTGAATACACTACAGTACACCCGAAACTAAACAATAGTCGAAGCAATGGTTAGAACGTGGTTCTGCACCTCCAAAGAAAGCGAAAACCACTTTATCGGCAAACAAGGTGATGGCATCAATTTTTTGGGATTCAAAGGACATTTTGCTCATTGATTATCTTCAGAAAAGTGCCATAATAAACGGACAATATTATGCAGAACTTCTACAAAAATTAAATGTTGGGATTCGTGCTAAACGGCCAGGAATGGCAAAGAAAAAGATTCTGTTTCAGCAAGACAACGCTCCCTCGCATACCAGCACAGTTGCGATGTCCAAAATCCACGAGTTGCATTTCCAATTAGTACCGCATGCGCCTTATTCGCCGGATCTAGCCCCTTCCGACTTCCACTTTTTTACAAAATTGAAAACGGCACTAGGTGGAAAGAAATTTTCGTCTAACGACGAGCTTATCATCTTCGTAAATGAGTATTTTGCAAGGCTTCCGGAATCGCATTTTAGAGACAGCACAAGGGCATTGGAGCACCGTTGTAATAAATGTATTGCTCTTTTAGGAGAATATATTAAAAAATAAAAATTATTTTTTAAAAAATTCGTTTTTCTTTTCCATTCTCACTACTTGTCAAACTACCCTCGTATTGGTTCCATTATTTTGTCAACATGAACCTGTATTACAGATAAAGCATGGAGAATTTTCAGTATAAAACATCCTTCTTTAGCTATTAACATAATCTTCGTGCATTATCAAATGTTGTGGGTGACATTTCCGGCACGTAGATAGAGCACACGCAAAATAATTTATTCGTGGTTGCGGCAGCAATGGAATTTGCTCCTCATTAGCAAACCTCGAATCGCCACTGTTTAAAATAACAGTATTTACTTGGGCACTTAATGGTTTTTCCCCAGAAATTTCATTCAACTGATGGGTTAATACAAATTTTGTAAACAAATATTGATCACCTACGAACAATTTAAAACAGCAACAAAGCAATTATAAAAAATAAGTAACGTAATAAAATGTAAAATACCACATTCTAAAATTTCCTAATTTATAACACAGGAAATATAATATGTTTTACTATTAAATATGTGATTTAAGTGATTTATTTAAGTTAGTCGTAATACAATATATGCAGGAATTTAGATTTCACGATGGGGGGTATTTCCATACTAATTATAGCTTGAGGCCCCTAACCTTCCTGAAACCATTATGTGATGATACATTCTTTATCAAGAGCGGTTTTCTGTAAAGGTTCCTTTATCTACTGACAAACCAAATAACAGAGAAAAGGAATATTTTACACAAACAATTTGAACATTAATAGCACCCATGATTCTGATAAATTTTCACTATAAGACACAATTATGTCGTATACCACAAAGAAATGATAGTTGCTATAAAAGTTATTTATTTTGTTGATTAAAGATTTCTATTGCGCTAACGCATTATGTTATTATGATATGACAGTTTACTGGAATAGGTGGAGTCCTCAGAATACTTTATAAAAATTTAAAATTCTTTATTTTGTTTTAAAAAAATAAAAGAAAATTTTAGACTAGTTAGTAGTAGTTATTTGAGGTATTCTTTAAAGAATTAATTACTTTCGTCTTTTTCTTGTAGAACTGGTTTTTATCAGAAGTATTGGTACTTTATGGGTCATAAAGCATTACAAAAATAATGAGTTCGCTAAATTTAGAAGAAATCTTAAATATTTGCTACTCAGTGATAGTTATATAATAAGGAATTTTTCTAATGCTATTGAATAACGTCTTTTATCGCCAATAAATTAAATAGAATGTATAGCCTTGATTCTAAGAGCGTGTATATAAAAATGCACTACGTTAATAGCTTTTAAGATACTTATAAGTTTTACTTTTGTATGAGATAGTAGTAAGTAGAGGTAATTGGTCTTGCTGGCACACAGTAGCACATCAGGCAGGATGATTTTATTTATAATTATATCGCGCAATTGTATATTAACCCACTCAATCTACTTCTAGAATATGTGTAGTTGGTTAAATCAATCGTACACAGTCAGCGAAAATGTTACGCAAACGAAAACAAATTTCAACTAATCATACGTCAAATTATCATATACTTATAACAACAGCCTGATTTGACATACGCGGCAATTGTCTAGGTACAGAAAAAATTTAGAAAATTATTATATATCACATTTTACGGAACTGTCGCGGTCTATTAAATCAGAATACTGATGTACACTTTTAATAATTTGATATTTCTTTTATAACCTGCGTTTTCATTGAGATAATATTTTCTTTCACTTGCCTACGATTAGCCGAACAAGCGGTACACACTCTAGAAGCAATTCGAATGAACTAGTACACAATTGTACGATGTAACTATAAATAAAATCATTCTGCCTACCCATCTCTAGTAATAAGTATTGTTGAACAAACCTTGCATCATGTCAGTGACGTGAAGATACCTCGTAAAGGTGTATTATTAACTGCGACGAGCATAAATACATTTCTAAACCATTTTCTGACGTTAAAAGGGTAACTAATTACATATAATATTTAATTTATTTACAATCGCAACCATCCAGCCTTTCCGGCAAGGCGGTAGGCAACTGCGAACCCGAAGATCTATTCAACATTATGTAATAAAGCATTATTTCTGTTTAACGCTTTAGACTCATGATTCATTCAGTTGCAAAAGTGAACATTCTTGAAAATATACTTCATTAAATTTACAACAAGAAGATGTTTAAATAATGTAGTTTCGTTTGTTATGTTTGTCGAAAATTCTCACAAAACTCAGAAATAAGTTCTAAAAGCTTGTAAGCTTTTAATTAAGAAGGCATAATAATTCTGAAATATGGCTTGTATGCTAAATGGAGAAGGCCAAGATAAACATGTGGTACTTATTTTGTATTCGCTTTGATAATTGTTTACATGAATATTTAAAAGACACATACTAATGCCTGTTGCTGTAACTAATTTGGAAGAAATTAAAGGGTTCTGTGCAGTGCACATCTTGGTTTTCATCGGTGCGGATCGCGTACGGAGTTTATTTTTCGTACAATTTTTTCGCCGTGTTTTACCAGGTGCGACACTTTGAAATTATCTGCTGATGATGACAACTTAGTTGTCGAAATGCGTATACAGAATTTTACAAATAGTTAATTGTGGAAAAGGGGTTATATATCAACCTTATTGATAAAGGGTTCTCACTGATTATTACTTTACACATATGAGTAAGACTCAAATATCCGAATTGTTTTCAAAATCAAGACATTCCAATTCCATTAATTAAACTTCGCGCTTATGAAACTTGATCAACGTTGTACTTCTAGAAAATGAAATACCACACTTAACTTGCATAATAATAGTTTTATCTGAATGGAACATCATTATATATACACGATATTTTAGCTAATAATATACCCGAAACATTTTTCTCTTTCCCTGCTTAAAATTGCAAGTATCTAAAGATCTAGACCAATCTTATGATCTACTCACTATGCTAGAAAACCTACTTTCACGACTATAATCTGCGATTCTGCTTTGAGTTTCTTCGGTTGTAATATTGAATACCTTCGTAGTGCAAAAAGAAGTTGTCACCAGAATTGTCGGTGTGCCTTTTCACAATCATGTCGTTCAATCTTTGAGAATCTGAAGAAATTTTCAATGTAGTATATCTATATATTGGATGTTGTATGTTATATTTTTAATAACTTATATAATCTGTGATCTAAAATAGAATTCGGCAATACAGTGGCACAAACATGGTTTACACAGATCTAAATATACATATAATTGTATGCTACCAGTTCAAGCCATAACTCTGAGTTTAAGAATATTCTACCAGATGATATTAAAGCAATATAAACTGTAATTGATATTTATGACACTTAAAACGTTTTCTTTAAAGTCTATTAGGTTCTATGAGAATCTTTAGAAAATACATAGTTATAATGAGTTTTTGTTTAAACGTCTCTAAATAATTTTAATAGTATTTTTATAATAACTGTCAGCGTATTTCTTATTCCCGCTTACATTTTGATTTTATTGTTTTGTACACGTAATTTCTTTGGTTACATAGCGTTGTATTAAGTAAGATAAAATCAATATTCATATTTCTACTCGTCTCTCCATTAGATATGTATGTGACTAACTTTGCCAAAACCTATATCATCTTAAAAATAGACGTCGAAAGAATACGAAGGATCTAGCTCTAGTACTGTCTTCAAAAAAGTTTAAATTACACAATTACATGATTTCCTCATTCGATATCTCAATAACGACTCTAAAGTTCTATTTTATTCATACCTATTTATATATATTTAATATCTGCACTTGTTCTTCAAGAAGAATATATTAATTTTGCTGAAAATTCTTTTTATGTTCCTTTAAAAAATTAAAAGGATATGGAGAAAAAAATTTACATATCTTGAATTAATACAACGCAATTCATTCGACTTGTATCAGGCATGTTCATATTTTACAATGTACTTGCACATGATATGATTTTAAAATAAAGTGTGTCATAAAAATTTTTATGTTGAGCATAGTAATCAGCTTCAGAAATAACCATATTATTATCTAATCTTTTATAATGGAGTTGACGTTTTAAACATTTTTATTCTACATGGAATTATGTGATACTGTTTGTAGTCGCATTAAAATGTAATTATAATAAATTATTCGCAGTAATATAAATTGCGTAATTACACATTTATTTATATAATTATAAAATTCTTATATATAGTTTGTAATGTTGAGAGTATTTACTCAAAATAATAAAATTTATAAATACTGGAATTTAATTAGGTAATATGATTACAATGATTTTATTTAATGTGGTCAATGAAAACTTTTTATGAAAGGATTGACGGGTGCTATCAATTATTTTCTAAGTGCTATTAACTAACCAGTAGGTTCCTTTTCTATTATAATTTATAATGATGTTAATAAAATATCTGTCGTCTTCTAAGAGAAAAAATACCACTGGTAAAAACTTAAATTAGTTGAAGAACTAAACGAAGATATAAATTATCGACGGGAATTTTGCAAAATTATTATAAATAGAATCCGTTATTTATGAAAAATATTCTTCTTTCTGACGAAACAACTTTTTTCTTACATGGAACAGTCGATAAGCAAGACTGTCAACACTAGATTAGCGAAAATCCACATTGGATAATAAAAGTATACACATAATATTCAAATTAAATAAATATTTATGCTGAAAATATAAGAAATTAAATTGCCGAAGCATAGTTCTTTAATAGCACAGTAACTGGCGAGAATTATTTGTTCTTTGTTGGAGACTCCACCACAATTTGTCGCAACATTAAGTGTCTATCTCAATCAAATTTTTATAAATAAGTAAGTGAATAAGTCATTCAGTCTTCTTATCGGTTTATTTAAAAACAAAAGTACCTCAATAGAACAATAAATTATAAACACGAATACAACAAGAAGTTCGTTAAGATACTCCAGAAATGATACAAAATGATTTAAACGAATGTCAGCAATACCAGTACCATTGCCAGTAATCGAACGGCTCGTCCGAACATTTGATTTAAACTTTTTATTTTAAAACTTTGTTTACAATAAATCGTTTATAATATTAAGAACGTATTATATTTATTAAGAAAATTAGGAATATTCAAAAACTTAAACTTTGTACTGTTAAATAGAAAATTAAATCACAACTTCTATCATAATTCCACAATTAATTCGGAAGTATACTGACACTACTTGGATAAATTGAGTGATTCCATGAAACGGAAACGGCTAGAATTGTTTAACAGAAAAGTCGTAGTTTTTACCATAATAACGCCGTCTCATACTTAGCGCGCACTTTGCGAAACCAGTCATACATTGTTTGGTCCAGTGCTGCTCCTTCTGTTTTCACAAATCTCTTCTATTGCTGTGAATTTCCATTTTCAGCAAACCGTCTATTAATATAAACTTTGTTTTTCAAAATATCGCCCACTTCTAGTATTTAGTACAATTTCGATAAACCTACTGTACGCACTTGTCTTTCCGTATGACTCAGAAGATTTGCCTGGTATTTGTTAGTGTCGAATTTATTTGTAATGAACTCATGTTAGGCACATACTTAATTATGAACAAAGTGAAGAATATGTCAAATAAAAACGTACTTCTGTAAAAGATTAATCTCAAGCAACTAAATGTCACTTTAACGACGAGAAACATCTGCAACACAACTTTATAAAATCGTTCTATGTTGAAAAGAGGATCATTACGAATCAAAATTATTATTACTTATTACTAAAATAACTGAAAACTATGCATCCAACAAATGGATTACGAAAATATAATTTAAAGAAGAACAAATAATATTGAATGTATGGTTGTTTGAAGCCATTAAAAACCAGTTAAGATCTACAACTAAAGAAATAGGTTATTACTAGGCGGGACTTCATGAAAAATACACCATTGGTAATTAGTCAAAAGTAATATAAAGTAAACACGTATTCATATTAAAATCACACAATCAGATTTTGGATTAAATTTAATATTTCTTTCTAAGTAACAAAGATTGTGTTCAGAGATCAAAGAAGAATGGAGTTAGTAACTGGCAGAACTGAGTTCACAAGAAGACATGTATCGAAACACTATCTACTGTATTTTATGCATATATATATGTCATGGATAGAAGTGTTACTGTCAGTATCCACGACTGGGTCCGTAACGAAAGCCTCTAAACGTTTATTTACGAGGTACTATCTATCACAACGTAAATTCAATTTTGCAAACTTAATTAAAAATTGCTAGGACTGATTCTTAATCTTACTACTTCTTAGTACGAGGGTAGTTTGACAAGGTAGTGAGAATGGAAAAGAAAAAGGAATTTTTTAAATACAAAATAATTTTTATTTTTTAATATATTCTCCTAAACGAGCAATACATTTATTCCAACGGTGCTCCAATGCTCTTATGCCATCTCTAAAATGCGATTCCGGAAGGTTTGCAAAATACTCATTTACGAAGATGATAAGCTCGTCGTTAGACGAAAATTTCTTTCCACCTAGTGCAGTTTTCAATTTTGGAAAAGGTGGAAGTCGGAAGGGGATAGATCCGGCGAATAAGGCGCATGCGGTACTAATTGGAAATGCAACTCGTGGATATTGGACATCGCAACTGTACTGGTACGCGAGGGAGCGTTGTCTTAGTGAAACAGAATCTTTTTCTTTGCCATTCTTGGCCGTTTAGCACGAATCTCAACATTTAATTTTTGTAGAAGTTCTGCATAATATTGTCCGTTTATTGTGTCACCTTTCTGAAGGTAATCGATGAGCAAAATGCCCTTTGAATCCCAAAAAATTGTTGCCATCACCTTGTTTGCCGATAAAGTGGTTTTCGCTTTCTTTGGAGGTGCAGAACCACATTCTAACCATTGTTTCGACTATTGTTTAGTTTCGGGTGTACTGTAGTGCATCCAAGTTTCATCGCAAGTAACAAATCGCCTACAAAAATAAACCGGATTCCGCTTATAAAGGTTGGAAATGCGCAAACGAATGAACTTTTAATCAGTCGTAAGCAATCGCGGCACCCTTCTTGCCGAAAGCTTGGAAAAGACCAATTCTTTCGTTAAAATGTGGTGTACGAGTTCTGTTGAAATGTTTACCATGTCTGCTATCTCTATCACTTTGAGTGGTCGATCTTACGTAATAATGTTATAGATTTTTATACTCATTTCCTTAGAAGTCACGATTTTGTTGCTTGTTCTGCCACGTTTAAATTCATTTACCCATCTACTTATTGTGGCGGATGATGGAGCAGATTCACCTAATGTTCCCGTAACTCATCTTTTATTTCAGTAGCTTTCATACTCTTAATTACGAAGTATTTAGTCATCGCACGATACTTTTTCCATTTTAATAAAACGACGTGTTGCTTCTTTTTCAATCAGCTGTACAAAATAAACTAATCAACCGATTTACCTAAATATCGGAATGTAAACATATAAGTAGGCAACCTAAATTACAGTGCATTTGTTTTACCAATTAGAGCGCCACCTATGTGTCATTCTCACTACTTGTCAAACTATCCTCGTAATCCCTCCACGTTTGATTTCTCCATACCAATGAGAAATTGTTGACTGATGTGGTGCGTCATTGCCGAAAATTATCTGTTACTTCCACTTTACGCAAGCCAACTCGGCGAGGCACTCTTGTTGAGATAATTATCTTCGAAAGTTACAAAAAATTATTCCGCAAAAATGTTCTGGGTTTATTTCTATTATTGAACTAACTTATCAACAGTTTAAGTTTCTAATAGTTTTTCTATATTACATAGTCAAAGAGAATTATGTATTTCCAAAATATTATATTAGCGATATTTTTTTGAATCGGTCACTAATAATCAAATAAAATATTCTACACAATGCCTGTCGCGAAGGGAAGAATACGTTACTATATTCCCATAAGTACTTGAACACCTAAGCTTTTTATTTTTCTTAAATAAGTATTAAAATTTCAAAACAAAGTATCGTAGATACTTTTGAGGTTCATAAACATATTTGTATTTAAATTCGTAGAAAATCTCAGTCGTTTTTAATACAGATTCATTGTTATAACCAACTTTGAAAACAGGTTATTCTTAGAATTTCTCTTGACACGTGTTATTTTTTTAAATATTAACTATTATTATTCAACTTTCATTTATGCAATATGAATAAATAAGGAATTAATTTATAATAATAATAATTATATTACTGTAACGGAGATATTTAAAATTTATTTATTTTTGTAAGACCAATAGAAATCCAACATTGTCTAATAAATATACAGAAAACAAAAAAAGGATTATCATTTTACATATAAATATGCAAAAATATTCATAATGTATGATACTAAACACAAATGTGAACTGCAAAAGCATGTATATGTATCCATATAAACAAAATAATATTAAATTAAAGAAAAACAGAGAGCACAAAAGAAACATAATCAAATGTCACAATTTCTCTGGTTTATCGAGTTACAAAATTAACATTTTTAAATTCCTTCATTTCTTTTAAATTGGAGTATATTTTCAATATTTTACGTCATTTCATTTATTCTACGCAACTAACAGTAAACATTTACTCATCTGTGCATTTTAATGTTGTTCAAAGTATTATCTTTGAATAAAAATAAGTGTCATTAAACGTTCATTATGAAGCAAAACATCATTCATTTACTATTTTGTGTGACAATGTAAAAAGACACTTTCAAAGCAAATTGTTGAAAATATGTGTCCTAGGATTTATATAAATGGATTAAGAAGAAAAACTTTTTTAAGAAATACTTCTTAAAATAATTTTACGAAAAGAAAATAATTAATACAAATATCAAGAAGTTCAGTCATCATTTTACTTACTAACTAATTAAAGCGTAAAAGTATTTACACAATATTATAGTAAAAGTGTGGGCATTAAAATGCTTCAATATTTATTTGAAGATTCATAAAGAATTATATTTTGAAATTTGTGTTCCTGCAATCGGATGTTTAGCAAGAAGAAATGAGTTAAAGTATATAAACTGCAAAGAAACGCAAATTATTTTGTAGATCAATGATCCGGAATAATGTGAAAACTGTAAGTATTTGTCAAACATAAACCGAGGTCAGCTAAAGTATAAATTCAATAGATAGGCACGATAATGAGTAATAAGTAAAAGAGTAAATCAAAAATTGCACTAAAAATTAGAGTCGGATTGAAAATTATCATTTCTAAATCAATTAGCGAAATAACTGCAAAAAAAAAGTATCTAGCAAAAACTTATTTGCTCAAAATAGTAACTGTAAAAAAACGTTTCTTTTGCATAACCACAATAAACGATAAAATTAGAGATATAGAAAAACAAAAATTAAAAAGACTGCTCTTATTCAACGAAATGAAATTGGCAAATATGACATATATCTAGACCTAATATATTTATTTAAAATACTGGAGAAAGTTTTATGTATGTACGACAACAATCCAAAACCCACGGCAAAGAATCCTACTTATAATTTGACCTTAAATTGTTTCAACATCCAAAAAGAACATTGAGAACATTTACATTAGGTTATTTCAATATTTTGGTATTTTTTTACTGCACAATACTTTCATTAATCAAAATATGTACTGAAATTTTTTTAAAATATTAAAATTTTCCCCGTAACAACTTTAAGATTATTAAAATATACTCAATGACATTAGAAGTGTTACACCTAGAAGGAATAGTTTCCTGGACGTGATTTTTTGGTAATGTGATAAGCTTAAGTCAAGAATGAAGCGATCAGATTTCCAAGAAATTTTATTAAGATTAATTTGAAAAAAAATCAATAATGTGTTTGGCGACCCCGTAGCTGTAGACACTCCTGTACACGTCTAGGCATCGACAAAATAAGATGGTCGATGTCTGCTTGTGGCACCTCGTTCCAAGCAACTTGAACTTGGTGGATTAACTGTGCCAGAGTTTGTGGAGGATGGTTCAAATTGGTCAGTCTTCTCCCCATTATGTCCCACACATGTTCGATGGGATTTAAATCCGGTGAACGGGGTGGCCACGGCAAAACATTAACGCCAGCTTCTCGTAGAAAGTCCATAGTACGACGAGCAATATGTGGACGCGCGTTGTCTTGCTGAAAAAGGACGTGTGGACGGCCATCTAGATAAGGCAATAAAGTGGTTTGTAGGACGTCATCAACATAACGCGCAGCTGTCATAAATAAACAGAAGAGGTGATCGGCTTCCATATGCAATAGCCCCCCAAACCATTACTCCAACAGTCCTGTGCACATGCCTCTCAACAGCAAATCCAATATCACGTCGCTCTCCACGACGGCGTCTTACCCTCTGACGGCCATCATGCATGCCTAGGCAGAATCGCGATTCGTCGCTGAATACGACATTATGCCATTCTGCTTCCCAATGCTGCCGTTCTCTGCACCAGTTCAAACATCAGAGGGTAAGACGCTGTCGTGGAGAGCGACGTGATATTGCATTTGCTGTTGAGAGGCATGTGCACAGGACTGTTGGAGTAATGGTTGGGGGGCTATTGCATAAGGAAGCCGATCACCTCTTCTGTTTATTCGGGGCAGTATGACAGCTGCGCGTTATGTTGATGACGTCCTACAAACCACTTTATTGCCTTATCTAGATGGCCGTCCACACGTCCTTTTTCAGCAAGACAACGCGCGTCCACATATTGCTCGTCGTACTATGGACTTTCCTCGAGAAGCTGGCGTTAATGTTTTGCCGTGGCCACCCCGTTCACCGGATTTAAATCCCATCGAACATGTGTGGGACATAATGGGGAAAAGATACCAATTTGAACCATCCTCCACAAACTCTGGCACAGTTAATCCACCAAGTTCAAGTTGCTTGGAACGAGGTGCCACAAGCAGACATCGACCATCATATTTTGTCGATGCCTAGACGTGTACAGGAGTGTCCACAGCTACGGGGTCGCCAAACACATTATTGATTTTTTTTCAAATTAATGTTAATAAAATTTCTTGGAAATCTGATCGTTTCATTCTTGACTTAAGCTTATCACATTACCAAAAAATCACGTCCAGGAAACTATTCCTTCTAGGTGTAACACTTCTAATGTCATTGAGTATATAAAGAAGTCCTGAAATTTAAAAAAATGATAATCCGTTAGTGAGAATCGAGATAATAAGAAACTGTATCAGTTTTACCACAGCATGACTTAATACATGGAATTTTGCATTATCGTGCAATATTATAGGATCTCTTCTGTTGTCTAATGCCATTTTCGACACATTTCCATACGTAACATTAGTCTCGTGACAATATCTTAATAGTTTAACTTGATTGAAGAAATAAATAATGAATTATTCCCTCAGATATCCACCACGCAGTTAATGTAACTTTTAGTAATGGCATTTATCTTGGAAATTCATCAACATTCAACCATTACGTTGAGCTTTTATCGTTATCAAAAGGGACTCATTTTTGGCTATATGCAGCAATTTCTCACAAAAAATAATTCTTCAGATTTCTGCTAAACGGTGAGGAGCGTGCTTCGTATCGTCTCAATTTTTGACCTTTTCAAGTTCATACAGAAACTTTTTCTCCAACTTTTACACTTTTTCACCAATAGCTAACAAATTGCTGCTGAAGATATACCTAACTCATTTGCTACGGAGTTTTTGCTACCATAAAAGGATCTACTTCCACCATTACCTTCAAAACCCTTTCATTAATAATTGTTTTCTGAATTTTTCAAACCAATGACACATTTCTGTCGTTAGAGCTTGAAGATTATATTAACCTTAATCTCCGCGCTATCTCAGGAGCCTTATTACCTTGTTTATGTCCATACAAATATAACGCCCTTTTTCCTTCGACAATAGCATTTTATGGTACAGAATATCCTTCAAAAATTATGCGCAATAAAAACAGAGAAATCTTGTTGTTTAAGAGTATGTATTGTATGTCAATTATCTAAATTATGAATTAATCACGGATATGAAACTCATGCCTAAATTTATCGAAAACTTTTTACCTTTTTTAAACAGCTTACATACTGTGCATAACTTTCTCTTAGTATGACGCATACGATTGTAGAAATATAAGATGTCATTTCCAAGAAATCTCTACCTACTCATGACATGCTATTGCAAGATTTCGTTGTTATTGATTTCTATATTTAATGTCCCGTTGCATCTAATCTAACTTAGACTACTTCCGATTATAACTATGTCATTGAAACCTTCAACTACTTAACAGAGATTACTTTCATAACATCTTTCAAACGCTGAACATTGTAAGATGTTCTCACATATCATTTACGTTTAATATCGTATTTATAGGTATAAGTTGTGTAACATCATTCGTCATCATTTTATTTTTTTTAAAACACTATTTTCATCTATAAAATGATTTTAATTACATTATATTGTCCAATATTTTTGAACTGGTAGCCTATTCTTCTAGTATCAATCACTTACTGGTCACCTTTGTCTCTTTGATTTTTTCACAAATCTTCATAATGTGGTATTCGTTGTTTTTAATAACCACAATGATATTGATCTATAGCTTGTCAGAGAGCAGATACTTTCGCAAGTTTTAATAATATTTTACTGTACTCTTTCAACTGTTCCTATGTTCTGAATTTTTCAATAACACAAAGAGTCTGGAAAGTGTAATAAAAAATTTTATGTCGCCCCTAAAAAATTTTTGAATTAATCTTTTTCTATAAAACGCTTTAATATCGATAAACACGAAAGATAAACTGAGGTATTCATTAAACAAAAATAACGAAACTCTTTTATTTAAGTAATAAAATATTGGTTTGACAAAAGCCTTTATCAATCTCTCAATGTCTATTTTGTGCGTCGTTTCATTTTCAGTCGTTCAAATTGTGACACTAGATAATCTTCTTTAGTTCATGTGTGGTAGTTTTAATGAGTTTTTTGACTGAAACCCTTTCACAAATACCTGACGCTGTTAATAGGAACATAATTTTTAAATGAAAGCGAGAAAAGTACATGGAAATCATGTTGATGTATTTTCCAGTAAAGATTAAAGGCATTCTGATTCGCAATTCTGTCATTGAATATTAGAGCTCTATCTTTGAAAACGAAAATCAAAATTTTCATTCAAATTTATCCAAACGACCGAGCAACCAGTGGGTAATGAAACGCATATCGTAGTTTCGTTTTTTAAAGTCCAAGTGTTTGTTTTCAAGTCACGTTGGGTATGTTCTTAACGATTTGAAACTAATCAGATCCCAAATTACATTTGGGACGTTTTTACTTGGCGATGAGAAAGATGCGTTGTAGTCTGTAGACACCAACTAATGGACTAACCATGCCTACTACAACAGCTTAAGATACTACAATTTACAGAAATAAAATATTCATTCACTTTTAAATGTGATAAATTTATGTCTTTTATATTGGAATATCAAAATATAATTATCTCCATTTAAATATATAATTTAAAGAGGTACAAATTCTGAAGCTCTCGAAATATAGACCTGGTACCTTCTATTCTATAGTTTGGCAAATTAGTATACATTAGAGTGTGCAATATCTGTCCAGATTCATAGCCAAATAACTTGAACCTAACTGTACATTATCGTATAATTAATTGTACAGCCATCCAAGAGAACACTTGCCACTTGCCCCTCCCCTCTCAAGGTCCGGTCCTGCAATGTAATATTAACTAACCACGTATTTATTTGTTTTTTTCGATATATATGTAGTTAAACTTTACTAGATGTTGCTAACAATAATTTTGATCGATAGATAAATCGATGAATAATGAAGTTACTTATACGGTAGCTGGATCTTACACCTTCAAATGTTATTTGGGGTCTTAAACATCACAGGAATCACTTTAGGATTGCTATAATATATATCGCACTTAATTTTGTATTTATATAAGATTTGTAACAACCAGTTTAAACATTTGATTTAACATTATATTACATTAGATTTTGATATGTTCATCCTTTTGGTTAGTAAATTTAATATAATTTTTTTCTAACAAATTTTAGTAATAAAATTTTTGAGCACCTTTTCGATATTGAGGGACAATTTTACTAATTAATGCTATTTTCAAAACATTCTGAATTTAAATGATCAAAAACTTATATTAATGTTCTTTCAACATCAAAAGCACCTAAATATAAACTTCATGAATAGATTATTTGCTATGCTCAGGTCTTCAGAAGGATATAGTATATTCCGTAGTAGATAAAACAGATGACGTCGCCTCCGGTAAAACCGGAAATAACATAGAAAATTCGACAGCATTATCGATTTTCCAAGAAAAAATTAAACCCACTTATTTATATTTGAAGACTATACCTAAACCGCATCATAAGTATTATCTTAAATTTAAGTACACTAAACTAATACATTTAACATTTAAAATACATAAATAATGCTGCTACCTTTATACAATAAAGGAAGGTTAGTTAACTAGAGAAAGTTACATTACAATAACATACCGGATTTATTGGTAATGCGAAATCTGCCACTTGCTTCAACCATTAATATGTTATCATATTCTTCCTATATGGAATTGTAGAATCACCAAGGTCGGCCGCCTTAACTTTTGAAGAAGATCTTGAAAAATATATTGACACTAACTATAAACGAAAAACTTTTTCGGACTTAAATTATAACATTATATGCGGGCTAATGCATAAGTATTTAAAAAACAAAAGCATTAAATTAAATAGACTTCGTGTTATATATAATGTTTCTTTCTGAGTAAAGCATGTATTTAACAGCTTTAACGTTCAATAAGGTACACTTTATACTACACACGCACACAGTAAAGACGGTGGTTTTTCTGTAACTAAGTAACAGGTTTTTGAAGTCACTGACAACAAATACGACAATAAATATATGCACGAGGGTTGTACTCTTTACTTGTATAAAAAAAATTCGCAATAAAATCGACTATTTCAATAACTGGCGCTTACTTTACCACAAGAAAACACTAAAAATATCACTTCCACACTAAAACAAGTCAATTTTCATTTTCAAACACACACTTTTTTCTTCGTCGAATATATTTTCAAAAATACATTATAATTAATAAATTTTATTTTCATTATTTAAGAATTAATTAAATGCATGTGAATATTGTCGAAACATTGAGTAAATCGAGACTGATGTAATGAAACTGCTACGTAGAGGTAACCGACTGGAATGGTAGAGAGGTTTATAGTATCTACACGACTTTGTCGAGACAAGAGTGTCCACGGCGAGGCTTTGCGAGTAGGAGAGCCAGTTGGAGACTCATTTACCTGGTTCTGACCACGTAAAGTATTCCTGCATGTCCGTGAACCTGTGTAGGCAAACTAATTTGCCGCAGGCTATGACCCATTCACTAGTTTTTAAAGTGCATTTTGAGGGATAAAGTTTCTGTTTTTGTTCGTGAAATAAATCCGCGCAATTATAATTGTTAAGGGCAAATATCACAATTACGTGCTGAAATATAAATGTATAAATGTATTACTTAAAAAAAAATCATAGAAAAGTAGGAATCTTGAAAATTATGTCATTGGCACAATTAAATTTAAAAGTATTTCTAAAATAACTCACGACATTGTTATGACGTCAGTATATAGGTGGTTCAATGTTATCCGTTCACCATTGTTATCTGTTTCCATCATTAGAGTTAGGAAATCGTTTAAATTAATATAAAAAAAATAATACATGATTTTAATTTCAGTAATTTACGCATTTTTTTAGTAAGTACCGATTTTATGGGAGAGAAAACAAGGTTATTTCTTTTTAATTTTATTTTTGCCCGATATCCCGCTACTTTGGATTGCACAACGCTGTTTATTTAAGATTTTACAATATGTCTCGGCATTTATTATAACCCCGAAAGAAAAACCACAAAGAACACCCCCGAGAAAACCATGTTTCGTCACTAGTGATAATTTGGCTTGAAATCATATTCCATTCGACACTGCACCCCCTCAATAAACAATCGGCCCGTTGTAAGATTTGATCCGGCCACGAGACATTGTCGTCTTATTTCATCTCTGATCGCTAAATATTATGAACACTTCTTTAAAACACTACTTTAAAATGCACTACTTTTAAATGCGACCCGCGAACGTACATATTTGCACATTAAAGTTTGGCTCACAATATGTCAAAGGTTGCCCATACCTGCTCTTAGTTTTGTACAACTCAGTCATCATTTTTGACACTCGACGTGGACACAACTTCTGACAATAATTTAGCGTTTTGAGACGATTTAGTATACAATTCTTCTTCAAACTTAAAGAAATTCGTTAGATGATGAAACCATAAAGGGTCTGTTTCTTCGAACAGATTTCAAAGACGTAATGCAGAAGTTGGTTGTACGATACCATAAGCGTCTTATATATGTGGAAATTATATTGTAGTAAGTAAATTAAAGTTCGGGCTTCATGTAAAAATAAAATGATTTAAATTTATGTTTTTTATTAAAAAACACACCTCGTAGATAGGACCGAAGTAAAAGAAGCATTTTTAAACAGTAACAAATATAATTACTTTTTAATAGAACAACTCTTGTATAACAATAATATTTGTCATTTATTGCAATAAGCAGTGAATATTTACAATAAATGTAATTTAGATTAGAACAATAAATCGAAGGCTGTTCTACTTCTGAACCTAATAAAGTACTACACAATTTTTTGACAAAACACCCTCGCTTATAATCTTCAAGATATTACCGTCGACAATAAAGGCATTTTTGCATTCGCCTGAATCGTTCTTCAAAACATTTTCTCTAATCATTCCGCGTTATATCATTTTTATTTTTAAATGCAACAATCGTTTCTATAATCTATGCAAACCGTAAGCCCCGTAACGACTTATTTTTACACATGGAAACAAAAAGATATCATTGGGTGTCAGATATGGACTCTATAGCGAGTAACACATTTCAATATATTGACCAGTCACATATTTAATTGTTTAAGCAGCAACGCACACCTAAGCGTTCTTATAATGCAAGATGATCTTCTTCTTTGAGCAATTTCTGCGAACATTTTGGAGAGTTTGTACTTTTGTTGTATACCATATTAAATTAAGAGCATGACGGTCCTTCAGCGCTATCATTTTGTTTCAGCTTTTTTTCCTGGAAACACTTTTATTGGCTTCGTCACCTGTAGTGATGTATAACACTAGACAACACGATCCATTAGCAAAGCTATTTAGTACAAATGTGCAATATTTGATGGTGTTGTTTGTTTGAAATAGAGTCAAACTGTAGGGACATCAACAGAAAGAAAATTTAGATACTTTCAAATGCTCGCATAATATGTTGTTAATTTTTGAATAATGTGTCGAGCAAAACCTATACTCTCTTTCGTAACAGCCGTTTTCGGCTTTGAAAGTCGAAACGATAAGAGCGATCCGAAGGACTCTCTTCAAAATCGTTCAGATATTGAGCTCGATCTTAATTCTGCTGGTAATATTGCAAAATTACTTCATGTTTACATTCTACCAACAACTTGGATCGACTACTAAATTTATTTTTATTTTCCACAAAGAAAATTTGTACTGCGTTTCATTTATTCAATTATTTATTCTACGATATTTTCTGCAAAGGTACTATTTTAATTTAGCTTTCGTTTTTAAAGACTATAAGTAGAGTAGGACCCCTCTACAGACAAGAACTATGTCGGTGACCTTTTCCTCCACCTTTTGCCATATTCAACATAATTTTTAATAAAACAACCGCACGGTACTGAAAATATCCGTTACCAAGTATGTAATTTGTGACTTGAAATAATTAATGATATTTTAATAAAGGAACTTAATCTCCAGACTATCTGCTTCTGGGCTTCCGGGCTGGAACTGCGTCACTTGTATATCTACCGACGTTTCGTACCCATTTGTATGGGGCATCTTCAGGACTCAACTACTGCACTGACACTGGTGTAGGTCGATGGTGGACGGGTTTATGTATGGGTAATGGGTCATGGATCAATCGAGCGTTACGGTTGCGCTTGGGTAGTTTGGAGATGCAGGATTGCCAGGCGTTGTGTAGGGGGTAGCTATCATCGCAGTTAAGATTATTGGGGTGCTTAGAGATCTCTATAGTTTCACGGATTTTGCGACCATAGTAATGGTTAGTGCGGGCTAGGATCTTGGTCGAATTGAATTGGATAACATCCAGAAGCTGAATTTTAATTTTTTATTGTTTGATGAATGACCAAATCTTGTACTCAATTTGATATGGCAAAGATAACGTTTTTAAAAATTCTTGGAAATGGTGGTGAGATGTGGTATTTCCAATACTATTCAGAAACTAAACATCAAGAATCAAAATTTCTTGTTTCTTCATTACCTATATTAATACGATTTGATTCTGTGAAATTATGGAAATGGAAACCATTTTGCATCATTTGAAGTGTTTTTATCATTCCTATCAGGGAAAAGACATTCGATACACTTTGAACTTACGAAACGTTGCAATTCTACCAAAGGAGAAGGTTTAAAATAAATAACACAATTTTTTTATAATTTCTTAATTATTTTCATTTTTTAAGATATTTATGTCATTTTTTTTCGTCGATTAGCACTAGTGATCTCCTTCTTTCCATAGTACTCGCATAGCATAATTTTAGTACATTCAAAGTGTACTGGCTTTGCGGTTAACATTCTATAACCGCAAACAACCGAAAGTAATTAATACATTTTACATATATACGTACACTACCGGCCATAAATGAGGGATCACATACTATCGATAGAATCGCTCTATCTTTATACTTGGGTTTTGGTAAGGACACTTGAAATAACAGATGTGAGTGCGTTTCTGGGAAGTTTACCAATAATATCCGGTTCATTATGTGAATTAAATAATCATATTTGTTGGCGTAAAATATTATAATTATCTTTAATCCTTATATGACCTGTATTCGGTATTAATACTTTTCCTGAAAATATTTATTTTAAAGTGTTTTTTTATATTATAAGATTATAATGGTTCTAAGAAATAATTTATAAGAATTTGTGGTACCGCCCAGAATGTTGCTATCTAAGAAAAATTTAGTACACACAAAATGTCAAAAAGAAAGGAATTGAGTGCAGAAATTAGTAGTGCTATAATAACATTACACAAAGAAAAATTGTTAATTGTAAATTAAAATTAACATATCATGTAGTGAAAAGGTACACAACAACGGGTCAATGCATCAAAAAAACGTGTCGGAAGACCAAGGATGACCATTAGACAAGAAGATTTGCGC
Organism: Dermolepida albohirtum; assembly: GCA_031893035.1. Taxonomy (NCBI): domain Eukaryota; kingdom Metazoa; phylum Arthropoda; class Insecta; order Coleoptera; family Scarabaeidae; genus Dermolepida; species Dermolepida albohirtum. The sequence continues at coordinate 451,483 of JAVIWB010003989.1, read as the reverse complement.
GGCAGGAAATGTTATTTAAACGGAATAGATGGTTATAAGCTCAACAGCTTCGCGCAGAATTAAATAAAAATTGTGAAAATCCGGTATCGCTGACTACCGTAAAAAGATATTTTTCAAAGGCGGGACTAAAAGGGCGATTTGCTGTTCGACGATTGCTACGATCACAAAATCGTAAAAAACGATTATAATGGGCCCAGGAGCACCAACACTGGGATGTGGAAATGTGAAAGCGGATTCTATGAACGGACAAATCCAAGTTCCAAGTGTTTGGAAGTAATCGCCGCGTTTTTATTGGCAGACAAGTTGGCGAAAGGACGATACCGGAATAAGTTGTGCCAACAGTTAAACACGGTGGAGGTTCAGTTCTTGTTTGGGGATAATTTTCTTTTAATGGTGTTGAAGATTTGCATAGAATTGATAGAATTTTAAGAAAAGAAAAATATTTGAAAATTTTTAAAGGAATATACAATTCCATATGGAAATAAATTGATAGGAGAAGGTTTTTATTTCCAACAAGATGATCCCAAACATAGTGCCTAAACTTTGTAAGGACTATGTGAAACGAAAAGAAGGACCTCTTTGCAAATATGGTTTGGCATGCACAATCGCCCGATATGAATCCTATCGAGTTTGCTGTGGGATGACCTAGACAGAAAAGTGAGTGATCACAGTCAAAAATCGCAGCAACAGCTGTGGGAACACCTTACAAATGCTTGGAACAATATGCCAGTTGAAACTCTTCAAAAACTTGTGTTGAGACTACCCATAATTTGTAAAGTTAATAAGTGTAAAGGTGGATATTTTGACGGAAGTCGCTTAAAATAAAAAGCGCTAATTTTTCTTCATAGAACTAATGACATTTTGTTTTATAAAGATATATAGTTTATTTTTATAGTAATTACATTTTTATTCGTATATATATTGTTTTACCAAAAGTGTACCATCTTTCTGTATTTTACATATAGTGATCCCTCATTTATGGCCGGTAGTGTATATGAGCACATTATTTCATCAAATGGTTCATTCCATATATCTATCTCCTCTTATCCGTTAGCTAATAATTTCCTTTAAATTCACCTAAATTCTGCGATTTTTAGAATTCCATATATATCTATGTATATATTACTGGGAATTATTATGTATACGATAATTTTTAATTCTCACAATTTTAAATGAAGTGTGAACACATACTACTGATATTTTAGGTAAATTTGTGCAGAATTAAATGAAAATCAATTTATAATAAACCTTTTACTTAAGACTGGTTGATAACTGTTAACATAACAAATTTGGTAAAAAGTAATAAACGGGTTTATTTAAACAATATTTTAGGACTTTAAAGTACACAAATGCTCTAGGTATCAGTAATTCGTTTGTCCTCGTTAAGCCATATTACTTCCAATTTTACGTACAAGGATGACTCAGAATTATTACCCGTTGCTGTGTGTGAAAACATAGAAAGGTCAAAAAACCTTGGCGTCAATACCCTTGTTCCTATTAAGTACAAACTCGCAAGTATATAACTTTACATGTACTTGCTATTATGTAGCTATCAATATACACCCTGTGCTACATTTAGCATGCAACAATCAAAACTTAAATCATTCAACAAAGTATTATTCTCAGTCTCCATAATTTGAAACCTGCACGCAAATAACCTATAGTATACATATGTACATATGTGCACATGAAATTATACATGAAGCTCTTTAGACTTAGATAATTATTTGGTACATTTTTGTAATATTCATCATTTTGTATTACCAGTGATTCTTAAATGTAATATTAAAAAAGAAGGAAAATTTTTAATCATGTAATACAAAATGTTCTCTTGTAGCTGATAATGTTATAATTAAAATTAATAATTATAATCAAAACATTGTTACAACAAATCTCAAATATTTATTATTGTAATAACAATAATTACGATTCATGCATTTAATATAAAGACGTTAAGATGCTAAAATTTATTTCATTTATTTCAGTTAAAAGTATATATATATATATATATATATATATATATATATATATATATATATGAACAAACATATGCGTAAACACAATAAAATATTATTAACTGAAAATTTGACAACTGCAATAGTACGAGGATAGATCTAATATAATCCATACTTTCTTACCACTCACTAAGCGGAACAGTGGTGCGGTGCCTTGATATGTGTTGGGTGAGGATGTCAAGAGAAGGAGTCCACGGACCCAGTTTACCAAACCTGAATGGCCATCAGTATCATCATATCTAAACAAGAGGTACACCTCTGTCGAGACATTATTAGAACTGGGCCGAAATTTTGATTTGAGTGACTGCATAGTTCGAAGCTGTTCAGCAACAGGTTATTCGGAAGGTTCGTTGTGCGACTAGTTGCTTTACTTTGTTGAAAACGAGTGTTCTAATCGCAGGAAATTGTTGAGGTTATGAAATGAGGAAGGTGTTCAGAATTTGAACATATCACGCTGATGTTATTATAATTGGTCATCATCATCCTCGAAAAAAACACGAGCCAATTATTCTAGTCTAAGGAAACGTCCGCCAGATTGTAAGTTTAACCTAATGGAGAAACCGTTCGTGAATTCGCTTTGTTTAAGAGTTAGCATTAGCTCAATAGAGAGAATTATGTTTATTTGCATATCCATTCACGTGAGAATGAGCTTCGTCGCTCATCCATAGATTATCGATGAGCTGTGAGTCGCATTCAACTGTAAAATGTGTTCACAAAAACCAACGCTGGTAGAATAAACTCCAAGTTTCGAAACATGGATTATTTACATTTCATATGAGTGTAGGTGTAAATATCATAATGTAAAATAAATTCTCCTCACTGTTTGAGTCGAAAATTCGAGGGCAACGCCTTGGCATAGCTTCCACATTCTCAAGAATCCTAACAGTTTTTGCACTACCACATCTTCTTATTGTTATTCGACTTGTTTTTAAATTGCTACCCAAAACAGAAGTGGCTTTCCTACTGGAACAGAAGCATGAGGCGGAAGATGAAAATACAGGCAAACTTCTCGTTGTTCACCGGTCCAACGGTGCATGGTCATTAAACTTCCAAGTGTGTAGAACGTACTTCCCTCACAATACAAGCTTCTTGGAAACGTACAGTTTGACAGCCCTACACTGTACATGTAAATATGTTAATTTAGTTACATTATTCGAACACTTCTTATTGACTAACATTTTTATATTTGAGTTTAACTATATCTGAACTTTTATATATATTAATTTTATCTATAAGCTTTCAATATTTTCTTGAAGAGACAAAAACAAAATTCAATAATTTTCTAATTATTTAAAAATGTGTATGATTTTTTTTTTTGAAATACGTTTAAAAGTGTATGTGCCTTTTATTGTAATAATTTTTTTCTTATTTATTAAGAAAAACTAATAACGGCAATGCAACAAATTAGTAAGCTCAGTTAAAATATTCCCATATTTTTAAAAACAAGTACATTAATGTATATTATTATAAATCATGGTGATGTATGTTGTTTTAATAATTTCCACGTCATTAACACTTATAATAAATCAATAATGACATGGAGGTACCGTTATTTATACAAGTGATCATTACTAATATGTAATGTGTTTCGTTATATTTACTACTTAAGTATTCAATTCAATTTTGAATATCTGAATAATGTGTAAAATATTTTTAACGTATTACTTTATTAATCTTTGTTAAATTGATGACGATTGTGATTACTGAAATATAAGAATAAATTTTATACATTTCTAAAACTTTTTAATATTCAGAAAATAATTATCTTACCTGTTCTGCTATCTAATAATTAATTGACAAACTTCTCAAGGTTTCAATTCTAGTTTCTAACCCCCAATATGTTAATGGAAAAGTCACTGACAGAAGCTCGAATTCTGTATCAGAGATAGAGCCACATTTTATTAATTTTTATTCTTACTTTATAATTATGATTGATGCAAGTTGAATTGATTAAATTAAATAGGCTGTTTACAAATATATTAACTCATTTTAGAAGTATAATCTTCCATTACTACCGTTATGTTAAAGAAATAGTAATCGAACGCTGTAGAAATAGTAATAATAAAAAATATGACTGTCCCATATTAAAAATTATGGCCACAATAGCAGCTTTAATAATTGCTTTTTTCCGCAAAATGTACACAATAATGTTATATAGAATATCCCGGGTAATATAATAATTTCTTCAGTTTGCTATATCATTATAACCGATTTTCTTTGAGATTTATACATCTGAAACGTTAATACTGTAAATAAATTTGCTTATTATAAATGTCTTACTTTTACTAGGTGTGAAATTTCTGCAAATTGATTAAGTGTACATCTTTAGAACAACCTTTTATTTTTATATAAATTTTGAAATTATATCTAGGGCATTTATCATAATTTATACTCTGTTGGTATCACTAAAAAAACACCGATAGGCAGCATTGCTTGAATGTCAAATATTTATTGTGTTTACGGTATGGAATCATTTGCAATCAGTTGCTATTAAATCGTAATTGACTCATTAAACATTATCTATTCAAACTTGTCCTTTCAAAAATTCATATTGATGTACTATTTTATTTACAACAGACCTTGGCAATCTAACCAGGTAATTGATTTCCATACATAACCTCATTTTATATGATCGTGTCATAGTGGTCTTTCATGTGAATCTACCATTAAGTAAAACGTGGAAAACTAGGTGAATAGAATACGATAATGAATTAGGGAGTTATGTAATTGACAATGGAGCCAGTGTCGACCGATCACGTTGTTTTAGACGTTTTGCAAAGGGCGTCAAGTCAAAACCCCGAAATTTTAAAACCGGCGGAGGCTAAATTAGGTGAATGGGAAACTCAACCAGGTTTTTATACAGTGTTATCCGTAAGATGTGACTTGTTCACTCATATTACACTTTTTATTCTATAACAAAGCTATGTTTTAGAATATTATATCGAATCATAATATAGATATTAATGTGCGATGGATGGCAGTTTTATATTTTAAGAATGGAATTGATAAATACTGGAGGAAAAATGCTCCCAAGTGAGTGCTACTAATTATTTATGAGCATTTAACTTATATTTATAGTGAATATATAATTCTAAATTTCTAATTAGCTACAATACATGTATTATATTTAATGAAACAATGTAATTAAAATTATAATTTTTAACTTTTCAGCAAAATGTAAATAAATGTCTATCTCTAAAATTTTTGTAGTGCCATATCTGAAGATGAGAAGCAAAGTCTGAAACGTAGTTTGATATCAAATTTTAATGAACCAATTCAGCAGATAGCAACACAAAAGGCTGTGTTGGTTTCAAAAATTGCACGTAGTGATTGCCCAAAAGAATGGCCTGAGTTATTGCCTACTCTAATACAAGCAATAGAAAGCAATGACTCATTAGTTCAGCATCGTGGCTTGTTGACATTACACAATGTTATTAAAGCATTTTCTTCAAAACGACTTGCAGGTAAAGTAGTTTGTTTTATCTGCGAATCCTATTAAACGGTTTATAACATAACAAGCGATGAATTGAAATCTATTCATATGATCTTAAAAAATGCAACATCCTGTTTTTTTTGTATTTCAATCAAGTCTGCACTCACAAAAGTTGTACATGGAAAAGACGCAAAAAGATAGTCACTGATTTATTTAGTATCCAGCATGTTGCAACTATAACCCTGCATAACTATAGTATAATCAATTATAAATAGTACACCATCCAAAGTCCTACAAAATATCTACTTGTAGGGAGTCATACTATATCATAATAACACCATATATCACTGAATAGTGGAATATTTAAAGAAGCAGTACATTGAATTGATAGTCTTAACCTGGCATCAAACAATTCTATTTAATTCCCCACATGTCGGAGATATATTACTAGGAAGATGGTTTATATTGATCAATTAGCTTGTAGAAAAATGTTTTGAAAACGAATTTCTTTAAATGTAAAAGTGAATTGAATCTAATGAAGAGTACTTCAAGAAAAAATACATTTTTGGGAATTTTTGAAATGAAATAACGTTTTACTGTATTGAAAAAATACTTCTTTTTTTTGAAATTAAGAAAATACTAAAATTATTAGGAAATGTGTTTAAAACCGAAACCATTTGTGTTTCCATGAGAATAACATAGCAGACTTAATGGTCTGAGTGATAAGTGATTGATAGCTTTTCAAAGTAACACTTTTTTAAAAAAGTGATATTCAAAGACAGTTTACTTTATATACCCTTATTAGACAAGCTTATAAAGCAATTCTATTTAATATGAATTTCTTTTTGGAGTTGAAAATTACAGTAAAGAATAATATAATTAAATATGCAGAATATTTTATCATTACTTATTTATTCAAGTGATGAAACTTAATTTTCGTTAGATGTAATTAGATAATGAAATACATCATACCAAAGTAAATATTTAGCTCTTTTGTCTTCTAAATTAAAGTTATTGGCGTAGAATTACGTACAATTTTTTTCAAATCTGCGTAGCTAGTATATGCATTAGGGATGTCGTTTAATCAGAATTGTACAGTACATACAAACGTTTAGAAAGAAAAGAATTTTATAAGTTCCCATTCTAGTTTTCAATAAATAAAAATAAACTCATTAAGATTGAACAATCCTCTAGGTAACCAAATCAGTAACAGAAACGATGAGCAACGAACCCGTACAGGCATTACCGATAGTTGCCTCATGTCAGTAACACGAATATGTCTCCCAAAGATTGTTAATTTCCACTGTTGTAAATACATTTTTAGACCGTTTTCCTACATTACAATTACATACACTATTTATTTATAACTGCACCTATCCAGGCTATCCGACAAAGGTGTACACTGCTTCTAACGAATAATTACATATTTCACAATAATTTAAATATACGCTTTGATATTTTTATTAGTATTTACATAAAATATAACGCATATTTTTTATATTATATGTACATGTATATAAATAAATACATATATAGTTGTTACATTGCAGGTGATAGAAGGTTTTTCCAAGAATTTGCTTCCAATATTTACGCATTCATTTTAAACCTGTGGAACAATTTTACGGAAACATTCATTAGAAATGTCGCGCAGAATATGAGTACGGAAGTATTAACTGCAGATCTCGAAAAGGCTCTGTTGACTTTGAGAATATTACGTAAACTGACCATTCATGGTTTCTACAGACCACATCAGAATCAAAACTGTATGAACTTCATCAAAGTCATATTTGATCGAATTAGGACATGTCTGGAATGTAGGAAACAATTGCATATGAAAGGTCAATATATTGTTGACCTTTGCGAAAAATTTATAATTCATTTAACGAAAATTTTACTATCTGTGCTTGATAATCATCCCTTTACTTTCGTTGACTTTATACAACCAGCACTAGAACTAACTGTTTATTATGCTTTTACACCAGAAGGCATAGAATATATCTTCGAAAGATTGGTTATACAATGTTTCAATTTGATCAAAGGCATATTGCTTTGTGCTGAATATAGACCAGCGAAAGTCGTAGAACTGACCAAAGATCCTGAAACAGTCAGAGCACATCAGATCAAAATGAATTTCTTCCAGCCAAATACTTTAAGTGAAATTTGTAAGAAACTGGTTTCTCATTACTTCATATTAACCCAAGATGAATTGGATATGTGGGACAATGATCCAGAAAACTTTGCAAATGATGAAGCTGGCGAAAGTTGGAAATACAGTTTAAGGGTAAGCATTGTCTTTTTTATTTACTTTTTAAATAAAAATTTAGGATTTTTAAACGTTTATCTGTTCTATGTGTTTATTAATAACAAATAATGCATTGGGTTATTATTAAATTTGAACAATCTTCCTGATAGCCAGTGGCAGGAACCGATGGTGGGTTAACGCGTGCAGGTATTGCCGATAGTTTGCATCATGTGAATGACGCAAAGATGGCTGGCAAAGATGGATTATTAACCACTATGGGTGTTTATAAATTGCTAAATCGTGAAAGGGTGCCTAATTACATACATTATTTATTTTATTTATAATTGCATTTATCCAGCCTTCTCGGGGAGACTATACGCCACTGCAAACCCGGAGGTTTGTTCAACATTTGTCATTGTATTTGCAAATCTGAAGTATAATAGTGTATTTTGCTTATTTTATTTTAGCCTAGTATGGAATCAGTGTTTGTAACTCTATTTCATGAATATAGAGATACTTTAGCCCCTATATTACTGGAAATGATAAGAGAAACTAATTGTATGGTTTCACCTGATGATATGGCTGGAATTTTACGAAAAGACGCTGTTTATAACGCAGTTGGGCTTGCAGCTTATGATATGTACGATGAAGTAAGCATTATTTTATTTTATCTCAGTGTTTTGCATAATATATTAAAATATTCAATTAAATATGAATTTATTAGAATAATATATTTCTGCTGACCTTAATTTTTAAAACGTTAAAAAGATTTCTTTATTTCATGAAAATATAGAAAATATTATTTGAACCAGACACTAAAATTGTCAATTGCCAAATATTTTACAAAATTTATCAATGAAATTAACATTTACATAATACAGGCTAAGCAATATTTGGTCTAACATAAAAAAAATGTTAATAACGTCGCATTTTCTTTAAAAAATATTTTTAAAAAATTTTCTGTCCAGGTGGATTTCGATCAATGGTTTTTGAATACACTAATAGAAGAATTGAAGATCAAACACAATAACTACAGAGTGATAAGAAGGCGAGTATCGTCACTAATAGGTAATTGGACTGGTATAAAATTGTCATTAGAACTTAGGCCGGCTCTCTACGAATGTGTTACCAGTTTATTAGAAGCCAATGAAGATATGGCAGTCAGATTAACTGCCTCTACATCACTGAGACATGCTATAGATGATTTTGAATTTAATTCGGAACAATTTAGACCTTACCTGGATAAAGCTTTCAATTTGTTGTTCGAGTTGCTAAAGGAAGCCAAAGAATGTGAAACCAAAGTAAGAAAGTATTAGTATTACTTGCTATAAATGGAGTATTATTTTAACTAGTGTATATCCACCTGCCTAAAATTTAAATATTATTTTATGCATTTTATATCAAGTATGCCGTAATCTATACATAAGAATGTTATTTTTTGAAAACGATCCACTTGAAATATTTCAGAAACTAAAACAAAGCAAAAGTTGCTAAAACCTATATACTTTTCTTACTTACTTTGACATACAAATGATTATGCAAGCATATCACCTGCTTATTTTTTATGTATTATCTTAAAAATGGGCAATCTAAACTAAAAGTAACGTATATTATTGTTGAAAGGGTTGAAATTATTTTCATTTATGGTTCTGTGCATTGTGCTTGTACAACAGCAAGAGTTTTTAGTGAAAAAACGTCAAGATAAAAATATGGAGCATAAATACGTACGAGAACTACTGCACAAATTTGAAGCAACTGGATCGCTAGCAAACGTAGTAGATGACATGGCTGATTTTGAAATTGTTGAAAATTTTACCAGGAATCCCATTAGCTCTTTGTGTTAGGTTGCGGCACCCATTGGCCTTTTATTCCTTGATACATAGTCATAAAACCTGTTTAATTTCATCCATACAAAATGAAGATGCAATAGCTTAGTGAGGCCGATTATGACCGATGGTTGTAATTTTGCGAAATTATGACAGATATGATTAGTGCAAATTAAATTTTTTAAAAAACATTAGTTTTGGTAATGAGCACACTTCCTATTTAAACGGGTATGTGGACAAACACTATATTCAATACTGGAGCAGTGAAAATCCCCACATTATAAGAGAAAGAAATACGCAGAAGCAATAAAAAATTTTACGTTTGGATAAGAATACTGGGTGATTCAATAGTTAGGCTCATACCCATTAATAACCGCTAAATGATGACGTCTATTTAAATATGTTGGAAAACATCGTCAATCCTCTTAAAGTTGAAGAAGTTGAAAACCAGCATGATGAAGTAGGCAATCAAATTCTCAACGAACATCACTTGTTTAATCCAAGATCTGCAAATCGCTGTATTGGTAGACGTGGAGCGATCGAATAGCCTCCAGGATCACCAGCCTTGACAACTTTCGTCTTAACCAATAGATATAAGTAATATTTGGAGGACTTTTTATGGGAACGCAAGTGTAACTGACATAAGTGTGATGACGTAGGTCAGTACGTGTTCGTCTTACAACAAAAGCAGATGAATTTTTAGAAATTCTTGTTTTCGTTCTAGTTTCAGAAATATTTCAAGTAGAATATTTTCAAAAAATCACTATATATACAGTAAAGTACATGACCAGTTCAATGGTTACTTGATGCTACACGATCTCGAGTTAATATATGACTTATAACGCAAATACAAATAACCGTTTAAAGTTAGTGTGAATACGCGAAAATAAAAAATTTCAATTTAAAAAAATTATTAATACGCTAATACGTTGTAAATTCGTCTCCATACGTAATATGCAATTGTTTTTGTGTAATATAGCGTATTATAGCAATGAATAAATCCTTTGCCAATACATGAACTTAATTGAATGATATATATATATATATATATATATAACTATAATTCACCCCCACTTAAAGTACATTACATAATATAAAAGTTTGCGTCTAATAAACGCCAGATCTACAGAATCGGCGATAGCTAAGGCTACTTACAGAAAGTATTTATTACTTTCGTAGAGTGAAGAAATTTGCTGATTATTGACATTAATTAAGCGATACATAATGTAGATGTACACATATAAGCTATGTTTATTTAGCTATAAGATAATTAACATTTGAATGTTCGTAAATTTTCTTTACAGATGCATGTATTAAACGTAATGACTTTAATAGTGGAAAGAGTTGGTCAAACGATAAGTCCGCATACAGGAGCTCTAATGCATTATCTTCCATTACTTTGGACTGAATCTGAAGATCACAACATGCTTCGTGTAGCCATTGTCGCAACATTGGTACAATTAGTAAGGGCTTTGGGACACGTTAGCGCGGAATTAAATCCATTTCTAATACCCGTTATACAACTGGGTACCGATGTTGAACAAAGCGCCATAGTCTACCTTTTAGAAGATAGTTTGGAATTATGGCTAACCGTCTTAGAAAATTCCTGTACTATGAATACCCACTTCATGCAATTGTTCGATAACATGCCGGCTTTATTAGGTAAATTTTAATATTTATTCTGTTCTTGAGTTTCTCAATAAATAGCGGTTTTTATGAAATCGTGCAAATTATGTTTTATATTTAAATAACAATTCAGATGCTCCTATAATTTAACGCCCAAATGTACATTATAACAACTAGATTGTCGTCTTGAGTAGTAGTATATTCTGTAATAAATACTCTGAGTCTCTACACACTTAAGTATTATCTATTTAAAAAGAATAACGTAATTGTTGAAATGTACATTTAGTTCATATCGTGATCAGAATATTGGAATTTAAATTTTTAAATATGTACTCAGAATTAATTTTAACCCAAAATTCTTTATTAATATTTATTTTATTTTCAGAACATTCATCAGAGAATCTAAGATTATGTCTCATAATTTGCATCGCTCATATGCTTCTGGATCCAGAAACTGTATTGCGAGTCCACGGGCAACAAATAATTGAAGCCTGTGATTCCCTAATGGCTGACATGAGACCAGAAGGTATTATAATGCTAGCTAAATTGGTTGAGATCTTCATAAAGGCCAAGCCTGCGTTAGGATGTGAGACTGTACGACCAATCTTAATTAGGATATTTGAGTAAGTTTATTTAGATTAAATAAAGAGATATGGAAGTATTTTTCAAAATATATTCTTCGTTTTCAGAGCTGTTTATAATGGAGAAGATATGCCATTATTAATGTCTATGTATTTATCTGTAATCTCAAGAGTATTGCTATCTTCTCATGCAGTCTTTAGGGAAATGTTAAGTCTTTTGGCGCAAAAACACAATAAAAATGAACAGAATATATTAGGAACAATGCTATCATATTGGTTGCAGAAGATGCGAAATGTGTCCAATATGGAACAAAGGAAATTATTAGGTAATAAATATAAAAGTTCACTTATTATTTGACTTTTACGAGCACAGTAAGGATGTAAAATGTTTTCAAAAAACGGTCTATGACTTATTATGGACTTTACCATGAGCTACGAAACACAAAAAAATAGAAAAATCCAAGTAGACTTGTTCTCTTTATCAAGAATTTGGCACTAACTAAGAGCAATTAATAACCAAAACCATTAACTGCTACTACTACTACTAAAGTAATCAACACCATGAGGAGGGTGTTCACTACTAAATTTATATGCAAGATATTTCAAAAATCTTTTCTGGATTCTCTCCAGTTTCAGATGTAAAAATACATAGTGAGGATATAAAATAATTGCAGCATATGCAAGTCTGGAAGGCACAAATGAATAAAATAATAATATTAAAGAAGGAGCGTTCATGAATCGTCTACAAGCATAGATTATAAACTTAAGAAAATGCGAAGCAGAATTACATAAGAAGTGAAGGTTTCGAAAACAATTCCTAAATTTTTAACCTCCGCTTGTCATTAAATGTAAAAGGATTATTACATTTAAAATATATAACTACTTTGCATTTACTAACATTAAGTGTTACTTTACTAGACTTATACCAATTGCGTTGAAAGTTTAAATAATCAGAAATAGATGAAACTGATGAAAATATTTTTAAATCATCAGACTAGACTAGAACTTTCAATGTAAATGCCAGCCCAAGGTTTGATCACTGAAACACCAGATGAAGAATAAAACAATTAGAATTAAAACCATTGTAAGAAACATAACGAGTTCTATTTTAAAGGTGTGATTCAAATAATTTGGCTGCGAAAGTTGAAAATCCAAAAAAATTCAAATTGGAAAGAAGTACAACAAAATGATGAAGCTTATTGAAGGCTTTTGCAAAGTCAGTATGTATTATATACTTGCAATTGTTAATTCAATAATAAATTGACTAAGTAAGAGTTGATCGGCCTATCATAAATTAATGTTAATGTATGCATAAATTTTGGAATATAGTCATTCTTAAAATATGTTAGACCAGCTCGATAGAACACTAATATGACGATAAATGGAGTAATTCTGCTTAGTTTCCAAGTACCCGGGAACAAAGACATTTGAAGAGGATTGAAGGATATAGAAGAAGTAGAAAAATCTATGAAAATTGGTTCGTCTTTCAACGGAGTTTTTCTATTTATTATTTCAATTTATTTTCGATTCATTAAATCAATTCCTTTATAATATTGCGTTTGTATGTAAATGCTTGTAAAAGAATTTTTTAATCTGTTGTAGGTTTGGCTTTAACGAATTTTCTAACTACGCAAAGCGGGATAGTTTTAGAAAAATTTAACGGTATTCTCCTAAATATTCTGGAGACCTTGAACGATATAACTAAATGCGATGACAATGGACTAATGACGGATACGTTGTTGTTGTCTCAGAACGAGTTGCAAGAGGACGGTCACTCGTTACACGATCAATCTCAATTCCAATACCAAGGTCATTATCCCGATGAGAGTGATTATGAAACTGACCATGAACATAGAAAAAATCAATTGATGAAAATCGATCCAGTACACACGATATGTTTAAAAGATTACCTCCAATCACAGGTTAGTTCAGAAACTATGATTTGTGATTACATTTCTGTTACAATGTTCTAATGTTTAAAATTTTTATCTTCCGCTTATTCATTTTTATTAAAAAGAGAACACGGGAAAAGTTTAGAGGGGAAAATAGATGAAAATTATAATATAAATTAAAAGCTGTTTTATATGTATGTCATTGAAGAAACCTTATAACACTAATAGGTTAACCGACAGTCAAACATTAACGACCGAAAAGGAGGAATATTTTTTAAAGAAGACTACATCATAGAAAGGTGAAAAGAGTATTTATATTATATGCAAGATCTTAAAATCGATGAATTGCAATAACAAGAAGTTATACAAATGGAAGTAGTGAAAAAATGATATGAGAGGAGACTCATTAAAGAATGTGGACAGATAACGGGAAGAAATGTTAAGAAAAATGTGCAACAAAGTATTATTAGCAGAGAAAGAACGGGTATTGGGAAATACGTATAATTTTGCCAATTTTTAGAATCTACAACAAAAATAATTGCAAAAATTACTTTGAAATCACCTTACCAAGTGTAATATTGAGCATCTATGAAACAGTACTGGAAAAAGAACAAGCCCATAAGAAAAGCAAAATGAATTCCAGAGGAAAGAAGTATACAAGAATCATATTTTTACAAGAGAGTTAATAAATAAAACAAGCACTATTTAGAAAGAATCAGGGCCTTCATAAATCTCGGGAAGGTATTTGATAGATCTCCACAAAACTTGTCGAAAAAAGTTTCTTGTCAATTTTTTAATTGAAATCACTTTTTTAATACTGCTGCTTCATTCACCAACATTTTGATCACTCTTGAAAGAGGGATCAAAGCTGCTGTTAATCTCGTCATTGTTGTACTAAAACTAAAGAATACTAACAGTGAGAGAAATACTGAAATGCAGGAAAATATCAGTAATCTTGGGAAAAGCTATTAAGAGTACATGCAATAACAACAGAAGCCATGTACGGACAGATTTTTTTTTTTTAACTCCTAGTGGAAACTGCAATCTGCCTAGCTGGCAATAAGCGTTTGATATGACTGATATAAAGGACTTGTAGAGTATCACTCCCGTGAGTGATCTCCTTTAAGTAAAATTCTAAATTATGTTAAATCTACTTCCTAGTCTAAATGTACTTAGTATTATTGTCTGAGTCCTGTAGACAGGTTGTATGGTAATAGTCGTTTCAGTTGACATCGCATACGGACAGATTAAAATAGAAGTTTATTGTTAGCATAGATAAGACAAAGAAAACCGAAAGCAAAGCTATACGTTGTCATCGATATCTAGTTATGAATGGTTAACCAAATGCGTAATTAAAATTAATACAACAATAGAGAGGGCATCAGGAATGTATCATATGATCAAGAATACATTCATAAGGAACTCGTTTAAATAGGCCAAAATAAGTATATAAAATCGCCTTTGTATACAAAATATAAAGAATAAAGTCTTGGACAAAGTGTTTAGGAATCACACACTAATAAAATAAGGAGCATTAAATGTGCAATCAGTAGTAATAGGAATTAACAGAAATTCACTGACACATGCATCTTAAACTAAACAAGTACCTAAAGCAAAGGGATCGAACAAAAGAACAAAAGGGAAATCGATGAAAACATAAAGTAAATATATAAAAAATTTCTAAAACTCCCGCATTAGTAATAGTAATGCTTCTCTTTTCTCTCTTATCATGCAGTACATTTACTTCGTGAAATGCCTTCTCGCACTCTTTCCTATTCTTTGAGTACCTAGGTACAATCGAAGTATTAAATTTTTAGGTTCTCTTTCTAGTTAGTAGACTAAATTTTTATCCCAGATTATTGCCACCTCTACTTTTAATATCACTACTTATTAATATAATTAAAACATTTTTTTTTTCTAGATAATAGAACTCCAAAGGCAAATTGGCCAAACCCAGTACGAACAGCTTATGCAGATGGTAGACGCCGATACATTACAACAGCTGAGAACTTACGTAACCATATAGATAAACATTATATGTATAAAGATAAAAAAATAAGCAATGATCAATAGATACCAATCTAATATTGAAAATATTATGATATTTGTGCCTCATCACGTTCACTACTTCGGTATAATGTTCGTTCGTTCAGAAGATGTACCCCATCTTTTCGATTATGCAACAGCCAATACATCAGTTTTCTGTGGTAGCTTCATTGGAATTAATCAAATTGTACCCATCATAAATTAATTGATTTTACTTCTTAAATTATTATTTAATATTTTATGGATTATTTGCCGATTACTTTATATAGTTTCTATACTTTATATGTTTTCTTTAATGGTATTAAGGTAATTTGGTAGTTGCCCGTGACGCAACGATGGCGTCATGTTACTGATCGAATAGAATTTCTTTACATATGTAATGATATAAATATATGTGGTAAAAAAGAGAATGGAATAATTGTGTATTATGTAAAATCGATTTTATTATTTTTTGTTACAATAAATATATACAAATTAAAAAGCCAGTATGTATTGATTTATTTACTATTTCTTCAGTTTCCAAAAGTAATAATTGGCAACGCAAAAATACAGATTTGACAAGTATAACAGAAATGCCACAGTATAAACATTATGAGCATTATTCATAGTCTTATTTAGTGGCCACTAAGATGCTACTAACATGCCACTAAGATGCTACTAACATGCCACTAAGATGCTACCAACATGCCACTAAGATGCTACTAACATGCCACTAAGATGCTACTAACATGCCACTAAGATGCCACTAAGATGCCACTAAGATGCTACTAACATGCCACTAAGATGCTACTAACATGCCACTAAGATGCTACTAACATGCCACTAAGATGCTACTAACATGCCACTAAGATGCTACTAACATGCCACTAAGATGCTACTAACATGCCACTAAGATGCTACTAACATGCCACTAAGAAAAATCGTATTTATAGTCGAAACTAATAGCGAACTAAGCTTAGTTGGCTACTAATATTTTAATGGTGTGTTAGGGTATGTTTAAAGTGGGAAATTAGTACTTAACATAACTAAAATAAGTTATAGAAAGATCAATTAAGAATATCCTCACACTATAATACTATAACCATAAAGTTAAATGGTAGGTGACCAAACAAAATTTCATTTCCTGAAATTCGCATGTCCAAATAAATTCAGCTCTTGCCACAGCTTAAAAGCTACCAACAATCTACTCCATTATAGCGACTAAAAACAAGGTTATGATTACAGATCCTTAATAGGATGTTGATATCTTAGTGGCTACCCGCTGGTAGGTTACTAACACGCTAATTGTTTTTTCACACAAATTATTACTAAGACCACTAACTAAGAATTTTTTTCCAAAGAAACATAATGATAGAGTTGCTTCAAGTGCTATAGAATTTTATCGTAACTTTAAAAGAATTTAAAATATTATGTGATATGCTTTTAATAAAGTATAGATTTTCAAATTTTTCAACAAGGTCATTTAATCAAGATCCATTGGAAACTTTTTTAGATAAATCTGACAACATGGAGTCGGATATGTGATCCCAAGTTGGGTAGTATTCACAAGATTTTTTAAATCATTAGTTAAGAATTTTTTGCATCATTCAAAATATAACAATTGTGAGACAGATGTGAAAATCCTATTGGTAGCTTTTCATTTTTTTTGCCACTGATAAAGACGTTCCGAAGGAGACAAGTTTACCTTGCGTAATAAATGTACCTATGAACATTGCACTTGAAATTACGGTGGAAGAAGTTTTAAACTATATTAATATGAACATTTTAAACTAAATCACACCTACTTTTAAAAGTTGCTATTTATTAATATTAAAATAATATATATTTCCCTTCAAATCTTTCCATTTGTCCATTCTGCGTTTCTAATATTACACATGTACAGAATATTATTTCATTATAACAGCAACAATTTTTCAAAATTTTAAATTTTAATTTTCTGATTGTATCTACATAAATACACATCAAAATCATATTTTAAAATTGTACTTACCTACAACATTAAATAGGTATTGTAAATCTATAAGATATCTTAAAAAAAATAAATTATAGTATCCCATCCTGATAAAATTAAAAAAATGGCATTGCAATATATTTGACAGAGTATCAACAGATATTTTTATAATAAAAATTATTTTTATTTTACAATTGTTTTATTGTATTATTTTTTTGTTATCCAATAAAATTTTATTTATATTCATGAAAGTGTTTTTTATAAGTCCTATCTACATTATTATAATATTTCTTATATTTTAGCTTTTTTCTATGTGTTTCGTTAGAACTATACAAAAGGTATAATTTATACAGTTCTAAGAAATATATATATACAGTAAAAAGGTAAAAATAAATTAGAAATTTTTGTCTGGAAATATTTAAGTTCTTTTTTTTTTGGGTAGTTAGTGTCCGCGAGTATGAGGGCCTTATAAATGTGGCGACAAATAAAACTTTAAGAAATACTTCCCTGTGTAAATTGTACTATTTTTATCTTCATGTACTGGTGGTACTTTCGTATTTATGTGTCAAATGAATATTTTAAGTAAGTAGTTTATTGGTATCAATCATTAGTCGACCATTCCGTTATCGCCAGATGCCCATTGATGTGCCACAGCATTCAAATTGAAACTGCTTACAATGTTTGCAAGATATTTCCGAAAAAGGGGGATTTTCATAGGTAAAGCGAGGTGAGTCGGCGAAATGAAATTTTGTTGTATGAAACATAAACCATTTTCTAATATTGATTACAAAATTCTTACATGCGGTGCCTAAAACTGAATAATACAAAGTATTTTATTACACTGCGCAACATTGAAATTAAATGACTTGATAGCAAGTTTTTACTTATTCACCAATGCTTCCTAGATGCACTCTAGGCGTATTTAGTGTGTTCCGAGATATATTTTTTTAATATGCATTATGAGATTTAACAAAACTGTAATTATTATTTAATTCACTTTATTTATGTATGAACACTTCAATTTAATAAAAAATGGATTTTATTATTAGACATATAATGTTCTTAACTAAAATATGCATCACATTATGTGTTCCTATTATGCCATTATTTTTTAATACCATGTGCGTTATACCAGGTGATAGAGTAAATGAAATATAAAAAATTGCAATTGGTATAATATAAAAATTAAAACAATTTATGTTATATTCTTAAAATCGAGTATAATCAGTTTTATTTTTACCTAAAAAAAATTTAATTAACGAATACGTAGCACAATTTATGATAGAGTGAGCAAATTTTTTAGCACCATTAAGATTTCTGGAGTTTCAAACTAAAATTGAGGTCTGTATAAGTTTGAACAATAGTTATTAGATAGTGCCCCAGGTAATTTGAAAATTATTAAATAAATGTCAAAAAAGTCGTAAATAGTCATAGTTTAAAACTAAAATAGTTATTTTCCATAATATAATAATTCGTTCTGTAGTATAAAATAATTAATAATTTAAAAACGATATTGCGTCCTCTATGATGTAATATCTAAACTTTTATCAGCCATACATAAAACACGGAGGTTTGAATTAAAATCCAAACGATTGCAAGTTTGTACAATGGTTCTTAGATGTCATCCCAAGGATAAATAAAAATTATTTTCAAATTGAAATTAAAATTTATTGTATTGTAAAGTTAAAGATATAAGCAAATTATTTAATGCATCATTTCTAATAATGTGTTTTTTAAAAATTTCTGGCTCTATTAAAGTTTTGTATTTTATAAACTTGAGTTCTTCAACATTAATCAAATATGCAATAGAGTTTGCAATTGTTCCTCATTAATATTTATGTCCTTTCTTAACAGGATGTCAACCACGTATTTACAGACTATGAGAATGAACAAAATAATAAGAAACTTTATCAAATTTTATTATGTTATCAAAATTATTGATTATCAAAGAATAAATATTTCGGGAATCCATAAACTTTTGCTCAAACGTGGTTATATATCTATTATAAAATGAAATTAAATTTATTGGGCCGTAGATTATAACGAATATGAGAAAATAAAATTTTAAATATTTTGAAGAGATAAATAGATTTTAATTTAACATATGTTTATATTTAACATGTTAAAATATTGCTTTAATATATAATATATAATATTTTCTTGTTAAATACTGCGGCATAGAGTCTTCTTTTTTAATACTGCGGTGGATATTAATTTTTTTTGTTAAATAGTGTATTAGAGAGTAATTTCTTTTTCTTGCTAAATATTACCGTGGAGTGAAAATAATCTTACTAGATATTACAATGGAAAGTATTTTTTTTTATTAAATACTTCACATGAGAGCAATTTTTTTGCGAAATATTGCAACAAAGAGTAATTTCTTTTTTTGCAGTGAAAAGAAAAACATTTTTCTAGGTACTGCGGTGGTTGGAAAGTAATTTTTGCTAAATGTAATACAAATGATTACTAATTTTTCATTATATTGACTATATACATTTTAAATAAATTTAATAATATATTAACACACTTACTTATATATTAAGAAACAAGTATACTATATTTTCTATAAAGTATACATTACATCATGTGGTGTCGTAATAGTAATCGTTGTTTAAGTTATTAAGAGAGGAAGCTTCTTCTTCATATTGATAATCGTTATCGTCTTCATTATCATCGCTTGTGATGAAAAATACGTTATCTACAAATTCCTCAACTGTTGGCGGTGTTGGTGGCGTTGGTGATGACAATTTTTTTTCGTTAAGCGCTTCTTCACCAGGTGAAACCGATTCAATAGCAGGACTCAGGTAACCTTGAAGCAACTGTTGTTGCTTTTCCAAACGTGCTTTGTCTTTTTGACTCTTGTTTTGAAGGACACTTTGAAAGTCGTACTTTGGTGGTCTGTTACAAAAAGTGAGATTCTTTGATTTAATACCTTTGACAAAATTCTTTTTCAAAATACATTCATAAGTTTTTTTAACATTTTTAAAATTTTACACTTAAACATTTATTTAAACTCAAATCTGGTTAATTATAGTGTACTATATAAATATTGTAAGAGGTATTATAAAACTGAAAGTATTCCTTGTGTCTTACTATGTGAGAACTAAAGACATGAGATTCTACTTGAGTTATCAGTTAGCAGACAAATATTTATAAGAATTCAAAATGGTAAATAAATGTTAGGATGATTGAAAACTGAATACAAAAACAGTTTTATTTAAATAATATACTTCTCTAACATGCATTAGAATGATCATTTGTAAATGCATTTATTACAACAAATAAAGAACACAAATCTCTAATGCCCTAAAACAACTCACTTTTCTCCATTAGCATAAACTTTATTCTGCAAGTGGACTACATCAAAACGGATATCCGCTAGTAAAAGCAAAATAACGTCTATGGAGCCTGTTTCACCTTTCGGTCCTCTCAGACCACGACTACCACGATCACCCTTGGGGCCTCTGATACCAGGTGCACCTATTTCACCCTAAAATAAATAAAAACAGAAAAATTAAATAGTTTATTTAATATGTATAAGTATGATAGTTAGAGTATCTAATAACAGGATCATTTTTGTAAAATAAAATGTATGTATATTTCATGCTGCTCCAACATCTGTGGCGCTGAGAAAATTCAATATTACTGCAATAATATCAGCTGAGGGATTTTTTGTATCATTATTGATCAACGGGCAAAGAAGTTCATTGATAAATATAATTATATACACCATAGTTGGCAATCTTGTTATTTGAACTGTAGTTTTAGGTTATTAGTATTATACTTCAATTAAGTACTTACCCAAATAGCCGAAATTCTATAAAATAATTTTAATTTTAAATGAGAAAGGAATGATAAATATTCTCTGAACTTATAATATTTATTTTACTAAATGTTCAAAAATTCCTTCATCATTCTTGGCAGCAAATACCTTAGACGATAATAACATTCATTGCACATTCGATTCATTATTTCGTGAGTAATAGAATAGCTTCCGGAAGGTAGCCGAGCTTTTTCCCATGAACTGGAGTTTACTTTATATTACTTTGGTCACAAAGTACAATGAGCACAGTAATTTTTTAAATAAAAGACTTACTTGTGGACCTCTTTTGCATCTGCAATAAGCTTCTCCCTCATTCTGGAGTGGAACAAAACTACTTTCCAATAGTGAATATGTAAAATCTTGAGTGCCAGGTATATTATTACCATTTCCTGATGTAGCTGTAAAAGACATAATGTATATACATACATAGGTACAAGTTATGCTCTATCTTTTTTAATATTATTTCAAAAGTGTTTTAATTTTTGTGCATTTATTTTTTTATTTGCAAAAAGAACGTTGTTAAAATACAATTAATTTTTTAGATATAATTTCAGGTTGTCCAAAAGTTTAAATATTTATGTTACCTGACTTCTCATTTTCAATTGCTTTTTGTAAATATTATTTGATGAACTTAATTACTTTTTGTAAGTTTAGATTTTTCTACAAATTTGATTAAATCTCGAATACTTTGTTTAAAATATAAGGGCAGGGAATTAATTTTGTAGAAACAAAAGTAATCTTGAATTATAATTATATCTTCTTTGGGAATAAACTTGAAAATATTTATTTTACATATATTTAAGATTACGTAATTTATATTATTTATTGAAATATTTATTTTATTTCATGTTTTCCTTTTCTTAAACTTTAATCTAGTTACATATTTATGTTATAGAATTTTCTTTACCCGGTCATTCACGGTAAATGAAAAATAGATTTACAAAATTTATTGAATAGTCATTTTGTAATACTGAAGAACACGAAAGCGTTTGTGCATCCGGAACGTTATTTATTTTTCTTTTTGAATGCTGTATATATTTTCATATACATATGTATGTTTCAACAATTTTACCTTCCGAGTAAAATTTTTAAATTTTACAATTGTTGTAAAATACGTTGTAAATAAAAACTATTAAATTTCAATTATTAGTATTTTTCCAATAAGTAGTACATACAAAAATTAAACAATAATTTAATGTGATGTTCATAATTTAATGCCATTTTCTTGTTTTGAATCGATTATTTTTTTTACAGTGAAATCAGAGAACGGTGAATTGTGATCTGGCTATCTTTCGCACTTTCAATGTATCAACGAGTAAAATTTTGTTAATAAAATGTTCGTTAATACTTTTGAGCAGCATAGTTGTTTAAACTACACTTCTCAAAACAATCAAGGGATCTTTTATAAAAATAGTAAATTTAGTGGTATATTTCGTGCAGCAATACGTCTTTCACAACATTTAAAGCGTGTTTTATTGGATTGTTGTCTCTCTATATTCTCTCGATACAAACTTCATTAATTTTTGCTCACGATGTTTGCTCCATGGAGACCCATAAAAATAAACCCTTCACCTTCTCCTTATTGTTACATAGGGAAAATAAAGGATCGCAGAATCTAATCAATATACATATGAGCTCGTATGCTATAATAAGTGCATTTCTTATGTGCTTATATATATATATATGTATGTATGTATATGCAATTTTAGTATATTTATTATATGTATCAGTGTATTCATTAGTATGTTCCTCCTTTGCCGGTTATAACTAATAATATATTTAATTTATTTACGTTTCGGAAATATATATATACGAGGTGTGGCTATTACATAACGAGACTGACGCTGTAAAACATTATATTTTGTTTTCATACATATTTACTTATTATCACCTTCAATACACACCCCTCCTCTATTTCTACAACGCTCCATGCGAATCTTCCATTGTTTGAAACAGTGCTGGAAGTTTTCTTCTGTCAGCTCCTTCAGGACGCGTGCCGCTTTCACAGCTTCAACGGACTCAAATTTTGTTCCCTTTAATTCAGATTTCACCTTAGGAAACAGATAGAAGTCGCATAGCGCAAGATCCGGCGAATAAGCCGGATGGTCTAACACTGGGATGCTGTACTTGTACTTGAAACCTCTTGACTGACAATGCGGAATGCGCCGGTGCATTGTCTTGGTGGAGAACCCATGACTTGTCCTTCCACAATTCGGATAGTTTTTTTCCTTATTCTTTCAGGGAGTTGAGCAAGAACGTGAATGTAGTAATGTTGATTAATACTTACTTAACATTTTTCCGGCGAAACAAGAAAACAACTCTAATGGGAACGCTACGGCTATACTGATTTGTTTAGAGAGGCGAGAGGCACTGCATTCGAAAGAGAAGGCTTCACGATAAATAGCTGTCAGTCGTTGGCGTTCGGCGCATGCGCACTTCTTCTGTACCAGCGCCAGTCTCGTTATTTAATAGCCACACCTCATGTATATATATATATATATATATATATATATATATTGCCTTCCTCAGAATTTTATTATTTCTCTAATATTATATCTACAATTAAACAGTACAAAAAATAACTTTTGTTCTTCCACTCTTCCACTTTCAAATTCACCTACGACCCTCCAAGCTGTTAGATCATGACAACTCTCCAAGCGTGTGTCTCTGCCAGATCGTTATGTGTTTCCATTTCAAATGATATTTAAATTTTCACTACTTTTATTTTCACAACACTGACCGAGGAGCGTATTGTTTGTGTATTGATTGAAATGCACTTTTATATAATGCAACGAAGATCGCTGTCACCTGTATTCATTCTCTTGTTTAAAAAGAATGAAAGTTTATATAAAGATTTGTATATGTTATGTTAATTATTAGTGTGTATTAACAATAAGAAAGATGTGTTAAGCAATTCTAAAAATTGTTCATATTGTTATACATATTGTTGGTATGAAGGCGTACATTTAACACATAATAATGTAAAATTACGTGCAAGAAAAATAAAATAAAAAACTTTATAATTGTCTAAACGGACAAACAAAAATCGAAAAGTAGGTACATACACTCCGCGCAACATGAAGAGGACCAACTGCATATATGACATTTGTAGTTGGTATAAACATGGTAGCGCGCTGGAATTGTTATTTTCGAAAATAAGAGGGTTGATAAAAAGATGTATGTAGGTACCAAATATAATTTTTGTAAAAGTCAGTGCAAATGTACGTTACTAATGACAATAAGTAGAGTAATTAAACGCCACTTGAATACGACCAATCTACAAAATAAAAGATTCGTTTGCAATAACAAAATACTTTATTGTTCAATAATGAGTACTTTTGCCATTATTTCTTATAACCTCAAATAGTCGGGATGGAATGGAATTATACAGGGCTCTCAAGTAGTCAACGGGAAGTTCCGCCCAACTTCGTTTCAGCGCCTGCTCTAGTTCGTCAACGCAACTGAATTGGGTAGCATTGGAGTACAATTTACGCGACAACCATCCCCAAACATTTTCTATGATGTTCAGGTCGGGGAGAGCGATGGCCAATCGAGAACCTCCATGCCTTGTTCTTGAAACCAGCGTCGAACAATGCGCGCGGTGTGAATACTGGCATTATCCTGTTGGAAAATAAATGGCCCACCTGCCATAACGTTGGAAAATTTGTCTTTCACCTGTTGCAGCAGCTGGACGTACTTTTCCGAATTCTGTCTGCCCTTCACTATTACTAAATCAACAGGTCCCTTATAGGAAACAGCTCCCCATACCATGACTGAACCAACATCGGCTCGCCTTCGTGACTGAATCACTTCATCTTTACGTAAATCGTGGTAATAATAAGAAAACCCATCCGGGCTATCTAAATTAAACTTCTTCTCGTCACTGAAAATAACAGTTTGCCATTCTCTTGTCCACCCCATTTTTGCTTGAGCAAACTGAAGACGTGCAGTGCGCTGAAATTCCCTTAAAGGAGGCCGTCGTTTAATTTTCAAACGTTTTAAATGCGGACAGGTCTTCAGTAACTTCTGTACAGTTCTTACCGATGCATTCGTTCCAACGTTATTCGCGATTTGTGTTGCCGTTAATGCCGAATTCGATGCTTCGCGTAATATGGCTCGACGTTCTCTCTTAGTTGTAACGGATGTTGTTCGCCCTTTAAAACGTTTTCCATAATTCTCGGGATCCCTAATAAAATTGTTCACAACCCGGTGTGATCGACTTATTTTCTTTGCAGTAGCCCTTGAGGAATACCCTTCTTGATGGAACGCTTTAATTTTTCCAATTTCTTCCATACTTAAGCACTTCTGTCGTCCCATCGTTGCACAATACCCTTAATTACAGATGTTTGTTTATCCGGATACACGTTGTAACTCGACACTCATCCGGTAGCTTACTATTAAATACTGGTCGTATCCAACCGGCGCGGTGCATTTTATATGTATGTGGTACTTACGTCACCCAATGCATAACGTTAGGCACTATTGCGCAATAATGCGTATTATTTGCCATATCATACCATTACAAACTTGCATTGTATTTTTAGTAAATGAATTGTTTTTCAAACCACCGAAAGCTTGCAACAAGTCGGCTGGTCCTATTCATGTTGCGCGGAGTGTATATGAGATGCTACCTTCAAGACCATATGTAAAGAATAATTATAAATTTTATAAAAATAACTGATTTTTTAAAATTTATACATATTTTCAATGACTTTAAGTATAATGTGTTGGAATATCAATTCATGTTGTTATTTACCTGAAAATCCACGTGGTCCTTGGGGTCCTGGTGGTCCAGATGGACCCGGAGGACCTGGAGGCCCGGATGCCATTGCAGACAATTTAATTGCAGTATTTAGGGCTGATAACTATGCAACATAATTAACAAATTACGATTCTGTAAACTGTAAATATGTATATCGTACATTTAATACGTTTATTGGTGGTAAAACATTGCTCTTTCATGACATTATTATTTTCACTCATGTAAGTATTAACTTTTATTTCTTTGTAAAATTTTAGTATACTAGAAAGTAAAGGAAATTGGTCTTATACTTTTTACTATAAAAAGGCATGGTAGATTTGTGAAAAAATTTGTTGCATATATAAAATTAATGACGTATGAAGTTGATTTTTAAGTCGAAGATTCATTTCGTGCTTAACTGAGACCAATATGGACATTTATGAAAACTTGGCATGATCAAGAAGCTCAATATTTTGCTCTTGCGAACTATTCGGTTTGTTAAGCACTGCTTGTTAAGTTGATCAAACTAAAGGAGGCGATCGAGGGAAGCAAGTTAGACTTGGTTAAATAGGGTTTTTCATTCACTAATAAAATAAAGCCCCACTTCTCTATAGATTCTTGGCGAAAATTGCTTCAATTCGAGTTGAATGTTTTAGTTCATCTACCAAATAGAATGGATCTTGTACCTTCAGGCAATCATTTGGTTAAAATTTTGCAAAATTTTCTTAAAGGTTTGGGTTTATCAGATTTGAATTCGAGACGAATCCTTGAGTTATCGGAAAGATTTAAAAGGGCAGTAAACGATACGGCACATACAGAATAAACTTATTTCCGAAGATATAAATAAATGATTTAACACAAAAAGACCGGATGAATACATACAATCGAACGCATTTATTTTCTTTACGTTCGTCTTACTATTAATCATTAGAATTTATGAATGCACGCTGCAGTGTGACTGATTAAAATAGCGCTAAAACAGTAAATGTTAATGTAGATTGCCCAAAGTTGCTTGACTTGGGCAAAATCCACCAATAATATGCAAATATACGCGTAATAATTATTATGTGATAAACATATGTGTATTTCGTACCTTTTCTTGAAGAATTCTTAACTTGTCGTGTAAACGAGAAACCGTATCGCAGTTAGCGTAGCAATGATCTCGATTGGCTTCTTGTTCAGTGGAAAGCTGAGTTTGCACATGTATAACAGGATTGGGATTAATATCCTGAGGAGTGCAGGTCCTGTTGTCACCTCGAAGTAAAAAGCCGTCCCTACACGCACACGTGTGAGTACCAGGTTTGTTGATGCAAATATGTTGACAGTCGCCGTTTTTGTCTAAACATTCATCGATATCTGAAATATCAATAATCAGTACAGCTTTTTTATCCGAAGATAATAAAGTATATCAATGTGGTATATACATTTATATAGTATTATTTTACATTTATATAGTATTCGCTTCTAATATCACACGATATTTAGTATAGTTGCGAATTCAAGTTCATGTATGTAAGTCCTATATGTGATTTTGGCTAATTCAAACATAATCGATGTTGCCATTTCTGAGTTAATATTATTCACATATTTATGTTGCTTATAATACGAATAAAAAGCTTAGCTTTACTGTATATACTGTGTTGAACTCCTTTGACCGGGAAGTCACCTTGAAGGTAATTTTGATGGAGCCTGTGGTTGATTAACTTAGTCACTTGAGGTTGATATATATCCCCTTTTCACATTCATTTTCATATTTTGTATACGTATTTCGACAACTAAGTTGTCATCATCAGCAGATAATTAAATAGCGTCACACTTGGAAAAGTGTACATTTTGGCTTTCGACGGTACAGATCGTGTACGGAATTTGTTTCTTGCCGGTTTTTGCCTTAGTTTTCCAGGTGCGCACTGTTTAATTGTCTGTTGATGATGATAACTTAGTTGTCGATATACGTGTACAGAATACGACAATTAATGTGGAAAAGGGTTATATATCAACCTTAAGTGATTAAGTTTCGTCAGCTATTATTTATTATAAAAAAGCTATCTTCCATACCTACACAAACTGGTTTTATTCCTAATTTTTGATTAGTTGGGTTGAACTTGTAGCCCTCATGGCAAGTACAAATCACTCTCTGTAAATAGATTGTACAAACTTGCTCACAGAATCCCATCGAGCATGGATCTCGATCTTTGTGAATGCATCTAAAATAAGAATATATGTTTACTTCAAAATTAGCCCAAAATTGTTTATAAATTTGTGATGTCATTTTGTATAGTATGAGAATTAAACAAATTAACACATTATACGAAATAATATTCGGTGTTGAAAAAGGGGAAGCAGCATGAACCGGAAAATTTTATTTTTGAATAATGAATGAATTAATAAATTCCTAATTCTCAGAACTCATTAATATGCATCAGTCCGAAGTAAAAGTTTTAGAAATTACGGGTCAAGCAAGCAATATTTGGTAAATGTACGGTTTGGCTCTCTGCATATGGTCAATTTTTTGAAATTTTGAATTATTTTGTTGCATGTAACATATTCAGGTCAGTTTTATCTACAACGCCACGAACGTTGTGTGATTTTTAAATCGTCAATTGTTCGAGGATTATTTGAGTACACTTTATCCTTGAGAAAACTCCAAAGGAAAGAGTCCAGTGGTGTTAAATCTTACGATCTTGCGGAACAATTAATGTCACCTTTTCGGGAAATTATACGATCTACAAGTTTTTCTGTTGGTTTATGTGATCCGTAGGTTTCAATTTTTGTACTAATAATTTTGTACACATCTAGATCTTTCGTCAAAATTCTCTGCATGGAAGATTTTGAAATCCCAAATTGCTGTGATTCTTGACGTTTTTAGATTTCTTGCTACATTTTCCTTTATCTTATACCTTGTCTCAGAATAAGGAATGATTCAAATATCCCGCTAAAACGCGGAACTTAAAAATGTAACTTACCATAAAAATGAAACATAAACAGTTGTGAATGTTGTAGTAGTTAGTCAACAATATTAAGCTTTTTTTAATTATATAAAAATAAATACTAGAACCTTGATGATAACTCATTTTCTTGTTGTACTTAAAGGTCCAGATTTTATTAAATAAAATATAGAAAAATATAGTAAAACAACGCAAAAATGTGATTAAACGTTTACAGGTTATGAGAAATTGCGGATATCTGGCATTCATTTATCCATATTAAACTTGCCTGTTCAAGAACCAATGAAATCTCTTAAAAATATGTACTATTTTGGCGCAATATTTGAATCACTCCTTCTTATTCTGAGACAAAGTATAGTAATATTTTTAGCTGAACGGACATTACGATCCTGTAGTGATCTTTTAGTATCCAGAGCACAACCAATCCGCGCAAATTTTTGGATTAAGTTCCAAATTGCAGCATCACTAGGAAACTTATTTTGACCAAAAATAACACGAAGTCTTCGAATTGTGTTTTTAATGGAATGCACTTTTTCCTAATAAATTTGGACAACTTTCATGCTTTCTTCGATCGTGAAATGTGGCATCACGAAATTTACAGGTCTCTGGACGATGTTTGACAAATATAGACTTATAAATTACAGTGTTTGGCAACAACTTAGAGTAAAAATCCCCAAGTTTACGCCGAGACGTCTTTAATTTAACCAGCAACAATAAATAAGATAAAATTCATATGTTAAAAAATTATTATTTTAATTGTTGTTCTTTTATTACTTATAACTTATACATTAACTGAACTTTAGTGAAATAGTTGTTTAGGTATTCCATAGACCAGTTATATTGCACATTTGTTGTTTATAAAAATAATTCAAAAATTTTAAAGTAAATTGTCTAAAGTTAGCTGTTGTCATATAAATATCGCAACACAATAGTAGTCGCTTTGTATTCAACGTATCGAGGTACACTTGTAAAGGGTTTTCCAATAAGGACTTGACAACTTTTAATTCAATTTGTGAACGCACCCTTTCACTAATCATCGAACTGTTACTGTCAATTTATTCAGTAAAGTTAACAGTTTCATCATGGTAAAGTGCACGAACGAACAACGTCTGCAAATTATAAAAATTTACTACAGAAATTCGGAGTCGGTGACCGCTACTTTAAGAGCGTTAACTCCGATTTTCGGTCGTTATTCTCGCCCTAGTAGACAGGCAGTAACAAGTTTAGTGCAAAAATTTGAGTCTACATATTCGTTGTGTGATATTGCCGTGCCAGTGAGACAACGGGTTGGTCGAAGTGTCGAAAATATCGCTGCCGTTGAAACGTCCGTAGCAAATTATCCAAATCAGTCAATTCCACGGCGTTCTCAAGAGTTGGACATCGCCCAGACCACTTTATGGCGAATTTTGCGTAAGGATCTTGGTTTACATCCATACAAGATCAAGCTGACTCAAGAATTGAAGCCGATGGACCATTTGAAGCGGCGTACGTTCTCCGATTAGGCTCTGGAAAAGATGCGCCAAGATGATCAATTTCATCGCAAAATCATTTTCAGTGACGAAGCTCATTTTTGGCTCAATGGGTTCGTCAATAAGCAAAATATGCGTTATTGGTCGGGTGAAAATCACCTTCATGAAACACCACTTCATTCACAAAAAATAACTGTTTGGTGCGATTTGCATGCTGGCGGCGTCATAGGGCCATATTTTTTCGTCGACGATAATGATCGTCACGATACTGTGAATGGTAATCGTTATCGCGCCATGATTACCGATTATTTTTGGCCCGAATTGGACTTGGACAACATGTGGTTTCAGCAGGACAGTGCCACAAGCCACACAACACACGTTACAATCGATTTATTGAAGAGTAAGTTTGATGAGCGTGTTATTTCAAGAAATGGACGAGTCGATTGGCCGCCTCGTTCGTGCGATTTAATGCCTCTAGACTTTTTTCTTTGGTACTACGTCAAATCATTGGTCTATGCCAACAAGCCGACAACGTTGGAAGAGCTCAGAGCCAACATTGAACGCGAAAAAGCAGCCGTTTCGGCCGAATTGTGTGGCCGAGTCATCGAAAATTGGGTCCAACGAATCGACCGCTGCAAATGTGCCCGCGGTGGCCATATGAACAAAGTCGAGTTCCATTCATAAATGTTTTGATTGTACTTCAACCCGATAATAAAGTTTTTGAAATATCTCAAATGGTCTGCATTTTATTTTGAAAAAAAGTTGTCCTTATTGGAAAACCCTTTACCTGCAATAATGTGCAAATACCCGCATATCATACCCGTATACTTACTGAGGGAACGTTATGCGAGTTAATACAAGTTAATCTATATTATTATACAGACTTCATATAATAATTATAAAAAGAAATAATAAATAAATACCAATCATAAAAAAATAAAAATAAAAAGATTTTCTTTGCAAATAATTAAATATGTTTGTCCTGGATTAGAAGTTTAACAAAATTATTGAATAAATTGGAATGGCTATTAGCTCAGGTATTTTTATTAGTAAAGGTTTGTTTTATGAAATTATGGAAAGCATATCATTAAAAAATAATATAATTAATAATACACTACATTAAGACTAACAATAAATCTTAATGCGAATTCATTTTAAATGATTATTTACTGTAACTCACCTGCCTGCTAAATAAACATAATCTTTACAACAGTGTTTTCTAGTGCAATCTACCCATTTGTCATCAACTTTACACCTGTATCTTGTTGTTATTATATTATCTGTGGGACATTCTAATACGTCAGACCTGAAATTGAAATAAAAGAAAATCCACATGTTCAAAGAAACAGATTACATTATTCTACGTATATTATAAGTTACAAGTATGTCAAAATGTTAGTGTATTTTAAAAGCAAACAATAACTTCCCAGAATACATTTTAATGATTTTATTAGTTGCAAATTTTTAGGAACAATGAAACGTTTATTTCAATTCTTCTCCAAAATAATTCTCTTCAGTCCGTGGTTTAAGTTTGATATTAATCAATTTATTTGTTTATTGGTATTTAATCGTTTTTCAATGGATTTGGGGTTATATTTTTCAATTATATTTTAAGAGTGAATTATATAATTTGAACACTGTTTTCACTATTGCTACTTTTTAGATTCATGAGAATTTCGAAAATATGTTGGTTGCAAAGTTATGATTGTTCAATATTAGAATAACCTTCCTGCCATTATAAATGTTTAGTCAGTTTTTACAATTCTATTTATTAGAGGCATGCTTGCATGTCTTCAGCTTAAACTTTATTTAAACATAATTAATGTGATATCGAAAAGCCTAATCTGAAGTATCCTAGTCGTCTCTATATTCTTTTAAGTCGCTGGAACTTACAGTTCCCACCAAATTCTTATATCGTAGTTTGGATAGTGTTCATTATGTTGTAATTTTTACAATTCCGTCATTAACACTTGCCCTCACTGAATACCTTAAATTATATTTGTATACATACTTAAAGAAGTAAATATTAGTAGAGAGACAATATAGACAAAGGTTTTAGATGCTAAATGGAAAGGAGTTACTCTTATGAGTAAACAATTTACATTCGTTTTTGTTCAGATTTTACAAAAATTTCACGCACAATGTACATTTTATCTCAAGAATACTGTATTGTGACGCAGAAGTAACAGCCAGACTTCCTTTAGTAAACATAAATTCCTTTGCTAGCGTCGTCAATAACAGAAATTTCAGAATAAATTTTTACATCCTCAGCATTAGTTAAAATACAACATTCATTAAATAGGTCGTTGATAAAAAAAACGAATCAAGTAGACCCAAATTAGAATCTTGTGGAACACCCGATATACCAATAAATTCATCAAAATGGCATCTATTATAATGCAGATAAGAAATACAAGGTGATAATAATTAATCTATATTTTTGTCTACCTTATGAAGAGGCATATTCTGCTTTAAAAAGGATATATAGTATAGTAACTTAAATGTAGAAAATCTTTATTAACCATAATATTGGATTCGATGTTAAAATTAAATCTGAAATTAGAATTTTTTTACATAATTAAATTGAAATAATGAAATAATATAGAAAAAAGTGGTTGTCTTTTATCAGTAGAGCGGGGATATTTAGACACCGCTCATGAGCGGCGAGCGGAACTGCCTGCTAATCAACACCGTTACCGATGTAAATCGAATATGTTGTGGTTACCTACGTATGGGTTTTTATTGCGTTGAAGACAATCAATATTTGATATTAAATACATACAAAATGGCATTCGAGATCTTTTAGAGTTTGTGTTACATATAATTTATATGTTGACGGTTTGCAATTTATCATTTGGGATAGTGGAGAAGGAACCGTTCTTTCAATTTTGGAATACATATAATGCAGACTACGTATTGCCAAGCACTCGAACGTTAAGAAACTATTGTATTTACCTTCTGCGCGCGAAAAAATAAAAACTTAAGCTGTGATGAGACTACAGATTATAAAAGAAAAATCTATTTTGAATATATGAACATTTTCATTTTTATTAGCTAGTAAAAGATTGTCAAAGTATACCGGCGAAACTATTCATATTGTGATACTAAATACACTACAAAATTTTGAACTGATAACAAACTAAGTCATGATGTTTGTTGCTGATGCCGTTTTGTTAACGCTTTCTGCGAAACTTTCCTTAAACATGAGTAATTCACTTCACAACATGCAACGTGCTTGTTGCAAGCATTACATCTAATCGCATAAACTATTCGAAAAAATTACCCCTAGTTAAGTTTAAGCAGTTTAGCACAAGAAATGTTTTTTTAAAGTCTCAGAAACGGATACGCGTATTTCACAACCACTATCCTGGCATACGAGGATCACTCCAACCAATTTGTACACGTCAGGGTATTTGGCTAGAAGTAGTTTCCTATTATTCCAAAAATGTTTACATAATAAAATCCTTGGTATTATAGTTCAACCAAAAAAAAATGATAGCTATCAAAGAAAACCAGATAAAATTTAATAATGCTAGTGTTGACACGAATTTGCAAACTATTAATGCAACTTACTGTCTACTAGCAAATGCCATAAATCCTTACAAGATACTCATTAGCATTAGTGGATTCAGATCTTGCCACTTCTTTCATACATACGTTAACTCAGTTCAAAAAATATTTTAATCACGCAAATATTACATCAGGAAAAACGGAACAATCTCTCTGTACAAGAATATTCTTACAATGCCACCAACATCATTTAACAAGAAGATTCTGGAGGCTTATGCTATGTTAGGCATGTTTAGTCGAGTAAATTTATATTATAGGTAAGTTTTTAACAACAATAGTAACAGAATATATTGTTTATTCATACTGTATTGCGGTATTTATTGTACGCCTTTTGTATCTCACGTTCTTTTGATATCACAACGTCTGATATACTCCGGTGACGACCTGGACTACTGCTGGTACCAGCTTCGCGGGCCGTTCGTGCAAGGTGTCTAAATATCTTCGATTTAGATATCAAATACAAAATATTCTAATATTATTTTGAACAAACTTATACAATACACAAAAAACATTAGAAAATCATCGTCTTTTTAAAAAAGATTGATAAATAACGAAGGAAATTTATAGCAATTGCAAATTAATCTAGAAATATTCGTAATTTAATAGTCACTTCCTCATTGATTTTAAATAAATTTATTACAGAGTGATGTGAAGCAAAAAAAGAATTTTGGAATGAAATTTGATGTCTTCAAAACGGACGACAAATATTTCAATTACTTAGCGACCAGATAATGGAAAATATAATTATTCCTCCAATTTTAAATAAATTCAGAAACTGTAAACGTATGCATACGAAATTTAGCCCATAACATATAAAAGGAAATATAGAAGACCTGAGGTCATAGAATAACAATAGGGTTGAAGTGCAAGCAAAGTTTGAGTGGAAAAATTAATTATTTTGGGAAAATATAATATAGAATGAAGAGTAATGTAGCTAACCTAAAATTGTAGATAAAAATTAAATAAATTTACTTTGGGAATATTCGAGAATAAGAAACAGTAAATGCTTATTCCTAAATATACTTATTATATAACATAATATTTACGAAATGGTATACAAATACAAATAATAGAAAATAAATTGCTTTCAGTTCTTATTGAAGTAAATAAATTAATTGCTGTTAGATTGCATTTACGTTTGTTACTAGTTTTATTACAGCTTTGTCTTAGTTAGATGAATATTATTTATTGCTATAAGCTCATGACTATCTTAACGTAAATTATGTGAGGATTTTTTAATTGGCCTTTACAGTAATTGAAGTGTTACTCCGAGGTCATGAACATTTCAATCTAGTTAAATATATTATCAGAAGCTGTAAGCAATTGTTTTCTTTGAAAAATTCTAATTGCTCTTAATTTGAAATGAAAATTCCATTTTATGTTATAATTATAGTATTGTATATTTCATTCATTAGACAATGTAACTTTGAAAATTGTTTCCAGAAAATACTCAATAGTCATTTTCAAGAAAATAATAGCATACGGCCATTCTTAATTTTCATAGTCAAGCTCTTTATATATATATGTATATATATATAATTATGACGTTGAGTTTTGTCAATATCTTATGTAAGGTTGAATATTATTTAAGCTACGTTTAAGAAGTTAAATCTTGTTTTGAGAAGGTCTAGAAAGTATTCAAATTTCTCTTTTTTAACATTAAAGCAAATATTTTACTAGGTAATTAAGGATTAAATTCAGTGGATTGAGTCAAGGCAAGCGCATCAAATAATGTTTATTAAAAAGATTTTTAACGGTTCCTGTTATTCTTTAATTAGCACATGAGGACGTTTCCTGTTTTATTATACCTGAAATTATTTAATGAAAATCGTAGGGCGACATATGGTTTTAATATACGAGTAGTTATTAAAATTTGGTGATAGCTTTTGGTTACACCACTCTATTATACTTTATATTTCTCAGACCAGGGAGATCACCAGAAACTATCTACTAAGAAAACGTTAAATATTCCGTATTGGAAGATTTAGTATTGTCGTCATCCTTTGTGAGAGGTGTCATTTAGTTGGAGTAGATTTATGTTTAGTGATTAATCTTGAATCTGTTACCCTATCTATTAATACCTAAATGAAGCTATGACTGAGTATTTGAGAATTTGGAAGTAAAGGCTTGCTAACGAGTATTGAATTTTTGCAGAAATCTTATGTCCAATTGATAATCCGTCTTCTATACAATCCCAACTTAGAGTCCTACAATTTTTTTTATTTTAAATTTCTGAAAAAGTATGAGGAGAAATGCTTTGGTCATATGAATGCAGAGGTTACACACTATAAGAACATTAAAGCGGATTTAAGAAACGTTCAAATGTATGGTTTCATTGAATAAGTTTGTGTATATTAGTTAAGGAAGAAAACTTATAAATAAATGCATGTTATAGATTAGTTTGGTCACATTTCTGCATATTTAAAAATGCTTTTTTTAGATAAACTTGGCGTTGAAATCGTCTAAATGTACATACACGTGTCTTTAAAATTATATAACATAATATTATAGGTATTAATGAAAACGACACCTAAATGTCAGGTTGATATTAAATGCTACTTAGAATATTTAATTATGGTTATTGTCAATACTACATTTATTTTATACCCAAGATCAACTTGACACCAAGTTTATTTCATCTCATTTATTTTATTATAATGGATCTTACTCTAAATTGCCTAAGCCTATTTCGTTGAGTTCGTCTAAATAATATCCATCTTCACTTGAAGAGAAGTCATTTTTTGTGTGAAACAACTGGTCAGTGTCTACCCTCTTATAACATAAATTTGTCACTAGAAACACAATAAAGAAACACTCTTTCATTGCTTAAGAATGAACTTGAAGACACTACACTTCATTTTAAAAAACAAAAAAGACGTAGAGATACTATAAAAGCCCGTATCTCATATTTAAGAATCGATGTTCAAAATACCATTTATTTAAAATTTTAGAAGATAATCGTAGATTACAACAGATTACGAAGTTGTAAAACGTGCGAAACTTTCTGAAATTTTCTTATAACTGTCATGTATCTGCAGTTTAACACAGAATGACATCAAAATTGGCGTCACTTAACCTAAATATTGCCGTTTCGAATTCACGATACTACATTACGGTATACAAATGCTGAAATTCTGCACATCTACATATACATATACTCAATTGCATATATGTTCCATTATTACTCTTTACTAGAGATGCAACTGTCTAAACTAAATGTCACTTATTCTTTAACATTGCAGCAGTTTCGTTATGAGACTTCGTCTGTTTTATTTAAACTTACGTATGTTTATATGAATCATTACTGTTGCGCTTGGCGCCTTTAGACTGATACAAAATGATTTTATTACGCGTTGGATACTAATAAATTGATGTAGCACTTTAACTGAAATGACATTTTAATAGCTTTCTGTGAATCAACGACAGAAAACATCTGTTGATGTCTACTTCCTTATGAGTTTCTTTCATATATGTACAGATATATATATATATATATATATATATATATATATATATATATATATATATAAGGGATTTTTCCAAAGTATATATTTATAATTTTATTATGTGGTTTCTATAGAATGTTTATAAAATTGTACATACAGTTGAGACCAAGTTATTTGGCAGTAAATTTGCACAGGTATTATACACACCTAACGCGTAATAATTGGCCGAGCTATAAGATAGTAAGTACCAGGTCCGTATTGATAACGTTTCGGAATTTGTACCCGTTTAAATTATATATGTATGTACAATGAGATAACTATTAAACAAATTACATTTTAATATTTTCACATAAAAGATAATATTAATGATCATAATCTCATATTAGAATCGTACATGTACCGGGTGTACTGGAAAGTCGTTACCGGCTTTTTCATTAAAAAACTACACATTTTTAAAGAAAATGAAATAATTTATATATTCAATGCTTCCTTGATCTGTTTTCCTGTATGAAACGGCGCGTTATCGTGCTGTAAGATCACTTTACCGCGTCTTCGGGCCCATTCTGGACGG
This sequence comes from Dermolepida albohirtum, assembly GCA_031893035.1. Lineage (NCBI taxonomy): Eukaryota > Metazoa > Arthropoda > Insecta > Coleoptera > Scarabaeidae > Dermolepida > Dermolepida albohirtum. Next base: position 413,306 of record JAVIWB010003989.1, on the reverse strand, counting down.
TTTTCTATCAATGCATAGTTCAAATTGATATATAACTTGTTGTCGGTAGCGATCAGTATTAACTGTTTCACCAGGTTTCAACAGTTTGTAATACACCACGCTACTCTTGGCTTACCAAACATGGGGAATCGTCTTGCGACCAAAACAATTTGGTCTTGGAGTCGATGGGCATGATTTTTTGCGCTTAGGGTTTCTGAAATAAATCCATTTTTCATCACCCGTCACTACTCGATGTAGAAATGATTTCCGATCATACATTTGAAGCAGCATTTTACAGATGATTTTTCGAACCCACTTTCCCATCTTTTGGATTTTTTTCCTTGCCCGTAATCGGTCGCTAATCGCTTCTTGGACCACATTTAACGCTTCTGCCAATTGTTTTTGAGTTTGAGTTGGGTCTTCATCCATTAACTCCTGCAGTTTCATCGGTTTTTGATTATTATTTTGTAATACACATTGTTTTTCACTGACAATACGTTCCACTGCTCTGAACCAAATATCCGTGTCCTTTGCAACTTCGTCTTTATTGCTTCTTAAATATAGTCATCACTTTCCTTACTAAATATATAAACACGTATACACATTAAAAACAGTTTCTCACACCTATCCATGAATTATTGTCGACGTATTAATTTAAAATTGTTTATAACACTTTATATTAATTAATAACACTCACTTGTACAAACTATTACCGCTGCAAAGGTTAAATAATAATAAGGAAACTGCTCTATCTTTTAAACTATTATAGTAGATGTGGTCACTCCATCAGTACAGTGCATTTTTTTCGCCGCCAAGAAAAAAACGTCCAAGCAGTATCTTCACCAGTATATCAATAAAATTTTAAAAAAAGGAACTTCCGATTATGTTTTTACAATATAGCTACGTCTCGATAAATTATTTTCTAGACACACTAATATAACTTAATTATTTATTTAAATTTTCCTAACGCTGTGATTCTAACAATAAAGTCAATTAAGATTTATAAACATTATTCAATGTGTCTAAGGAAATAGTCTTAAGCAGAACACACCTGTACTAAAAAAGTAAAAAAATTAACCTAATTGTGGTTTAGATTATAAAATTCGTTACAAATGAGTATTTCCAAGCGCGCTTATAAGTTGTGTGTGGCATTATACTATTTTACTATTAATAGAGCGTCTACAAACCACATCTAAAAGGAAAAGAACGTTGAAAACATAGCTCTTATGCCATTATATAAGAAAGTATTAGTCAACTTTAGTAAGTGCTAGAAATCAAAGTAGTTTTAAACTATCCAATGCAAATCCTTACTACATATTTACTCAGTCACAGTTACTTGTTGAGAAAAATTAACAATTGTGGTAATTCTAAACTAAATTCAGTTTTGTCCAATAAGAAAATATTAATGATAATAATTATTTAATTAAATGATTCAATTTTTATTAAATAAATTAATCATCAATCTAAATCAAAAATAAAATTAATATAAATATAGTAAAAAATATTAAATAAAATATGAACGTGAACAAAAAGCATATAATTGTCTCCTCTTTGAGATCGTGTCATGTTTTTAGTCTCTGATTTTCCACCTCCTACTGCGAAGTATCTTATATATGTAAGTCCATAAATGTGTATATATGTATGTATACATATAAGTATATGTCTGTCGCGACTTAAAACAGTAAATTATGTTTTTCTATTCCTAAATGGCATCTTTGTGTGACGAGTTAATCTACTTCTTGAAGCTGTCTCACCACTATTGTTTAGATGATTCTTTCTTCTAGTAAAAACAAGATCTTTCTTTTCTCCTTCATTTTATGGTTTTTGTCCGTTCTTGTAGAACAGTGATATTTTAGCTAATTGTTTTTACGAATGGAACAGAAAAATTATTGTTTTTAAAATCTTGAATTTCTCGAAAGAAAATGTATAATGTAAAAGTATGAATTCGAAATTCATAATCGTAATTCTAAGGGTTTCTGATATTCATTACATCCCGGTATTTCTGTGTTCCAGGATTAGGACTCATTTATTTACACATTTGCTTCTCTCGAATAAATTAGACAATTTGCATAATCGAAAAATAGTTTATTTTACATGAAAAGGCTTATAAACAATCGCCATAATGCAGCTAGCATTCGATGCAAAAGTACAAATATCGTCAGGATTAATAAACTCCAAAATGTGTACGAGAGTCCTGAATGTAGAAAAGCTAATCTGAAAAGAAATTTAACAATAATCAGTAATTTTGTTGTACACTAAGAATTTTTGCGTACTTTAATAAACCAATTTAAACAATTTTCAATAATTCTCTATAATAGACAGATCAAATAATCGTTTGGAAGATAGTTTTAAATATAATTTAAGAGTTCGAATGAATTCTGGTTGATATGAATGAAAAGTCTAATATGATGATGGATAAATTTAGAAAATAGATGTAATAATGTATGAGGTTGTTGGAAAATATTTTGCATATTTTTAGAACAAACTCAAAATATTTTTATATATTTGCTAAAACCAACAATTTCTACTTTTATGTTCGGCTAATTTATAAACTCATCAAGATGTGATCTTACCTTTTATGTCTACGTAAATGTTTTTCATTATCTTCCAGACTTTCTTTGGCCAGATAAAGTTTTATACCCGTGCAAATATTTCTTGCATACGTGTTACAAACAATTTTGCTCCCATCAAAAACATATTGCTTCTGTTCTTCTGTAGACATCTCATTTAACATTTCTAAAATATTATTTTCTCTGCATCTCCATTCGTTATTTGTTAAATAAGCTAACTTCTGAAAATTGTCGTAAATTTTATCGTACATCTTGAGGAATCTGAAAAACATGATTTATCAAAAAGAGGGACAGAATTTTAATTGGTTTCACTTTCTGTACTGTACTCGTACAGTATATTTGAATTCTGTCAATTACATTTGGAAGAACAGCGTCATTTGCAAGCAAGATGTCAATGCAGCACAAGATTTCAGTAACAGTGAGTCTGCGACTCGGTCGCAACGTAAATTTTATCGTAAGTTTAACATTGAACTTCCAACATGGAAGAGCATTTGTTATTTGAATAAACAATTTGATGAAACTGTATCTCCGTGCAAAGGTAAAAGTCTGAGCTGACCACGTGTATCGGAAAAGAAGGTGGAGCGCAATCGAGTGAATTTCGAGCGTGGGCAAATGAAATCGACCTATAGAACGAGTAGAGAATTTAAGACTACTGTAAGCTGTTTGGTGAAACTGTTAGGTGAGTCTTTGGATGCTAGTTGAAGTACAAACTATACCATCTACAAGTAATACAGATGAAAATGACAAGATGGCAAGGGAAAGGGCGTAGAATTTTGTGACCGTATGCTCTGAAACATGGAAGATGAATTGTTTCTGCCTCGTGTTATTTTTAGCGATGAAGCGATATTTCTCCTAAATGGGAAAGTCAACAGACGCAATTTTCGAATATGGAGGCTACGAAATCGTGCAGTACTGGAATATGAGAGGGACGGTCCGAAAGTTCATGTATTCTATGCCATATCGCTGACAAAGCTTTAAAGACCTTCCCTTCTTAATGGACTTCTGAAGTAAGTTATCCCAGAATGTTACAAAATTAGTTTGTTCCTCAAATTAATGAAAATTTAAAGGATTACATTTTTCAATAAGACAGAGTTTCACCTCAAGGCTAATATATTGCTGAATATTCCACGTTTCTTGAACGAATCTCTACTTCAACGATGATTAGTCGCGTGCGAAATGAAGATCTTGCAGTCCAGCTCTGGTTATCGAAGTCTCTTGATCTTAAGTCCAGCCATTTTTCTTGTGGGCTTACGTGAAAGATTCAGTTAACGTACCACCTGTTCCCATAAATTTGAATGACCTAAGAAACCGTATCACAGATGCAGTGAATTTAGTGACACAATATATCATCGAATGTGAGATGAATTCAGCTACCGTCTAGATGTTATCCATCTAATCGATATTGAACATACCGTGCATTTATTTTATCTCGCTACGAAAACTGTGCCACATTATATTCGGGTCTAGCTGCCGAATACCGATCAGAATGTAAAGTGGTGGGGCGCGAGTTATTTGAATCACGACTATAACTGACTACTGATCGTACTAGCTGCAGCCCCACCACTAATTTGACTGTAGGCGTATCGATATCGTATTAACGGTCATTCGTGGTTTGCATTTGGGAGAGTGTGTTACGGTAAGACCTTTAAATTTAAATATTTTTATAATTATATTACTTTGATAATGTATACATTGGAAGAAAAAATTCAAATAATAACATAGGCTTTGAAAGGTAATTCTTTACGGCGTATCCAGCGCCTTTTCTCTGAAAAGTATGTAGATTGTCCCTTTCCTGCATTAACAACAATATCATTAGTAGTTAAAAAGTTTAAATCAGAAAGTTGCATTTTGGGATGTAAATGTCATAAAATACGGAGAATAAATAACGATAAAGAAATACAGGAAGTCATGGTGTGCGCAATGGTCGAAGAAAATTCCAATATTACTATATCTAACATATCAGAAGAGATAGATATTAGCGTGGGTAAAGTTCATAAGATATTAATCAAAAATAACTACACATCCTATAAATACCAAACTCATCAGGAAATTTTTCATGCTGATCAACACCGCAGCATGGAATTTTGTGAAACTGTAATACAACGTGTAAATGCGAATGAACACAATCCGTCGAATCTTCGATATTGGTCTATTGAAAAGGAGTATCGACAATTGAATACGGGGACACAGTATCCTGAAAAATTGAATGTTTGGGCTAATATTTATGGGAATAACATTATTGGTCCATTCTTTATCGAAGGAAATTTAAATGGGGAAATATATTTGAAGAATCTTTTTCGAAACGACATTGTCCCTGCTTTGAGAACTATTAATTCCAATTTAGAGAACGTATGGTTCCAGCATGATGGTTGTCCGGCCCATGGAACTAGAATTGTGAATGAATATTTAAATAATATATTCCCCCGAAGAGTTATATCTAATAGTGATACAATTCGCTGGCCACCAAGGTCACCAGACTTAGCCCCTAATGCCTTTTTTTATGGGGTTACGTAAAATCAAAGTTATATGGGCATTAAGACGAAAGGGCTAATAATTTGGAAGAATTACGGGTTAATATCGAACACCAATTCCAAATTATTAATCCTCTTGTACTGGCCAATGTTCGAAATGAATTTTGTAATAGATTGGGTATTGTTTAGCGCAAGCAGGAGGGACATTTGAGAATTTAATTAATTGAACTTATTTTCTGTATTTAAAAAGTATTTTATAAGTTTTGACAAGTTATATTTATTTTCTGTTTAAAGAGTATTTTCTAAGTTCCGAGAAGTTATTTTATTTTTTAGCTTCTTTAAGAGTTTTTTTTTAAATTTTTAAACGTTTTATTAGAAAACGTCTTTTAGTTCAATGCGAAACTTATTGTAAAAATACCTAATTGTACAGTTAAAAGTAATTATAATTTATTAATTTTTGGACGTAAACAATTTGGATAGTCAGTGATAGACCTTCCGCCAAGTTCCACGAACAACTACTTAATCTGTAATCTGTAGTCAGTCGTTGTTGTGATTCGACTGACTCGCGCCCCACTACTTTACATACATTTACAACAAATTGTTCAGAAAATATAGCCCTTTGAAATTTTGTGTATTTCTTTGAATCGCCCTATAAAGTTTTCTTGAAAGTTTCATTAAAATATATCAATGTTGTTCATTAGATATTTTTTTAGTTATAGCGGCCAGTATATATAATATTAGACATAGTCTGTTTTATACAATGTATTTTTCGATTTTAATTGAACTTCTACCATTTATAAAATCAAGCAATATGTAGATGAATTAGCATCGATGCGACATCTTGTTACGAATCGCGTTCAATTAGTATCTTGAATTAGAAATACTATGTGCCATGTAAGCAAAATCATATATGAACATGAACAATTGATCACAGAATTACTATCAATGAATTAAAAAAATTAAAAATGCCTTTTCTTTATCTTAGAACGAGTTTTTTGTAATTTACCTTGCTTCATATCCCAACGCAATTAAACCAGCATCCATTAAGCTACCAGGTAAAAAGTGCAAAAAGAATTTGAGGACATAATACATAATAATATTTTTCGAGCTTATGTACGCAGGTTTCCACACAGAACTTCCCAATTTTATGTCAGTTTCCATTATGCTGTTAAAGCAAAATCTCCAAGATCTTTTCCTCTTTTCAAGTGCATAATTATAAACCGAAATTTCGTTCTCATTTTTCATCCTAGCGGAAGAAATGTGTTTTAATAATTTGTTAAGTCCATTCTAGACTTTTATATTGAAATTGCATGTAAGTATTTTTTACCTTCTCTTAATCCCATGCCATGAGGAGCATATCAAAGCGTTTGCGCAGAAATCCACTGGGACCAAGTGTAATTTCGTTTCAGTGTCAAAATTCAAAACTCTTAGAACGCCTAAGCTAATTCTGTAAGCTGTGTCGAAGTGTATATAATTATCTTCCATCCAACCAGGTAGCGGATCTTGATATGAAGAAATAACTGCCGAAAGAAATACACGTTAAGAACATCTATTAATCTACTTATGTTCAATATTTTAATTTTGATAATTTCTAATTCCATACTAGTTTACATGAGTTTTCCTCCCAACAAATGAAAGACTATTTCCTATGTACTTTCATTTGTTGAATTTGATTCTGTACTTACAAAATTTTTATGGCGACACAATTTTAAGATAACAAAAAAGAGAGTGTATGTTTTATAACAGTAATATATACCATGTGATGAAATAAACTAATTACCCAATGAAAGTATGCAAATGCGTATTTTTCTACCAAACTTTGTGCAGATGTTTACTGTATCGAGAACAAAAATAGCAAGACAGCAATAAACCTCTGTATTGTCTTTGTATCGAACTCTAAATTTGTTGTTATTATTCATATTTTGGATCAGTTTAGGTTGTTTTTCTGATTGCAGCAGTTTATAGTTGCAAATCAGTATGGTAAAATACCAATCGTTCGAAGACAATCAAATTATCGCCAGTTAAGTGATTTCGATAGGGTTATTAGTGCATTTCGTGGGATATATTGCTGCAGTTATTCGCGGTGGCAGAAATTGGTGTCAAGAAGTTAGGCAAAATCGTAAAAGAGACTCTGGACGACATATAAAAGCAACCGAACGGTAAGATTGGCGACTAAGATAGGTTGCCCTTAGGGATCAGCACAGAAATCCTATGTCTGTGAGAAATGTTTTTCTTGACGGGCATAAGTTATAGAATAACAGTGCGTTCCATATATCACCGTAGTCGTTTATTTTGGTTGATTTTCTATTGTCCAAGATCAATACTGCTTTTCTCTAATTAGTGTCGTGCCCTTATATTAGAATAGCGTAATGTACTGGCAGGTAAGGATGAAGAGTGGAACAATATTGTTTTTTCAGACGAATCTTGTTTTTGTTTGTGAGCCCATGACGGTAGTAAACGAAGTGCTGAAGAGGAGAAAAGTAGTCTTCGAATTTTTTCGTAGAACATGAGACTGCACTTACTAGAAGATTGATGGCTTAGGGTGGAATTAGCATAGAAAGTGGGACTCCTTTATTCTTTATTATTTCTTCGAAGCCATTTAAAGGATCAAAGTTACATTTACGTTTCTGGAATTATTCACTTTTCCAAATAACAAAAGGCTAAATAGTGTCACATTTTATCAATGCCCATCCCCGCCAACACCAATATTTTCAAGACCTATCACCCATAGAACATGTCTGGAATATGAGTTCGAAGGATTTGAATGTCCTCCAATGAACTTACAACAGCTAAATGATGCCGTACGGGTTCTCTAGAATGAGCTTTCGCAGAAGTTCATAGAACATCTTTTTAGAAGCATGCTCGGACGAATAGCAGAATGTATTCGTTTATGTCGAGGGACAACTCATTAAATTTTCTCTATGAGTACGAATTTCGCAATGGAAATTTTATCATTAGTTATTTTCAATACAGTGAAGATTTGTACAAAATTAGATTTAAAAATATATACTTTTTTGGGCGATTTGTTCTTTTGTCACATAGTATACTTTATTCACCACACTGAATTAACCAATCGTCAGTTAAATAAACATTCAAATTTCAAGATGAGGAACAAATGCTTCTTTTCAACGAAGATAAAGGGTTCATTCAATATTATTTTCTTATTGATTTACGGAATTTCAAAAGAAAACAACTACGCATTTGTGCTCGCACACATGCAGCAGTGAGAAAGGCATAAATACATGAATATAACAAATTTTTGTTTACTTATAATAGTTTTTTATTTGATTTATACAATTCCGAAAGGAAACAATTGCGTATTTATGTTCGCACACTACGCGATCTGTTTAATGATGGTAAAAGCAATATAAATGCTATTATTTCTATCAGAGAGTTGAACGGACAGTTTTCTCTCTTGATTGTAATATACGCAGTGTATAACTTGTTATCAAACACAACTTGTCGGTAAACAGACTATCTGACATTGGATTCCTAAGGGTTAATTTCCATTAATTACGTAAATACATACGTACAATATGCACCTTTAATCTGGTTCTTGATGAGTTAAGTGTGCATTATAATAGCAATAAGCTCGTGTTAAGTATCAAATTCTTCTTCGACCTGCTTAACAATTTTACAGTTTTTCTGTTTATTGCGTAAATATATTTTTAGCTTTATAATTCGGATACTAAATCCACCTTTCATTATATCACTAATAGAATCAATTTTGTATTATTACATCCTCTCTGTTTGTAATGTGTCATAATTATACCTCACCTATAGCCGACCTAAACAAAACTATTGGCAACTCTGAAAAATTTTCTAACACTAATTTCTCCATCGTTGACTTGGAAAATGTATAACTGTTGGGATAACCACCTAATATCCTAAAATTTAATAGAAGATATTAGAATAAATCGAAACTTTGCGTATAGTTTATTTACATACGGTTCTGTTATCTTTTCCATTAATTCATCATCCATTTCTTGGCACATTCTTAAAATTAACGAGCCAGTAACCGAAGAACTGTTTATTTTCTCTTCGATTATTTTACGATTTAAATAATTTGAATGAATGGTAGAGAGTAAAACTACAGATTTTAGATTTTTCATTTGACGACAAAGCTTAAGAAGTTCTACTACACTTTTACAATTCGAATTGATGCTGTCCTTTAATGAACTACTTAGACTGTTTGAGCCAGCGCAGTTATATATAATGTTGATCTGAAAATAACATAGTGAAATTATTGGGTTGGCAACTAAGTACTTTCGGTTTTGTAGTATGAAATAAAACACTTTTTCTTTAAACAAAGAATAGTTTTTAATCAATTATATATTTTCCATTTTGCTCAATGACCTTTTGCCATCTTTCTTTCAGCTGCATGATTCCGCGCTCATAAATGTTCTGGTCCTTATCAGCAAAAAACTGAACCAGGTGCGAGTGAAGGTCATTGTCATTTGTGAAAGTTTTACCATTCAAAGAATTCTGCAAACTTCGAAATAACTGGTAATCAGATGGTGCTAGATCAGGGCTGAATGGGGGATGTGGCATCACTTCCCAGCCAAGCTCCAATAGTGTCCCACGAGTTGCTAAAAATGTGTGAGGCCTTGCATTATCTTGGTGGAAAACTACACCTTTCCGACTTGACAATTCTGGCCGTTTTTCTTTGATTGCTTCATCCAGTTTTATTAATTGTTGACAGTAAACATCAGAATTGATCGTTTGGTTTCTTGGAAGCAGCTCAAAAAACACAACACCTTTGTAATCCCACCAAACTGACAGCATGATCTTTTTTGGATGCAGTTCAGCTTTCGATGTGGTTTGAGCTGGTTTATCGTGTTTGTTACATGATCGTTTTCGAACTATGTTGCTGTACAGGACCCATTTTTCATCACCAGTGATGATTCTTCTTAAGAAAGGGTTGGTTTCATTTCGTCTAAGCTGCATATCGCAAAAGTTGATTCTTTGTGTTAAATGAATTTCTTTCAATTCGTGAGGTACCCAAATATCAAGCTTCTTAACTAGCCCAAGACATTTTAAATGTTTTTCAATTATTGTGTGCGATACCTCTTCAATTATGACTTTGATTTGGTCATCATCAACTTCAGTAGGCCGACCAGAACGTTGCTCATCTTTGAGGGAAAAATCTCCAGAACGGAATTTTTTATACCAAACCGGACACGTGCGTTCTGTTAAGCAATTAGCACCATAAACTTCACATATCTTTTTGTGAGCCGCAGCAGCTTTCTTTCCTTTACGGAAATAAAATAGTAAAATATGTCGAAAATGTTCGTTTCTGCACTCCATTTAAAATTAACCCACAACTAATAGCTTTAATAAAAATCACGCACTACTTGCTTCTGAAGTTACGTCAATGTGATTAGTATCACGCGACAAATGGTAAAGTACAGCACTAACATACGTTATACAATAAATAACGCAACGCTCTCTATCAGTAAAAACCGAAAGTATTTAGTTGCCAACCCAATATAATATACATGTTAAATGGTGTGTTTTTAACCAATTTTTAAAAATTAATAATTTAAAATATCAAAATTTTAGGTAATATAGGATTATGTTAATAGAGAGCATTGATTTCCTAAATACATAATCTAGCCACATTAATGGTGTTTAAAAGAGAATAACTTATCGTACAGAAAGAGAATACATATACTTGAAAACTAAATAAAGCAAGCATTTAGATGATGCATAATTTATCCTGTTTCCATATGGAATTGGAAACGATCTAACTATTCGTCTGTAGATTTATGCGTTACTTCTACTGATATTTTTGTTGCAGAAGATTACCCCAAATTCAGATGACGTCTTTTACAAACAATACCTTTGAGAATGTCCCGTAATCGAAAGTCGGGAGAGTTCAGGATTACTAGATGACCAACTGGAATCCCTAACAAACTTATAGGCACTGTTTTTAAATGTTTGAATTGTTCTTGTGTTAAATCTAGCTGAAACACTCACTTTGTGTTGAATCCTGCTGAAACACCTATTTTATTCCTCTAAAGAAGAAGTTTGTCAGAGGTTTAATCACAGTCAACAATACAGTTTTTTAGTATACTTGACCCTAGGTTTGAGAGAGAAAAACAACATCTTCATAATAGATTCCCCACTAAACCATTATTGAGGCTGGATGTAAACCACTCTGAACCGATGCTACGATTTTCAAAACTTTTGGGTAACTACTGGCAGTTAAATTTTTCATCTATAGTAAAAATTTTTTAGTACAATAATAAGGTTTCAAGACATTCTGTTTTGCAGCAACGATTTTGGCTCTTTTGGTTTTTACGATCTTCAAGGCTGGTACTTCTTCTTTTTGTAAGATTTCATGTCTAAATCATTCCAAATCCAACCTCTGTTGGTACGACTGATTCTTTACTTCTACAGTGGATTTCATGAGATTGTCGCACAAAGATATTGTTAGTGTCTCGGCAACTAACAATGGACTGATGTACCGTTAAAGGTTTGTTAATATTAGAGAGCTGAAGAAAAGTTAAAATCTGTCGCGTATATTTTCCAATAACTGATAGCAATGTGATTAAACTTGGATTCTATATTATAAAAGCTGTTCACTGAGCTGCAACAAATAAGTACTGTTGTATTATCTCGGACGATACGATTATGTTATGAAATTCTCTGACTCACAGTTTCATACTTTCATTGATAGTATTTTTGACTAAATTGTGTACATTAAACAAAGAAAAGAAGTTTGGATAGTCCAATCAGGAAATAACTTCCTATTCTTATTTCTATCATTAAGACTGTGTTATATACTTTACATCATATCATACTTTTTATCGATAACACTTAAGCAATTTAATTAAATGATATCAAAGAAGTTACACAAAGATGTACTTTCTTCTGACTTTTACCGTATGGTGTTATGGTATTGAACATTATTATAACAAAATATGTACATCAAAAACATTAGGGTTAGATTATTTTAGACGAATCTGTGACTTTTACAGAGCTATTGATGTCCTCATATCTTGCCCGGATACGTTTTCTAACTTAATATTTTTAATTAGACGTAGACGCCCCAAAAGTGGCTTTATATATGAAGTATTCCTTCAGGATAGCCGTCTTACATTTGTAGAAATCGTGTTCTTGCCAAAACCTAAAACAAATAGGTCTACGTAATATTGGTTGGTAGTTTTCTCTTCTAATTGGCATAATCTACACGTGGTTTCCTCTGCGAAGCTCATATTATTCAAGATTGTTAGGATTACGATGCTTTGTTAGTAAATCTACTTTAATTTTTTTGTCTATACTCAGTAGATACGCTATAAATTTAGATGATTTTTTTCTAAGAAACTGTCTCGCCTCCATTTGGTTTGAAGAGTTTTCCCACCTTTTTCGAGATGATGTATACATATGTATCACATTTTTCAGGGCCGTTTTGATATCTCTCTGAAGTTCCGCAGCAAGGCTCCGACTTCATTTAAGCTATTGACTGCTAAAGACTTGCCGAGGATACTATTAACTTAAATATTCTAATAAGCTAATTATTGATTATAATAATCCTTTGTTTGTGGAATTACAATATATATCATTTTACAGAGTATTTTTACCTTATTTAGTAATATAATTTTGTCATTTTCACTCAACCCCAGTTCTTTCTGACAAATATCTCCTTCGATCACAATGATTTTGCTTATATAGTTGGATTTTTCTTGTTTCAACTTTGCGAACAACTATAATAAAATAATAAATAATGTATGAGATCAGAATTCAATATAATACAAATATTGAATTAAAAATCTAAATTTCGGTTTGCAAATATCTAAGAATACTTACTTGTTGCTCTAGAATATCTTTCTGTAATCTTTCGTTAACACTTTTACCATCCTTTGGACGAATTAAAATGTATAACTTGTTAATGTTTGTTCTAGATCTTAAAAGTTTTTCCACCAAAACTTTACCCAAAAAACCTGTACCCCCTGTTACTAGAATATTAGCATTTGTAAGGAAGTTTGTTAAATTAATATCCATTCTTGATTTTGTTTAATTTAGTTTTTAGATTTAAAATATGTGAAAATAATTTTAGAAGAATAATACCCAGCACATCACGACACGTGATAAAATCATGTAATTAATTTAAGTAAATGAATGTAACCAAATCATTGTACTCCGATTACTATGGTTATAAATATATGTCATAAAATTAACAACATACGTGCCTACGAAGATTTCTGTTCCCACCTAGTAATAAAATATGACTTAAAAACACTTAAACTTATTTTAGGAATCGTGTTATAAAATAATGCAAATTTTCGTCATCATGTAAAAAGTTCAACAATCACAGTCTAGGAAAGATAATAATATTAGATGAATCAGATTTCAGTTTGAATATATTAATAAAAATTTTATTTCTTCTATAATGGTAACGTGTCACATGCACATTTCAATAGCTTAGCTATCATCTTCAGTAATAAACACATTTTAATTGAATTTAACTCTTGAATATTGTTGACACTGATAACTAATATTGAACAAACCTTCGGCTTCGCAGTAGTCTGCAGTCTTGGCGGACAGGTGAATAGGTGCGATTATAAATAAAACAAATAGTATATGTAATTAGGTACCTTTCTATTTTTACGTGTTAAAAACTGTTCTATACTCTCTGTAGTTTTAAAATCGGGATTCTTATTTAAAACTGCAGATAATTTATCTGTTGTACGAGTGGGTATTCATTATGTGTTAGATTTCTTAACGAGGCTTTCAGGCGATGTGCTATACTCAAGGTTTCATTAAAGACATCTTGTTGTTTTTTAATTAGGAGATTCTAAAATAATCGAGTAATTCGGGAATTTGCTCTATATGTACTTGGATTTCGATATCTGTAAACAGTTGCTGGCTTAATCGAATTGCTTGAGCTTCTTGTGAATTTCATTTCAAAATACAAAGTTTAACAATGTGAAACAGTTTCTCCTAGTACGAGGATAGTTTGACAAGTAGTGAGAATGACACATAGGTGGCGCTCTAATTGGTAAAACAAATGCACTGTAATTTAGGTTGCCTATTTATATGTTTACGTTCCGATATTTCAATAAATCGGTTGATTAGTTTATTTTTGACAGCTGATTGAAAAAGAAGCAACACGTCGTTTTGTTAAAATGGAAAAAACAGAGTATCGTGCGGTGATTAAATACTTCGTATTTAAGGGTATGAAAGCTGCCGAAATAAAAGATCAGTTACGGGAAATATTGGGTGAATCTGCTCCATCATCCGCCACAATAAGTAGATGGGTAAATGAATTTAAACGTGGTAGAACAAGCTGTGTTGATGAAGCGCGCTCTGGAGCATCCAAAATCATGATTTCTAAGGAAATGATTATAAAAATAATAATATTATTACGAAAGATCGACGACTCAAAGTGTGCGAGATAGCAGACATGGTAAACAGATCGTGTACACAATATTTTAACGAAAGAATTGGGCCTTTCCAAGCTTTCTTTACTTGCGATGAAAAATGGTTTTGCACCTCCAAAGAAAGTGAAAACTACTTTATCAGCAGAACTTCTACAAAAATTGAATGTTGAGATTCGTGCTAAACGGCCAGGAATGGCAAAGAAAAAGATTCTGTTTTACCAAGACAACGCTCCCTCGCATACCAGCACAGTCGCGATGTCCAAAATCCACGAGTTACATTTCCAATTAGTACCGCATGCGCCTTATTGGCCGGATCTAACCCCTTCCGACTTCCACCTTTTTCCAAAATTGAAAACGGCACTAAATGGAAAGAAATTTTCGTCTAACGACGAGCTTATCATCTTCGTAAATAAGTATTTTGCAAGCCTTCCGGAATCGCATTTTAGAGATGGCATAAGGGCATTGGAGCACCGTTGTCTTTTAGGAGAACATATTGAAAAATAAAAATTATTTTGTATTTAAAAAATTCGTTTTTCTTTCTCATTCTCACTACTTGTCAAACTACCCTCGTATGTTAGTGTTTGAAGACATGTTCTCGATCTCGTTAATATTTGCTGTAGTGATAGATGAATGCCCGGACAAGAATTTTTAAATTCGCGAATGCGTTGAGAGATTTAATAAAAACCTGGTAGAACCTATTAATTTGTTTATTTTGGATAGCTGTTTCTAATATACTCTGCTGTCCAGATGGACTGTATGGAGAAAACATATTACATTACATGAAGCATTTCAAGAAAGTGTTGTTATAATACTTCGCGAGCTTTAATTACGTTTTAACTGTCATCTATAACCAGCATTACAACTTGAATTGGCGACATACGAAATTTACGAATAGCATCTTTTATAATCTGGTACATAGACTTCCGCGGTAGTGGTCAATGCTATCTGCTTCTGGGTTTCCGGGATGGAACCGCGTCATTTGTATATCTGCCGACGTTTCGTACCCATTTGTATGGGACATCTTCAGGGCTCAACTGCACTGAAACTTTCAGTGCAATAGTTTAATTAATTTATAGTAAATACAATACCAAGTATTTTTGGTTTTCTAGAGCAGTCGTCTAGAACAACTCCTCAAAGCAAACCGCTTATTCTGATTCTCTTTTGCAAGCTTTTTTATATAGTTAGGAACAGTTATCACTGGGAAATGAGGGAACGCAAATTGAATCAAAGTTGACAAAAGAAGGCAGGTGTGCTGGTCTATTAAACAAAAGATAAGGTAATACCATCTGGGATGTATGGCAGCGATGTGTTTTTGTTTAATTTAATTAATACCTAGCAATAAGCATACGTTATCCTTCTATGATTTGATAAGCGATTTCACTCAAATCTGAACCAAAGGTTTGGCTCAGAGTGTTAGGTAGTAGAAAAAGGTACTTATGTTGTTGTAGATTAATGTTTTAATTATACAATAAAGAGATACATATTCACACACTTAAATATTATAAAAATCTATTACTGGCCGAATACCTTTTGATTTAAATCCTTATCATACGCATATATATTTATAAAGATTATACAAAATCCACACTAGTCCGCTCCAAAAGATTGTAATAAATATATAGTGAACAATAGTTAATCTAAAAACAGTTTAGAATTAAAACCGACATTAAATTGAAAATGCAGCATAGTACATTTTTTGTCTTCTCAAAGCTTTATGATTGTCTTCCATCTTTTCTTTATGTAAGTATACTTTTATACCAATCCAAAAACTTCTCGAAAGAAGTTCGAAATCTATATTCTCCATATCAAACCGATAACGCTGTTTCTCGTTTTCGGAAAGACTTGCCCACATCTCATGAACGTTTTTCTCTGAGAAATCCCACTCGTTCAATGCAAAAAACTTCAACAAAGCCATTTGTGGATAGATCGTTTCTTTATATATTTTAGAAAGCCTAGAAAGTTTATGTACATACATATATTAACATTATTCTTGAACTATGTTGGAGTAATTAAGACTAATATGTGTTTGTGGTCTCACACTCTCGAAAATTTTTTATTTAGACTGCTTTAAAAAAAAAAAATTGAGTTTTAAAATATGGCCAAATAAAGCGTGCATAAAAAGTACTAAAAAATTTTTCTTGCTATAAATTAGTATCAGTAAGATATCGAGTCAAATGTGTATAAAAATATCGAAGAAAGAGCTTGTCTCGAATTTTGTGTTGCAAACCAAATCATATGTGCAAAATGAAAATGTGAAAATATTAGAGACAACCTATAGCGAGTCAACTTTATCGAAAATACGATCACACAAATAGTTGAAATTATATACATTTGACAGAGGCTGAGAAATAGTTAAATTTGATTGTTTCGGTCAACCTTTAACGTTTTTAGCCGTGTGATTATTTCTTCTTCGTTGTCTTCTTCTTACGTTCTTCTACCGTACTGTTTAAGGTGGCTTAAGTTAAATTTATTTTTTCTTCTTAAGCAATCCTCTCTCCATAGCTTTCTATTTTCCATTTCTTCTTTCATTCCTTCTTATTTTATTCATATTTCTCTTTATTCCCTCTTCCTATGTTTTTCCGGGGTCCTCCTCTCGGTGTTTTTCCTGATATTTTTGTTTCATATATTCTTCGCGTGAGTTTTCCTTCTGGCAGTTGGCATACATGTCCAAAATATTTTGACTGTTTACCGCAATTTTATCGCTGATAAGCTCGCCTGTTAGTTGCTTTAAAAGTCTCTGTCAATGTTTACGTTTCTCTAATATGTATTGTCATGGGTCTGACTTGCATTGGTTTTTACGTTCTCATCAATTTCTTTCTTGCATAAGAATGCTATCATTGTGTTGAACATTTTTGTTGCTTTTATATCCTTCTGCTTATTTCTTCGTTCAATTTTCTATTTTTCCCTTTTATCGTTTCAAAGTACCTATGGCCATCAACTTGTTCCACTGTTTGTCCGATTAGTTTAATATCTTGTGTTTTGTTTCTTTTGTTATCGTTATGCTCTTTGCCTTATTTTAAATTATTTTCATATTCATTTTGTTTGGTTTGTTTTGAAGAATATTAGGTTATTTAAGATATGTTGGCGGTGTACTTCTAATTCAGCCAGAGCAGCCATATTTGCTATCATGGGTCTAACTATTTTTTTAGTACCGCGCTTCTTTTTTACTTATACTACTTAGTTTAAGAATGTCGTTTTCATTGTATTAAATATTTTTTTTATTTCGTTTATTTGTTGGTCCAATTTTTCATGTTTCATGTGATCATTCCTAAATAAGTATGTGTGATCATTATTTTCCTTGATTCAGCTAGGAAAGCTATACCGTCAGCAAACATTAGTTCTCTGGTTTTTGTATCTTAAATACTCCACTACCCTAGTTTATTGTTTTTTTTACATAGTTTTTATCATTCTTGTACACTGCCCTTATTATCTTAATTGTTTCCATGTCGACATCCTTTTTTTTTTAATTTTTCCAAACATCTTCCCCTTTTTCCTATCGAATGTTTTTTTCTAGGCCAATGAAACAAATGTGTCTTGTACTGTTTGCCCTTTGTACGAGGGTAGCCGTTTATATTTCGGGAATGGCAAACAAAAAAAAGTTTTATTATCGAAAATAGTTTTATTGCTTTTAAAAATATTCTCCTTGCATTCTTTTAAGCCAATCCGAAAAGCATTGCTGCCACTGTGAAGGCGATATCTCCAAAATATGAGTTTCGAATGCTACAACTGGCTCTGCCAGCGTAGAAAACCGTTGATCACGAAGTTTATTCTCTACGTGTGGAAACGAAAAGAAATCACAGGATACTAGATCAGAGCTGTACCGCAGATGGCTCATCAATTCAATGTTTTGCTCTGTCAAATATTCAGTTGTTTGAACCGACCTGTGAGAGCTCGTATTATCAGGATGGAGAATGATCTGTGAGTTTCGGTTCTACAACTCCCTAAGGGCACGGTTGCAACGTGACCGGTTTTTCCGAAAAAACTGGCGATCGTTTGTTTTGATGTGCTTCGAGCGCGAACAACTTTTGTTGGTTTTGGCTCATCTTGGAATACCCACACAGTCGACTGCTGCTTACTATCGGGCTCATACGTATAGATCCAAGATTCATCATCTGTGACGACTTTATAAATATTCATTGAAGCACCGCCATTGTATTTTTTGTGTATTTCTTGGCACCAATTGACGCGAGTTCTTTTTTGAGCCGTTGTCAAATTATGTGGTACCCAACGGCTAAATGCTCATGCAGGATTTTATGCACGTTGATGTTACTAATACCTAGAGATGCCTCGATCTCACGGTATGCCACATGACGGTCTTGCATTATCAATGCAGACGCTGCATTAATGTTTTCCGACACAACAACATTTGTGGGACGACTTTTACGAAATTAATTTTCCAAAGAATGCCGTCCAAGTTTGAACTCACTATACCAACGATATACTGTAGTTTTTGATGGTGCATCATCACCAAATAAAGAATTCAGCTCGTCGATGCATTCTTGTTGAGATAATCCACTCCGAAAATTATGAAAAATAATTGTACGGAAATGTTCGCAAGTTAATTCCATTTTTTCGCTGACATAAAATTACTGTCAACAATAGAAATAGCTAGCGGATAATAAAACTGTAAAGGTAAACATATTGTCAAAAATGACAAGTTTCACGATGCAATCAGCACTAACAGTGGCAACATTAACAGTGTTGCCCGCTCCCGAAATATAAACAGCTACCCTCGTATTTTCTTGCAATTTTCTTCATTCTTAGTTATTTTGAGTTCAATAAAATAATGTTCGACTCTACCTGAAATTGTTATTCACTCTTTCTCTTAAGTTTTTCATGATTTTCTGTTTCTTTAACCTCTATTTTTACTTTTGTTTTCTTATGATTATACTTTTCATATTTTTTTTTGATTTTTGGTGTCAAGTTACTTTTTTATAATTCTTTTCTATTATTTTTTAGAAATTCGAACTCTGCTAATCAATTCCTTTCATATTTAGACTGGTTATTTTTGAAGTACCACATCTATGTATATTTTACTGTATTCATGTTTGTTTTCTAGGAACAATTTTCCTTCAACTTTTACCTTCTTTTTGTTTGACTTCTCGGTTATTATTATTATTATTTCTTAGTTTGTAGCTATCTTAATTTGTTTTACCCTTTTATCTTGTTTTTTCTGAATTATTGATGTTTGCATCCAGAGAAAAGAAAATTAATTATTTGTAAATCATTTTTTATACACGTTTATGTTATTCTTTCTCTGTTATTAGTTTCGGTAATTTCTCTTTCTTCACTTATGATTGTTTCTAGTCTTGTCGTCCATTTACATATCGCATTATCATAGTATATCCTTAGCAGTATAGTAGTCATGTTGTTCTTTCCATGTATTCTCATTTTCTCCATACGTAATAATCAAAATTTACGTGTTTTCATTTATCTTCATTGTCACACTCATTATTCTTTCAATTCCGTAATTTTTTAAAATTATATCTTTCAGTCTATGTGTTGCTTCTATTCATCCTATTCTTGTTTTAGCCCATTCATGGCTGCTCCTGACCAGACCAATCTGCATCCCTTATTGACCCTCCATTAGTATTTATATTCCATGGTTTATAATCTCTTCTACATTGCTCTTCATACTTTCGTCGTTCCATGTACCAGTACTGATAATATTTTTTCGGTCCCATTCTTATACTTTCGTATCTGGATCTTGCTTCCTTTGGATCTTCCTCTGTTTGATTTGTTTTTCTTTCATTGTTACACTTTTTACTATACATGTGATCGTTTTTGTTTTCAAAATTGAATTACCTCTTGGTAGAAATCGTTTTGAATCCACAGTCATAAAACAAAATTTTCGAAAAACAAGTCCGTACTGGTAAATACTTAGTGTTTTGACGACCGAATTCTCCTTTGGTATAGCTGTATTATGTGTATATCAAAAAGGGCCAACTTTGAAGGTAGATAATTTCTTGTATTTTTTGACAGCTTCAAAACTCCCATTATAAATTGTTTGATTAGGTAGTGTTAATGGTAAAAGTAATATAATTTACGGTGGCCGAAACAATCAGGAGTCAGGCAATGAATTGAAGGCTGTATGTATTATCTGTGATCATGAAAAATAAGAAATAAGACGTCCAACATGTTATTATCTTTTGTTTTTAGTAGAAAACACTGTAATACGTAAGTTTAATAAAGTGGAAGAGAAGTAGGGAATATACACGACTGTATGTTTAATAAGTAAACGTGTACGTGTCGTCTAAAAGAAAGTAGGGCGAGTTCAGATGTGATGCTAACTAAACGTTAATTCATGCTTATACACACACTTTAGCAAATGATTCGTCAAAATGAACACCTATCTACACACATAATATTTGTCAATATTCGCTCATTCACTTTAGATATTTTTCAAACAACACAAAATGTTTTTCGGCATTCAGCGAATATTGCTTGTATGTTGCTGGGGTACCGATCCATATTTTCCACAGAGAGTTTCCATGTCTTTCTATATTCCTAAATTATACACATTCATTTAGACGAATTCCATAACACTCGCCTAACATAGATATACGTAGTCTCATGATCCCTACTGTATATTAGGATCTATTTGGGACTATTTATAATTTAGTTGAGCTAAGATATTTATAAAGCTATAATTTTCGTAGATGTAAAGGATAAAATGTTCGTTTAATATTTTAAATATAAAACATTAAATTCAATTAATTTCTTAATATTTAAACAACTGTACACAAATAACTTTCAAATATCGACAAGCTAATATGTGCTTACAAATAATTTATAAGTCGTACGAAACTGTCTTTTCACGACTGCAATTCATTTTTAGAAATAAATTACAATAAAAGTTATAGATATAAACACATACATTACCTGAATTTATTTCCAGACAGAGCAAAGAATAAATCCAGAATTAGAGCTGGCCGGTACTCCAAAAGGAATTGTAAACAATGACAGAGGTATTCATTCTTAACAAGTATATATACATGTTTCCATATACACATTTCAAATCTTATGTCTGTTTTAGCGAAAGAATCGAAATAATCCGCAAACGTTTTCTTTAGCGCCTCACCAGTATAATTATAAACCATTAGTTGGTTGCTGCTTGTAAATCTATAGAAATAAAACCATGTTTAGTAACTTTAAATACTTTTCTTATAAGCTTAATTAATATTTTGTATTGTTTGGAAGAAATTTATCAACAGGCATAGGTCAAATAAAATCCCCGAGCGAAATTAGAATATACACTTTCTGTTCCATGGACAGACAAATCACAGCACTGAAAAGAATCGTCGTAAGAGGTTTCCAAAACAAAAGAAATTAAATTCGCCTGTGAAGGTCTGTCAGCAAAATTATGCTGTTTCAAGTAACTAACATTTTGTTTCAAGTAACTAATAATTTTCTATACTTCTATCTGGATTATTAAACGTTAATTTTAATGTTAACGATCTGGTAAATTGCAAAAGCTTGAGATAAGAAAAGTAGTTGTCACCCTCAACTTCATTTTAAGAGATTTGAGCTATCACAAGCAATACGTTAAGGCATTGAAACGAGAGTACTAACCGGCTATAATATTTTATGTTGTGCTGATTCTGTCTTTACTTGATGAAAATTCATGACCAAATTAATAAATACATACATACTGTTAGTAAATTTACACAACTTTTACTAATTTTATTTTTAATTAATGTAAATGACAATTGTTTCACCATACAGTGGCTTCTTTAAGTATTTAACATTACGGCAGTGGATATATTAAATAATTAAAAATGAACTGTCCTCGCATAATGTTCTGATATAGAACTGTGAAAAAACCGATAAAATACTTTTATTTGGAAATGTGCTAGTAAAAGCTCTTAAACCAAAAAATCAGCGTCTGCTATGATGATCTAGTGAACACAATATTGTGTGACTGGAATTTGCCAAAACCGATATTTATTCATCATTCTCGGGTGATAGGTTCTTCCCAAATGTACCACATCTGCTAATTCTTTAACCTCAAAGAAAATTTATGTTGTTTTCGTATTATTTTGGAAGAAGAGATTGATATCTAAGAGTATCTAATCACATTTCGCGAAATAATTTATGTGATCTTAATTAATTTAAAAAATATATAGTTGCTACTCATAAAGTTTCTTATGTTTAGTTTATGTTGTTTTTCTGCAATAATTTTAAAACAGTTTCTATTGATTTTTAGAAAAAAAAACTGTAACAAATATATAAATGGTACATCGTTGCATAAAAAGAAATTTAACTAGAATTATATTACTGTCCACATTTTATTTTCTTTAAGAACCCATGTGAAATGTAAATAGTAATTTTCTTTTTAAAATTATTTTAATTTTTACCTCTTCTGAATGCCATGCCATGCCGAACAAATGAGAGCATTTGTACAATAGTCAACAGGTATCCAGTTAGATCGAAGATTCTTATCACAAGGAACAACTCTTAGTACACCCAGAGCGTTACCATACGCTAATCCAATTGGTCCATTTTTATTATCAACCCATCCAGGTAAGGGTTCCATATATGCTGATATAACTAGAATGAAACTACATATACCAGATATTATAACAAAGGAATGAAAGAAAACGACCAAATCACATATATTAAGCCCATTGAAGGAAAATGGAAAGGATAATAATTACAATAGTATACTATTTTCAGTTAATAACTTCCAAAATTCTAATTTTAATACAGGGAAACTTACCTATAGCTGGCCTAAACAAAACTATGGGTAAATCTTTATAGTTAAGCAATGCTGATTCCATTAGCGATTTAGACATAGTGTAGGTATTAGGGTGGTTATTTTGAATTCTAAAAGAAAGGAATAAACATTTTACATCAACATAAAATAAAATACTACTTAAGGTTTTGAATTTTCTGAAAATTAATAAGTTTATAATTTATTGAAAGACGAGAGAATGTATTATTGTTACTATGAGAGAAAATATGTATTTACTTATTTTTATAAATATCTGCCTATTTATTTTTGGATCTAGTGAATAATATTCTTTCGTGCTTTAACACATTATGAGAAATTTTGTGTGCAAAACCAATGAGGTGTAGTTACTAAATTATTTCGGCGTCAACTTTAACACTAACAGATACTAGTTTTCGCACCATAATATATACTCTAAAGATGGTGTCAGTTATATATAGCTTTGTGTCAAAAATTATTAAATTATGTGATTTGGAAAATTTTAAACACACACACACACACACACACACACACACACACACACACACACACACACACACACACACACACACACACACACACACACACACACACACACACACACACACACACACACACACACACACACACACACACACACACACACACACACACACACACACACACACGCACACAGACACACACACACACACACACACACACACACACACACACACACACACACACACACACACACACACACACACACACACACACACACACACACACGCACGCACGCACACACACACACGCGCGCACGCGCGCGCGCACGCACGCACGCACGCACGCACGCACGCACGCACGCACGCACGCACGCACGCACGCACGCGCGCACACACAAATAACAAATCAATCTTAGAAGATATTCAAAAATTTAGTTTACAATTTGAAAGAGTAATGTTTATTGTTTCCTGCAATGTATCACGCTGCTTAAGTTGATAATCTGGTGTATTGACGTGTTTAAAAACGAAGACAGTACTGAAGAGAGCTTGGAAATAATGCCTAACTCAAAAATTGGTACAGTCGCACTTCTACTATGGGTTTCGGGACACTGATAAATTATAAGAAACGGAAAGGCTTTCCGGAAAGTGCTTATCCTCAATACGAGGATAGTTTGGCAAGTAGTGAAAATGACACATAGGTGGCGCTCTAATTGGTAAAACAAATGCACTGTAATTTAGGTTGCCTATTTATATGCTTACATTCCAATATTTAGATCAATCGGTTGATTAGTTTATTTTTGACAGCTGATTGAAAAAGAAGCAACATGTCGTTTTGTTAAAATAGAAAAAGCAGAGTATCGTGCGGTGATTAAATACTTCGTAATTAAGGGTATGAAAGCTACCGAAATAAAAGATGAGTTACGGGAAACATTAGGTGAATCTGCTCCATCATCCGCCACAATAAGTAGATGGGCAAATGAATTTAAACGTGGTAGAATAAGCTGTGTTGATGAAGCGCGCTCTGGAGCACCCAAAATCGTGACTTCTAAGGAAATGATTATAAAAATCCATAATACTATTGGAAAAAACGATAACCGATAAAATGCATTAATCGGACTATTGAAATAATAACAAAAATATAAAAGGAACAGTAGTTACCGCAATACGCTTATTGAAGCAAATATATTTGTGGGAGCATGCTGTTTAATACAAAAACGTCCAACTGCAATCTTATAAATTGGAAGTACTTCTACATACCGAAAACTTGAATTCTTTTCGTAGTACCATCAATATGAAAATATGTAAGCCAAAAGCCCCGTGTTAAGAGTAGAGCGATTTGTTTAGGTAGTATTTTAAAATATTTTGCATTTGTGTAAAAAATTTTGTTGATTTGCGGCGACGATTTACTTAATATTCATAATTTAAGGTTTCGCTAAAGCAAATAAATAAAATGAATAATTTGGAGAATTTTAACTTTTTAATGTTCAGATCTATCATAGAAAGTCTTAGTATATCCGTACGCAGAGCTATGAAACTGTGTTTTAAATTATGTACCTCTTGAATAACTTATTAGGAAAAGATAAGACGCACAAAGTTGAATAAGGCAATACCGTAAAGTGTTCACTAGTATTTTTTTAATATTACGCACATGTTCTAAAATATCTACTTACACTTGGGTAATCTTCTCCATGGTTTTGTCGTCCATTTCTTTACACATTTGAATTACTAATTCAGGACTTACGAATGGTTTGTATATTTTTTCTTCTATGACAGTTCTATTGCAATTTGAATAAGCTGTAGACACTAAAACCAGTGATTTTAAATTTTCTATTTGGCGACAAAGTTCTAATAGTTCAAAAACACTTTCTGTGTTGTGCTTCATGTTGTACTTTAAACTAGCTTTCATATTTACAGAAGCGGCACAATTAAATACAATATTCACCTGAAAATGAAATACAGACTTAGGTAAAAACATAATTCACTTACGAAAGGCAAATGTACATTACATGCAATCACTTTCGTTGTAACGCTACCAAATGGGGAGCTGTATTATTATAAAAACGTCAATTTGGTGTATTAAGGTTACTAATAACTAAGTAATTATATTTTTACACTGCTATTTGTTCATGATTTTTGTGTTGTAAATTGCACCGGATATGGACACGGAACATTTTATTATTATGTATTAACAGCATCTTAACGAATGTCGAAATCTGGTTTTATTACTATGATGTGTCCACTAAGGCACGGAATGTAATCTGGTTCTTTTAATATAAAAATTTGTACTTGTCTATAGGGAAATATCGAACCGTTAAGAAGAAAACAGTGGCCACCTACACTACCGTGATAGAATTCGTAGAGCGTTTGGTGCTGGATACATAAACATCAACATTCGAGACTTATAACATTTGATTTCCCACTACGACAATGCTCAAGCCAGCTCCAACATCTATACTGAATATTTAGCAAGAATCTTGCAAAAAAGGGAAATATTTACTAAAACTAGTGATTTTAAATTTTCTATTTGGCGACAAAGTTCTAGTAGTTCAAAAACACTTTCTGTGTTGTGCTTCATGTTGTACTTTAAACTAGCTTTCATATTTACAAAAGCGGCACAATTAAATACAATATTCACCTGAAAATGAAATATAGAATTAGATAAAAACATAATTCATTTACGAATGGCAAATGTACATTACATGCAATCACTTTCGTTTTAACGCTCCTAGATGGGGAGTTGTATTATTAGAAAAACGTCAATCTGGTGTATTAAGGTTGCTAATAACTAAGTAATTATATTTCTACACTGCTCTTTGTTCATGATTTTTGTGTTATAAATTGCACCGGATATGGAAATGGAACATTTTATTATATGAACAGCATCCTAACGAATGATGAAACCTGGTTTTATTACTATGATGTGTCCACTAAGGCACGGAATGTAATCTGGTTCTTTGGATACAAAAATTTGTACTTGTCTATAGGGAAATATCGAACCTTTAAGAAGAAAATAGAGGCCGCCTACATTACTGTGAGAGAATTCGTAGAGCGTTCGGTGCTGGAAACATAAACATCAAAGTGGTATGGTGGGAAGTTCCTAACAAGAGTTGTTGGAGCATCCGCAAACATTGGAGACTAAAACATTTAATTTTCCACTACGACAATGCTCAAACAAGCTCCAACATCTGTACCGAATATTTAGCAAGAATCTCGCTAAAAATACAGGAATATTTACTCCTCATTCCAGATTCAGCTTCTTGAGACTTTACACTATTCGTCCATGTGAAGAATAACCTGAAAAGGAGGAAGTTTTTCAATGATGAAAACCTTTTTAGGGGTATGAAGCAACGAATATTTGCAGTTTTCAGAAAAAGCGTGAAAGAGTTGGTTTAATAACTGGTTTCAAAGAATGGACGAGTACATAAAATGTGATGATTATTGTTTTGAAAGTCTTCGATAATTTAAGCACTATTACGAAACTGGCAACAAGCCTTATTTTACGAAAGGAGTATCGTAGTTGATTAAAATTTCGCCTAGTATAAGTAATTTTAACTTGGCGACTTTCTAGGAAAATATTCCGGTCACGATAATCGTGAGAATAGATGTTCTTCAATAAAACAAGTAAGTTTTATTATATCAACAAGTCAGTGCTCTTAATATTGATTTTAGTGCATCTAAACGCCATTAGCGAATCCTTTAACCCTTCTGTATAATTTGATTATAAATACATTTGTATTTCTAAGTACCTGAACAACTAGCAAAATTAAGAATGTTGTTCAAGAAAGGAGACAAACCTAACTGGTAAATTTCTTTGAGTGTAGTATTAAACATCGACGGAGATAACCAAAAGTGAAGTTACTGAAATGATTATTTGGATCTCTTTTGCAAATCATTGCTGTAGCTCAAGAACAATGGATTACATTTTAATATGTGCGTTCAGATATCAGGCTCTTTGGCAATTCTGATTTATATTCTTTATGTTATAAGTTATAGTGTTTTATAAACTGTGGATTAAATATTGACTAGTGATTGGAATAAATGGTTTCTGTGCTAGAAGATGACTGTCTATATCACGCTAGAAGATGACTGTCTATATCACGCGACTTCATTCAGATGATATAGCGTATTACAATGAGAAAATTGCAGCTTGAAAGGTGTTCCGAGATCACCATGACCCACTTCGTTTGTTACTGAGAAGTAATTTAAAGTGCAATCAAGAAAATACTCAAGTCCGATAGGCAAGTTATCGCGAAGTGGAAGAATATCTGACAATTCATACGATTCAACACGAACTACTCATTGGATTAACATATGGGCAAATATGCACGACCTGTTATGTGGTGTCACGAGATTCTCGAGAAGTTTAAACGTTGAGCATTTCATGTTAATCACATCTTGACTGATCACGGCCCTGACTTACTCGCTAATGTACAGAACACAGTCTGGTTCTTCAAACATGAACGCACGGTGTGTGTATGGAAATCACTATCTGTTAAGAAGAAAATAGTGGCAGTCTTCTTAACTGAGAGAAGC
Organism: Dermolepida albohirtum; assembly: GCA_031893035.1. Lineage (NCBI taxonomy): Eukaryota > Metazoa > Arthropoda > Insecta > Coleoptera > Scarabaeidae > Dermolepida > Dermolepida albohirtum. Next base: position 385,175 of record JAVIWB010003989.1, on the reverse strand, counting down.
ACGTGGTGCTTTAAAAACGAAAAAATCACCTCAGAATGGTAGATTGAGTTGTGTCTGCCCAGAATTATTGAAACGATTAAAAATATTTGTCCTTGATAGAGATCTTGCTTCTGACCATGCTCCGACCTATCACTCCACTATCTGTATTTCTCAAGGATAAGGTGAAGAGGCTGGAGCATTTATCCTACTGCCCAAATCTCATTCTATGCGATATTTTGATGAAAGAGAGGAAATTTTCCAAGGATGAGGATTTTCTGGTGACATCAGATGACAAATGTATCCAGCTTTTAAAAGAAACTAGGAAGAGTTGGTTTGATAACTGGTTCCGAAGAACGGAAAAATTCATAGAATGTAGTGGAAGTTATTTTTCAAAATGGTTAAAATTAAAATATTTTATCTACACAAAGAGAAATCTTGAATATTCGGGCGAACCGACGACGTAGAAGCATGACCGGGCAGTCCGCATGAGTTTGTTCTCTTTGGGTTGCTGTAATAAATCCATTTTTCATCACTCGTAACGATGCGATGAAGAAAACCCTTCCTCTATTGCCGCTGGAGCAGTTGTTCACAGGCGAAAAAACGACGCTCAACGTCTCTTGGCTTCAAATCATAAGGAACCCAAGTTCCTTGTTTTTGAATCATTCCCAACGCATGCAATCGCTGGAAAATGGCTTGGCGGGTAACTCCTAATGCTCAAGCTCTTTTTGCGCTTGGCACGGATCCTCATCGAGCAATGCCTCCAATTCAGCGTCTTCGAAGGTTTTTGGTCTTCCTTCACGCGAACGGTCGTCAATATCGAAATCACCGTCTTTGAAGCGACGGAACTAATCACGGCACGTTGTTTCACTTAGAGCAGCATCTTCGTAAATTTTTTGGAGTTCTCGATGCGCTTCAGCCGCCGTTTTCTTCGAATGAAAGAAGAAAAGCAACACTTCCCGCAAATGACGATTATTTGGCACAAAATCAGATATTTTCACACAACCAAAAGTATATGACGCAAAAACAAAATCACCAATGTGTCAAAGCGGTTTGTTTACCATATGTCTAAGCTTGGTTCATGACGTTTTGGTTATGTCACAATCGACCAGCACATACTACTGGAGCCATCTCTTGAAAAACAGCGAGAACTTAGTTGCGCAACTAATAAAATATAATTTTTATAACAGACTAGTTAGTGGTATAATATAATGTGTAGCTTATCCTACCAAAATCAACAAAGAAGACTTTATAACACGAAAAAGATTGAAGATAGGGTATGAGGAATGTTATTATGTATTTATGTACGAAATTCTTGAATACGAAAAAGAAATATGTAGTACTGTATTTGGAAAGGAAGTTTTAGTCGTTTAAAGTTGGACCTGCTTGAAACTACTTTATGAATATATTGTATAAGATTTATTAAAGATGATGGCATTAAGATAAAGCTCGAGGGATTTTGTACCTAGCTTGCAAATATTGTCATTTCCGATGCCAGAATAGTTACAGTAAATAATAATAATAAACATGATATGAAACCAAATATTAAAAAAATTCCAATATCTCAAAATTTGAGGAATTTAGGTATAGAGAAAAATCTGAGAAATCTTCCTAAAATATCGTATATATGTATATCGTATGAAAATTAAATATAAAGTAATAGATAAGAGGAGCATTGCTTCGAAATTAATTCAATTGAATTTGTGCATTGAAAGTAAATTTAAATAAACCTATGCAAATAATAGATTGAAAGTTAGTAGAAAGAATGTTTTACTAAATTTATCGCCGATAAGTTTGCTTACAATTTATTGGTCATATATTTATGAAAATTAAATAAAAACCTGTTTCATCATTTCTAACATTCGAGTAAATTATCTTGACTACATGTCAAAAATTTAATAAATTATGGAAATTTTATTTATATAACAAAGAAAGAATTATTGGTAATTTGTCCTGAACAGTTAAAAGTGGCGGAAATTAATACGAATCTCGAAAACTAATTTTTTCATATCAACTATGCCCGAAGATTGAATTCGTAGGCTTTTTGAGTTAAATATTTTTATTAACACAATCAATAGTTTTTTGGTTGTATTAATTCGAATACTCGGACTGCTATATACATTTTTGAATAGTTTTTATTAGAAGTCCTCTAAATATCTCTTTGCGGTACACTTAACTTTTTTTTTTCATATATTTTATGCATATGGTTTACAAAGTATAATTTCATAGCAAAATTTTATAAAATTAGTAATAATCATTAAACATTTTAGTAATACGAGATGTTCGTTAATTTATTACAGTCGCGTAAATTTGCACATGCAACATTCGAATGGTAAATTCTGAGAATATTAAGGAAAGATCTTGGCAAATATTACAGACGGAATTTCGCGTCTAGACATGATATTCTGTTTGCAAAACGGGATGTATTCAGGATAGCTGCTTTCACAAGTAATACATGTACACTCACATATACACGTATATATATATATATATATATATATATATATATATATATATATATATATAAATTAGCCAATTTTCTCTACTAGATAGTTGACGTATGTCTTCCAGTTCAATAAAGGTATGTGTCAGCGTTACACTAAACAATGCCGCGTAATTTAGTGCTCGCTTGCTTTCGTATTGTTTAAGACAGACACGTATATTTACGATGCATTCAAACGTATAAACAAGAGAATATTCCAAGGCAAGCAAGGAATAGTCTCGTTAAATGTAGATTTGGAAAATACATCTATGCTAAAGGGGTAAAAAGGCTTTACACGAACATACGTGAAGCATAGTAAGTCTGCTACACATTGCAAATGAAGCGAGTGAATTTTAAGTGATAAGATTATTGTCATTTAAAAATTTTTTTCGCTTGCTTTAATATCTACATTTTGAAAAATTTTTCAGACGACGCAGTACATTTGAGTCAATAGTAAAGGATGATAATAACGCAAAAAATATTAGAGTACTGTAATACAAAGATATTTTTCGGACTGTTAGTCAAGGAGTTGCTTTTAATAATAATAATAATAATAATAATAATAATAATAAGTATATCGCAAAAAAACGACATTGTAGACCTACGCAGACAATGTCGCAGACATACATATCACAGGCGTATGCAAAAACTTAGTAAAAACAGAATATAAAAAGGTGCCATTACAATATCAGTAAAATAATACATAGAGATCTTATAAAATAATACAAATTAGTAGATACACAAGGAAAGTTTGTCCACGCAGGTATTTAACGCCTTTGTTTTGAAGTTCTCCATGAAAATGTTGGCAATAATTGGTGATAGAGATGATTTCATCGGTGCGACTTGTTGCTACTTCTAAGTATTGTACGTGAAAGAGGTGTTTAATAGGCAGTATTACGGGGGTTGTCGCAGAGGTACCCGACCCAATAAAGAAAATACAAAAATTTTGGAAAGAAATACATTTATTTTTCAACATAATCTCCTTTCAGCTCTATACACTTTTCCCTGCGATGTTCAATAAGTTCGATACCCTTTTTATAATAAGAACTCAAAATAACCATTAACTGCTGACATCACTTCTTCATCGTTGGAAAATCTTTGACCACTGAGCCACTTTTTCAAGTTTGGGAACAGAAAATAATCCGAGGGGGATAAATCTGGCGAAGAGGGTGCATGAGGTAATAATTCGAACTTTAATTCATTACTTTTGGCCATTGCAATAATGGATGAAATAAATAACTTGATGAAACAACACATTGGTTTTGTGTACTATTGGAAGTCCATAGAATTTCGGGCATTGTAACGATTTTTTCCTCTAGCGATGATGCGTTTCTTTGTTTCTTCACTCAGCGTTGTTGCATTTGTTTTGATTTTGGTGACTTTCTTTAAATACGTTGTCAGGTCTTTATTTAGTTAAACGTAACGACAGTCTACGTCAGCTGCACACATGGAAATCCTACATTATCACACAGATCGACTATAGGATAGACAGATATTGGAATCAATTACACGTAATCAAGCGCACGCTACGCTTATAAGGCAACGCTATTCACCAAGACAGCAACGTATAGATCGGCACACTACTAGACGGACGTCACGCGAACTTCTGCATCACCAAGCGACAGACCAATCCTAGAAGATGACGAGTAATATCTCATTGAAACGTCGAAAGACCGGTTCTTCTCAGGACAGGCTTTGGTAGACAAGTGGGAACGGGAAACCACGTAAAACTTATTCGGAGGGCAAGTCATCGTATTCTGACCCGAGACCCATTGCGTGATAAGTTAGTGACTTACCACTGAGCTCTCAATTCGCTAATAATCAACAAAGCCGTTGGCAATTGTATTTGGGTTCAAATATTCTATATCATTGAATGTAACTCTTCAATAAATAAAAATTAATTGAATATTTCTGTTTCTGGCTAGTGTGAATTTACAGACATTTAGTTTTAGGAATGAATAACTTTAATTATTTACATTAAACTAATCCACCAAAGTGCTAATCGTAAGTAAATAGCAGACTTTTCCTATTGTTGACAATAATTGAAATATCAAACCCATATATATATATATATATATATATATATATTAAATAAACTTCATCTTTTTCTTTGCTTGTAAATAGTGAAACGTAGCAAAAGTTTTCAAAATATTGTTTAATAACGTGGATTACTTCACGTCAATGCAGACATACACACACTATCTCGGATATCCGGAAACAAATTTGAAACGAATTCATAAATACAATGCGAATTCGGAAGCAGAAAAATATGTAATACTCGTGTATAAATTGAACTACGGTAAACGTCATAAAAGTCTATAAAATTTGCTTGAAAAATAAACATCTATACTATGCTAGATCAATAGACGTATGTATATACATAGAGAAAATAAGTTCCTGATTTCTCACAGGAACACTGCAATCTTGTAGATTTAAAAAGCCCATGTGGAAATCTAATATTCTATGTGCTAGAGGGAAAGCATAATTCATTTTTATTGAAATAGGAACGCATTTGTTATGATAAAATATCGGCCAATAACATGTTTTACCGTCCGAAATATATTTCAATATATCTTCGATAAAAGGTATAATAAAATATAAAAGAAATTATATGAGCCTACACCTTGATATATCATCGAATTATACGGAGTCTCCGCTAATTGATTTTAGCAGTAACCTCGAGAACCAGTTAAGTGCACATGTTATTGCGAAAGATACGTTAAATTAGTACACAAGTATCCATTAGTCAACACAATTAACAGATATTTTATAAAAATGAGAATTCAATAAAAAAAAGTTGATTTAATGTAATGGTTATTTTAACGTAGTGTCTTGGTTGAAACCGCCTCTTCATTACTTCTGCGGGGAACGTTTCGTCTTCTCTTGTATGAGATATTTTCAGGGCAGAACTGCCGCTACTGCGAGATGAAGTGACCATGGACAATGATCGCGATAATTTACAATCTAGATTGATTTAATATAATTTTCTAACTTTAGTATATCTGTGAACAAGTAGTTGAATACGCTATTATAATTTGTGTGGGTAAGTTTTAATGTGACCTTTTTGGAAAAGTATAAGCAGAAAAATATATTGAAATATTTAATTTTGCAGAAGTTTTATTTTAATAATTCTTGCAAAATGATAAAAATTAATAATGTATGTATATGATCCTCACACTTGGCTTCTTAATGGCATGAACCGGATTAACATGTTGAACATTTCTTGGCGAATCATATCTTATTCCTGTCCGATAGTAATTCGAAATACTTGGAGTGTTCTTAATGACGTATTTCGTACAGCAACATGTCTTCTTAAAACATCCCAAAGGTATACTATTGGATCTTCATCTGGGATATTAGCTGATTATTCCATTTTCTCTATACTAACTTTATCAACCTAGTTCACGATGTTTGCTCAATGGGGATGGGCATTATCGTCCGTAGAATCGCACTCAGATATTTCTGGGCAGTGAAGGTTTCATTTTCTATGAAATAAAGGTCGGTTCGTTCTTTAATACTTATCCTGACCTACACTATTACACCCGTCATACGTAATAACCCACAATTTGTCCTGGAAAAGACTCGATATGTTCTAATATCGGACAAATTGTGCGTTATTACGTGTGGCGGTTTCAGGTCAAATAGTTATGCGCTTATTATCTGGCTACAATATGTCCATTTGCCTAGATTATACTGTTTTCTTTAGCCTTTTTTGCAAGATGAAAACAAATCAACGGTCTTCGAGTATGAGTTAGATGTATTCAGTCGACTTCTTAATGTTACATAAATATTAGCCTTTCAGAGGCAACAATACACTTAGAATCTAGGTTGCATTAACAATGCGATTTCAATGTACCAATTGCGACAGGCATAGATAGTGTCTTGGTGTTTTTTATGACTATCGACTTTACCCTTACCTTCTTATACTTTGGCTTACTCCAAATACAGGTTGCGTACACTGTTAAGGCGTTTTATGAAAATGATAATTCTTACATACGCGCGCGTCGTGCCTTTCGAAATCATTTTAATATTAATCGCAATCAACCAGTGCCGTCTGCCTGTGCCATTAAAAAATGGGTTAGGAACTTTGAGGAAACTTCGTCAATGACAAAAAAGAAACCTGGTCGGCCAAAATCGGTGCGTACGTCCGAGAATATCGACCGTGTAAGAACTGCTATTGAGCGAAGCCCGCGTCGTTCAGCTCGCCGGCATAGCACTACACTTGGGATTTCAAACCGAACTGTCAGACAAATATTACACAATGATCTCCACCTTCATCCATACAAAATCCAAGTCATACAGGCTCTTAAAGGCACGAATTGTGTGAGTCGACAACGATTCTGTGAAGAGTTTTCAGATTTATTTAATCAATATGAGGATATTGTAAAAAACTTATGGATGAGTGACGAAGCCCATTTCCATTTGTCTGGTTATGTCAATAAGCAGAACTTTAGATATTGGAGTGACGTAAATCCTAGGCAAATGCATCAAGAACCCCTTCACTCCACAAAAGTTACTGTGTGGTGCGCTATGTCTTCATCGGAGATCATAGGGCCTTACTTTTTTGAAAATGCTCGTGGCAATGCTGTGACAGTAACCTCACAAAGATACGCCGACATGTTGGAAAACTTTTTTGAACCACAGCTTGCACGCTACGAAGTTAACGAGGAAACATTTTTTCAACACGACGGAGCAACCTCCCATACAGCCAGAGTATGCATGAATATTGTTAACAGATTATTTCCAAATCATGTGATTTCTCGAAATGGGAACATCACCTGGCCTTCCCTTAAAATAATTAATGCTTTTTTATGTTCTTTGAGAAAATAATGAATTTATTCCTAAATATTGTTTTTCTTGTTTTTTACAGCCTTTTTAAAATCGCTCGTTATTCTGCCTCACCCGTTACTTCAGCAACCTTTTGCTATGTTCTATCACTTTCCACACATCATGATCTATTTTGGACAGATCGTGATGTGTTTTTATTACAGACTACTTTTTCAGTAACAAGTCTTCATTACTAATTGCAGTTGTGAATTTTTGTCAAATGATCAAGCAGGGTGTTGAACCGAGCTTTTGTACATTCCAGGGACGATCGCTCTATTGGCTATACTTGTTTTATTGATTAGAATTTTTATAACTAAATTACAGAAATATTCGTAGGTGTTATATTAGTTGGCACTGCTGTGGAAAGAATCCTTTTAAATCATTTTTAAATTTCGAAAATGGTTTTTCAGGTAGCCCGTTTAACAGATCTAGATGTTTGTGTGGGCAACAGCAGCCTGTGGTTGGGAAGTAGAATCTATTGTTTAGATCTCAGCAGCATTAATTTCCTCTCTCCTTGTTTCTTTTGGTCTGAAAACCTTCTTTTAGCTCGCAGCAATACGTAGTCCGCAAAATAAAAATGCCATTTGCACAAAGTGAGTAACCCCATAGTTGGATACAGTAATCCATTCATGAGTGAAAAAGTGTATGATAGGTTATTGTTGACGCTTCCTTATTTATAGTTGTTTTGATTCTCCGTATAATATATAGTACATGAAAGGACTTTTTTGAGAGATATCCTCAATACTTTCACAGACTCTGCATCTGACAGTTTTGGTTTCATTGAGAATTAACATATTTGCTGAAAATCATGCTATGGCTTCCGATAGTATTTTATCAGCTTTTACTTAAAGTCGTTGGTCGTCTACATATACATATACATAAATTATCATATGTAGGTATAAATATGAAAGTATGTATGTATATAAATTTTTAATAAAAATCTGCCGCTAAATGTGTACGTAAATGCTGAGTATTTGCAAATAAATATTTTTGCCTGAGAGGATGTGTGTTTCTATATACTTTATATACAAGTCTAATTGCAGTATGATGAGGTTTATCGATAATCCATTCTTACGAGACTATAAATATACGTAATGTGTATTCATCATTAACACATACTTTAATGAAAATTTGTTTCCGCTTAACACCAGTATGAAACCCTCTCGTATAATCAGTTCAAGAGGTATTGGAGAATGAACGATCGGATATAGAGAAACTATAAATTGTTCTTTCAAAAATGTCAGTTTTATTTGCGTTTGCTGCAGGCCCCTTGTATAAGGGGATCTGTTTGCCATTCTATTGTGTTAATACATTGCAAGACGAGGGGGAAAAGAAGACGTTTGAATGAACAGCATTGATGAATATACAAGTTCGCACCGGTAATGTAGGTTATCGACGTACACACGTACGACAACATTGCAAACTACTGCATTGTGCAGCAACGTTTTTATATACTACGTATATAAAAGTAATAAACTACATATAAATGATGACAAAATACTAAAATAACAGTGGTTCTAATTCTGATTTAAATTTATATAGATATTGGGCTTCGTATTATGTTTATAAGTATGTTTAAGAACGGTAATAAGCTATATTTAGCAATAATAAAAAGAAGGTTGAAATGTGTTTTAGTAACCCCTTATCGCAGGATAAATGGCCTTTTATAGTCAGGAGGCGTTCATCGTACAGTAAATTTACAATAAACGTCTACATGTGCACGCAATTAAAAAGTAGATCCATATTTTTTCATTATTGCATGTTCCTCCTGTGCAACAGGTAAAGATTTGAAATCGACAATTGGAATAATTTTGTACAGCAGGAGTTTAATATTTAAAACAAACCTTATCACGATTTATGGCGCTGTAGATATTTACGGAATGCGAACGAACCTGCACTTACACGAATCGAATCGTAAAATTTATGGTTGCCGTGGGACCGTTAACCTGTGCCTCTTAAATCACGAATTTAATAATACACTTGTCAGTAACACACTGTTCGAAATCGAGCATTAAGATCAAATTAATTTAAATCGGATTTCTATTGATACAATATCTGCTGGAACGTTTCGCTTCCAGATCACAACGAGGCGGACCGGGCTCGGTTATTTGTCGAGGCCAATTTCCCCAAAATACGTCTCTTTCACCCGTCTTCTAATTCCGGCGAATCCGCCAAAACTTCCTTTAGCGTATGTACGTGTTTTTGTGTGGGTATATAAACGTATAAAATCGTTTAACTTACCTATTCAATCAATACGCGTTTTAATATATTTTATGTCATCCACTGAAAATGAATTTCGTTTGGTTCTGACAGAATGTGTATATTAATGTATGGTGGATGACATTTTCCATTAATAAGTTTTCGTACATTACATGTACAACTTAATAAGCTGGGGACCCTTTACCAAGTTTAATTTGACTAGAATTAATTCCAATAAATTTTCCAATTTATTCTGGCACATTATGTGCAACATATTTGCAAGATTAAACAAATTAAAGGTACTAACTAAATTAATATTAATGCACATAAATCTATATTAACAACTGCGGGAAACAAATTGCATAAAATACCAGGTTCAATGATGGGAAACCAAGGAGGTTTGGAAAGGGAACTGTAACGTCCAGATCATTGCGAATGATAGTACAATAAATAATCGCCCGTATTCTTACTCTTGTCTTAAACAATCTTTTGCTTGGCCATCAGGGTGCTAAATCTAACTCAAAAAACTTAAGAGTTGGGAGGGTTCCCTATGCGTATAGATCTAAAAAGAAGTAGGCGCCGTAGTATCGTTACCTTGAAAGCCATTTGCTATACTGAAGCAAAGGGGATCCACGAAACACGTTAGGTAATTAATTATCTTAAAAGGAATTCTCTTAAAAAAAAACTTGTAGAACTAAAGTTAGGCAAAAAAATCTTAATTCACAGTAAATATTATAGATTTATTGTGACCATTAATGACTTTCGGCATACATTATTGCCAGACAGGTAGAAAATGCAATAATAAAAAAAGAAAACCGTACAGAATAGATATGTTTTAAATGAAATGTTTAAATGTTCAACTTGAGTAACAATAGATTCTCGGGTTCTCCGCAATGTTGGACAGAGTTCTCGAAAGAATCGGCATCTCGCCGTTTCGATAACATCTCAATCATCTTCTTTAGGAGTTGTTCCGTAGTGAAGCGTCAATCTGAAACTTCAGATTTCAGATTGACGTCAACTTCAGTCCAACATCGCGAAGAGCCCGAGAATCTAATGTTACTTATACTTACAACGATCGAAGGTTCTCGCGGTTGTAACAGCTGATCATTTTTGTATCTTTTTATATATATACATATATTTATTTACTATCAAGTAAATCAAAGTTATATAATACACACAAATATATATATATGTATATATATATATGGATTCTGGGGCTTTTGGAATGATTAAAATATATTCAATAATTGTTTTTGTGAAGGTATTTAGCTTTCGGTATAGCCAATTTGGTGCAACAGTGGAGTACTCTCTTTGGATTAATGACTTTATGACACAATATTTTTGTGTGGAAAATGCGGTTTAGTTAGTCTTGGTAGTAACATTATCAGAAGAATGGATCTTGGAAAGTATTTAATGCAAACCGTGATGATTTGTCAATATCAGTAGAAGTGAATATTTCTAATAATTTCCATAGGAGTTTAGGCTTTACTGTTGCACCTTGAATTAATCTAGAAGGGAAAGATATAGGATCTATCCTATAAATTTTGTTTATTTAAATTTAGGCGCTTTTTATCAATTTCAGACTTTGAGAATTGTTAATAGTTCTCGTATCTGTCTTCATTAATTTTTGCCTTAGTAATAATGATGTAATAAGCAGAAAATAACAAATTTTCCTTAATTTGAAATAGTTGACTGCACGTAATTGTTTACATACACATTTTATATAGAATTGCACATGCATTTATTAATAATATCTACTGTGGATTTACAATTAAAGATCTGTTTCGCTGATCTTATTGTCTTTGGCACTTCAACGGTAGCGCATCCGTCCGGCAAGCGGACGACTGGGGTTCGATTCCTCTCTGATTGGCAAGATTTTTTTCATTGACCTCTGCCTTAATTATAATCAAATAATAAGCAGAAAATTCTCATTTCTTTTTCATACTCAATTGTTAAAAATATTTCTGGCAATATAATTGTTTTTATTTATCAACGAACCGTCATTTTTCTATTTGTAATTAAGCGATAGTTAGAGGTGTATACTACATAATAACGAATCCACTTTGATGTAAGTTTTTTCTAATTTCGAAGATCAAACAAAGTTAAAAATTGTATTGTACTTTAAGAAAAAAGAGAGGATTAATATCTGCATTAATTAAGTATATTTGAATTGTAGAAATTAAGAGCACATTTACATTTCAAAAATGATTACTTCAAAAACGTTTTTTACTGATGAAATTTCTTTGAAGTGGAAGAATTCACATAAAATCGAGATAGATACATTTAGATATTAAAAGTATGAGTATATTTTTTGTGGAGTACGAAGAAAAAACTACGTTTTAATTTTAATAATGCTAGGTATTTTCCAAAGCGAGAGATTAATTGCGGGAAGATGTATTCATACTCGTATTGTCAGCTCTAGAATAAATATCCTTCCTTTTATAAAAGAAAAGTAGTGAATTTTTCAAATCTACCACTGTTTGAAGAATTACAAGGATCGTTAATTAGAGCAAGATCAGATAGTATCTTAAAAATGATTTGAGAAGTTTAGTATATTTTTTAAACATTTAAAAAAATTATTTTTACTTTTGATTTCCTTCATTAATTTTAGCATTTTTTTTCATAAAGCCGCTGTTATTTTATATCTTATGTAAGTGCTTATTTATATGTTTCTACCTCTTTAAAGAACACTGTCACATTTATTTAATAAAATATCTTCACTTTTACAAATTATCGTGTATGCAAAATTAGGCATAGGTTACCTTTTCGATTCATAGTCTGCGTTATGCGATTTTTTAAGAAAAAATGTGTCCTAAAATAAAAAAATCTAAATAATTTGAGAACATTTTTAAAGTGCAGGATTATTATAAAGGAATGAACTGATTTCGTTGTATTTTATTAAGAACAAGTAATACAAGATGCCAACAAAGTCAGAAGTATTCTAGTTTAACCTTATGTCTTAAGTTCTCAATATGGCCACCACCTGTCGTACGGATGTCAAGACGATACGAGAATTCCTTTTAGATGTGTTGAATGAATTGATTTCCCAGTAGTTTATTAAGAACAGGTAATACAAAATGCCAAGAAAACCAAAAGTGTTCCAGTTTAATCTTATGTCTTAAGTTTTCAATATGACCACCACCTGTGGTACGGTTACTAAGACGATATGAGAATTCCTTTCGGACGTGTAATAGCATATCACAATCCGCTGAGTCGACTATTTTTATTTGATATCTTAGAGCATCTAAGCAACTGGGTAATAGGGGAACATAAATTTGATCTTTTAAATATTTCTATAAGAAGAAATCATAGACAGTGAGGTCTAGGGATCTCAAAGGAGAAGCACAAAGAGCAATATCTTGGGCCCCCTTTCGACCAATCCGTCGCCGGGGCTTCTTCATTTAACAAGGCTAAATGTTGAAAAACAAATTAGTCAAAAACTGCTTACAGAAGGGAAAAGCCAATTTTGGAGCATATCGAGATATCATAGAACTGTTTTGACATAGTGCTTTCCTTGTAGAAAAATGGGCCATAAACCTTCTTCATAGACACTGCACAGTGTCTATGAAATACGCACTTTATGAGTGTTGATTGTGCCATACAAGTGAAGGATTACTTCCTCACTGAAAATGAAATATCATCTTCTGTCAAATTCAGGAAGAAAACGCTAAATACCATTCCCTTCCTCTTATCATTGGCAAGTGTTTAACGAGCTGTTGTCTGTTTGTTTTTAAATGTAGATGTCTTTTTAGTACATGCCCGATAGTGAGTATTTTTTATTAAATATGGTGCTTATTTTAAGTAGAACAGTACTTTACAGTGTTAAATGTCAATTTAATGGCCAAACACCTAGCATTAATATTGTCCAACTTGGAGAGTGGTATTTAGTAATTGTTTGATTTAATGATTCAGATCATCGGCGTAAACCAGTGCGGAACATGTTAAAGCAAAAAGAAGATTTTTTATGAATAAATTAAAAAGTAGTGGTCCTAAGTTAGAGCCTTTAGGTACTCCTAAATTACGAGAATGGATGATATATAAAGTCTACAACAACGCCATCGTGTGAGTTGTGGAGATAGAAACAAGTTCTAACCTGCAAACGCTAATTTTGTGTATAACGTCTTAGTACCCGATGATTCATTCTCCTGTGTATCTTTTTTGAATAACAGTGTCAGTTATCACGAGTTTGGTTTCTGAGATGTGTACCAAGTAACAATTCGTGATAGAATTATTAACGCTGGGTGGTTGAGCGTCCATAAAAATTTGTAGGTGTTTAAAATCTTAATATGACAACGATTGTATGGATGTGAAGAATGTTCGCCAGCGTGTTTGACTTGAAAAACTCCGTAATAGTGACGAAATAAAAATGTTTGACGAAAAGCAGTCAGGTTGACTAGTGTGTTGCATGAGAAGAATCAAAGACAAGTGAGTGTACTAGTTCAAGGAACTCGTTGGGTTACGTAAAAGGAAATTCCTGGTCTATTGGGCATCAGTCAGGGAAGAGTCCAATGCATTGCTATGACGTTGAATTACAGAAAAATTTGGGTTATGGACGTTATTAAAGCACAAAGAAAATCCTTTGCTAGGAACTTTTTAATCAGTATGGACATGAAGGGGATGATTTTCTTATGAACATCACCACCGAGGACGAATCTTGGGTTCATCATTATGATCGCGAAAACAAGAGGCAGTCAATGAAATATCGTCTTTCTCTGGCTTTCGACGTGTTCGAAAATTAGAATTCTAGCAGCGTAGTCCTGCTCACCATTTTCAGGGATGCAAAGAATGAAATGAATAACAATTTATAATAACGAATGTAACTAAGTAAAATAAACACGCGAAATTTTTAAGGTTTCATATTACAATTATTAAAACGTCCCCTACACATATGTATATGTATCTCTTACGAGTCGTTTTATTTTCACGATGGAAAGGTTAAATACATAAGGGTAGGCGGTTATTTTCCAATAATATTCGTTGGGATGTTTTAAAAAGCTTTTAGTTGGATGTACTGAATAATAAATGTTTGAGTTTAAGGAGACGTGTTTTTAAAATAATTATAAAAACATTTAAGTTTAATTCAAAATTTTTTCAACAAATTTATCAGTGAATTAATGATGAAGAATTTACCTGTATTTTTCTTTGATGTATGTTATTCAATTTGTTAGATAAAGTTAATGTAGAACTCTGCTGGAAAATCATTAACCGAAACTAAATAGTTTCTTTATTAATAAACTTTCAAGAGAGCAATTTAGGAAGTTGATCACGTGCAACGTATTTGAAATTAGTTAAGTATTCTAATATATCAGGATCGTAAATGTTAAATAACGATCAAAATTCTTAGCGTGGCTTCTTAAGAATTTCGGAAAGAAGAACAAGCTATATACGTAGATAACAAGCTCTGTTTTACGAGAGGAGTAGTTGATTAAAATTTCGCCTAGTATAAGTAATTTTAACTTGGCGACTTTCTAGGGAAATATTCCGGTCTGATAATCGTGAGAATAGATATTCTTCAATAAAGCGAGTAAGTTTTATTTTATCAACAAGTCGGTGCTCTTAATATTGATTTTAATGCATCTAAACGGCATTAGCGAATCCTTTAACCGTTCTGTATAATTTAATTATAAATAAAGGGTGTTTCAAATTTCGCGGTTTTTTTTTTAAAGAATAAATAAAACACATAATTTGCATTCACTTCCAAAAACTTTTTATTGGTAATTGAAGTATCAGTTATGACATTTATAAGCGAAAAATAATATCTGTCAAATGGCCTCCTCTTGCAGCTTCTCAGATGTCCACTCTTTTGTTAAAATTTTCAATGACATTTTGACATAATTGAGGCTCTATATCACCAATGACATGAATAATTTCATCTTTCAAAGCAGGAATTGATTGTAAATTGTTTTTATAAACCTGACTTTTCACATAACCCCAATGAAAATTGTCTAACGGTGTCAAATCGCATGATCTTGGTGACCAATTAACAACACCGATTCTTGGGATTACACGTCTAGGAAATTTTTCTCTCAATAAATTAATTGATTCGTGTGAAAAGTGAGGTGTAGCGCCATGCTGTTGAAACCACATACCCTCTAGATCAATATTCATTAATGCAGGTCACAGAAATGTGGTTCTCATCCGACGATATCCATCACCATTGACAGTCACAGCTTCACCAGCGGCATTTTTAAAGAAGTAAGGTCCAATTACACCACCTGACCATAATGCACACCAAACAGAAACTCGTTTAGGATGTATAGGTTTCTCATGAACAGTTCGTGGATTTTCCTCAACTCAGAGATGGCAATTTTGTTTACTAACATAGCCACCAAGTTCAAAATATGCCTCATCGGAAAATATTACTTTTTGAGAAAAATCAGCTGGTTGTTCATTGATGAAATTGACAAATGATCGACGTTTTAAATGATCTAATGGCTTCAGTTCCTGTGTTATTTGAACCTTATACATATGCCTTCAGAGCTAAATCCTTGTGTAAAATACGCCATGTTGTTGATGCAGTTGTTGTGAACGTCGTCTAATGGACATATCAGGATCTTCAGCAACACTTTCACGAACCAAACTAATATTTTCTTGTGAACGACCATTACGATGTATTTTTCACTTTTTTGATCTTCCGCGATACTGGTCTCTTGAAATTTTTTAATAATTCGACCAATAGTGCTTTCAGATGGATGGTTATGTAAACCATAAAATTCACGTAATTTTCTAAAAACTCTTTTTACAGAACGCTGATTTTTATAAAATATTTTAACAATTTGAACGCGTTGTTGTACCGTGTACGAAGCCATTTTTATAAATGTCATACATCACACTTTTTAAATGCCCACATACCCAGACAAATTCAGTGCGCCGTCTATATTTTATTTATTCTTAAAAAAAACTGCGCATTTTGAAACACCTTTATATGTATGTGTATTTCTAAGTACCTGAAAAACTAGCAAAATTAAGAAAGTTGTTCAAGAAAGGAGACAAACCTAACATCGGTAATTATACGAGTTTATTACCAAACTTTGCTAAAGTTCTTGAAAAAATCTTATTTTATAAAATTTATAGGTAACTCAAATCATTCTTATCTTATCACGATTGGACTGGATTTGTATCTGGGCGATCAACAGCCGTAAAATTAGTGAGCATTACCCAATTTCTCTCTTGGACGATTGATAATCGACAATAAATTGACGTGTATATACAAACTCCATAGTCTTTAATTCCACAGACGATAATATTCTCCTTAATAAGCTAGATTATTTTGATTCTTTCTCTGCACTGGTTCACTTGATACCATCGCTCTCGTTGATCGACCTGATTATTTTTTTTATGTTGGATCTTCATCTAAAATTTTTCCATTATCTTCTGACGTGCCTCAGAGTTCAAATTTCGGGTCTTCTTGTTTAACATCATGAATAATCTTTTAGGTAAATTACACTGTGTATTCCTGGGGTATGCTGACGATCTTAAAATGTACAATATAATCCGCACGCCGTTTGATTGTATAACATTGCAGATACAGTATAGTACAGATGTTTAATGAGTGTACGAGGTCTGTACTGAAGTCACAGAAAATTCATTTTGACTTGTTCTTATGAGGGCACTTATGTGTGATTCTGTTTAATCAGTAATAATTTAAAAAACTGTGCATATTGATAGATTAATTAGTATTTCAGTATGGTAGTCCTTCTTTTTATAGTTTACCAACATAAAAATCTATTTTTGCTAATCACAAAAAAATTCTGGGGGTGGACAGCTGTCGGTCACCTAGAATATGACTATACTCCTATCTGCATGGGTTTCGTCGTCTATAAAGAACGCTAAATGATTGTATGTATAATAACTCCCTCCTTTCCTTTAAATGTCTGTGTGATTATTGCAGCAATTCGATGAATTTAAGAAACAGATAAAGAATCAATTAAGTAAATTTGAGAAAATTTTGACACCGAAAACTGTGAATATTAGCAACATTAGCGAAATTAGGAGTTACGCGGATTCAGCAAGAGATGTAGTAGTTAATAAAACGAAAGCAAATCGAGATTGTATTCATACGTATTTAATTCGTGATAATTACACACATTCTTTACCAAATGCAAACAATTCGCTGTTACACTATGATTACTTTCCAGCACATGTTTTGCTAAACTGGATTGTTCTGGCCGATTGAATTTTATGTGCGCAATATGTTCTTTATACCGGGTTTCTATTGTTTTGTTTAATTGCTGTATTGTTTACTACAATCTAGACATATAATTCCGTAAATTCTCGATTTTTCGTTGCCCTCGACTTTGTCTTCTGGATTTCCTAAAAGGGATTTGATGAAGTTAGTGGACCGAAATGTAACTTGATAAACGCGCTCTTTAAAAACACTATTCAAATTTTTCGTCAAACGGTGAAAGGGTAAACATATAAATTGCTTGTCTCGATCGTTTTATGATGACACAGGCCCGTGGTTTCCCGGACTGTTTTTCTTATGTTAACCTCCCCAATTAATCCATTGATTATTTCCGAATAAAAACCATTGTATCTCGCGATATTCTTAATAAAGTTCAATTCCTTTTCGTATTTTACTTTTGTTAGTGAGAAACTAAGCAAACGATTAATAAGAAAGCTGAAAAAAGCCATCTTTCGTTGCATGCTATGTTTTGAGTCCGTCGTGTTGAATCAATTGACATTAGCTTCTTTTCGGAAAATTTCTATTTTAAGATTATTCCTAATTACTAGGGTGTCAGAAAAAGGAAATATGTCATTATTTTCTTTTTCTACCTTAAATTTAATAATCGGGAATATTGAATTTAATTGCTTGACGAAATCTTCCAAGTTGCATTTATGTGTTTTAAAAATCGCGAAAATGTCATCTACATACCTGATCCGAATTCTTGGAAGACTGGTTAATTGAATGAATTAAAAAAGGTGAACAAAACCCTTTACCACACCTAGGAATTAAATATATGTCTTTCGACAACTAAGTTATCCTCATCAGTAGATAAATAATCACAGTGTCGTCTCTGAAACGCCACAGAGTAACTCCAGGCACTGTTCGCCTCTCTCCGTTGGAAGTTCCCGCTAATGCGTGTTTGGTTTTAATGGAGTGTTATTCTGTGCGAGTTTATTCACGGATCCAGGTGCGGCACTGTACTTAATTGCTGTTATCGAAATATGTATACAGAACTGGAGCATTGATATGATAAGAGGCTTTATTTACCTTTTTTTGATTAATTAAAAATTTTTAACTCGTTTTCTAAGTTTCGGTGGTTTTTGATATAATGTTTGTACACTTTTATACTTGTGAGGTCAAATTGACAACAAAAATAAATTTATTTTAATTTTAATGAATTTGTATATTCTCTACCTAAGGAGTGTTTTTTCCCCCTCGTTTCGATAACTTTCCAATATTTTCGCAATAAATTGTAGCCTTAATATTTTAAAACGCAATTTATTTTGAGTGCACAACTCACGTAAAATAAATAGCGCGAATTAAATGAACTGTGTTTGAAACGTCTGAAAATCGTTTCGACCGAAAATTGATTATCCGCTGTTTTATTTCAAAGATTTACTGCAATACAGTACTATACGCAAATTGTAAATTAGTTTGTTATAGATTAATTGTGTTCGAACATAAATTTCCCTTTAATCCTTCAGCTTTATCTATACGTTCGCATCTGCATAATGCGGTATAACAACAATAGGACGCAAGTACAGCTTTATACAATTCGAAATATATATGTATATCTAGGTACTACGAGTGGTGCCTATTCAGGTTGTATTCGCGTTAAACAATTAACTTGTTTAAAACCGACACAAAGCGGCGCCGATCTAAATTTTAAAAAAGTGCTGTAATTAAAAATGGTAACTGGTTAATTAAAGGCTCTAGTTTATTTCAAATTGTACTTGCTCTATATTTTGGCCGTGATTTACTACGACGACTTTTTTGTTGCTAGTTTTTGAGTTTAGAGGATTATATACAGAAAGTTCCATAGCGTGTGGAGCATATCTGCAATCAGTTAATCATTTAAAGTTGATATATAATACCTTTCCACATCAATTTTCGTATTCTGTATACGTATTTCGACAACTAAGTTGTCATCATCAATATCGCACCAAGAAAACTACGGCAAAAACCTGCACAAAACAAATTCCGTACACGAACTGTAACGTCGAAAGCCAAGACGCACGCTCAGTGTACGTTTTGGGTGCTGGTTGGATCGTGTGGGTTCTTGCCGTAGTTTTTCAGGTGCAACACTGTTTAATTATCTGCTGGTGCTGACAACTTAGTTGTCGAAATACATATCAAGAATACAAAAATTAATGTGGAAAGGGGTTATATATAAACCTTAAGTGATTAAATTAATCAACTATAGGCTACATCAAAGTTACCTTTGCAATCAGTGTTAACTACATCAGCTATAAATTTATACTTTTTCTGATCGTTCTTTTGATTGAGTTTTTTTTGAAATATCTCGTGTTTAAATCCAATGGCGAATATCTTCCTTGTGGTAACCGATACAAAGCGGCGCTATTAGTTTATTTCAAATTGTACTTGCTTTATATTTTGGCCGTGATTTACTACGACGACAAGTTTTTGAGTTTAGAGGATTATATACAGAAAGTTCCACAGCCTGTGAAGGATATATGCAATCAGTTAATCATTTAAAATTGATATATAATCCCTTTCCACATCAATTTTCGTAGTCTGTATACGTATTTCGACAACTAAGTTGTCATCATTAGTGTCGCACTAAGAATACTACAGCAAAAACCTCTACGAAACAAATTCCGTACACAATCTCTACCGTTGAAAGCCAAAACGCACACTCAGTGTGCGTTTTGGGTGCTGGTTGGATCGTGTGGGTTTTTGCCGTAGTTTTCCAGGT
Organism: Dermolepida albohirtum; assembly: GCA_031893035.1. NCBI lineage: Eukaryota > Metazoa > Arthropoda > Insecta > Coleoptera > Scarabaeidae > Dermolepida > Dermolepida albohirtum. The sequence goes on along the minus strand of JAVIWB010003989.1, from coordinate 364,808 downwards.
ACAACACTGTTTAATTATCTGTTGGTGAAGCAGTTGTCGAAATACATATACAGAATACGAAAATTAATGCGAAAAGGGGTTGTACATCAACCTTAAGTGATTAAATTAATCAATTACAGGCTCCATCAAAATTACCTTTGCAATCAGTATTAATTACATCGGCTATAAATTTGCACTTCTTCTGATCATTCTTTTGATTGTGTTTTTTAAAATATCTCGTGTTTAAACCCAATGGTCAATATATGTATTTCTCATGGTATAGAGTACGTGCGCTAACTTTATGCGTACGATTTCAATCGATTTCATATAGGTGAGTTGCTTGCAATTAGTGCAAAATTCGTAATAAATTTCCAATAATGTAATTGACTTCCCTTCCATTCTGTTACTTGCTAATTTGTGTTCCACGTGGTTGAAGCCACTTTTTTGGTTTCAAGAACTGGAGCAATTGTTTTATACAAAGGTTTTGACTTTAGATAAAATTATACAACATGATGTTGGTGTAATTAATCATTATATTCGAATATTTTGGCCTGTTAAATATTTCTACAATTGCTTTTTTTGCGTTCAAATATATATGACAACTTTGTCCAGAATAATGTCTGTAATTTAAAAATTATTATTTGTCAATTTTGATGTTTGTAAGTTTAACATTCATTATTTTCGGTTCTATTACTTATTTCATTTTTATGATATCCCAAGCAATTTGATTTGTAATGTATATAACGAATACGTTGGTATGTATATAGTATTTGGGTTTTGCAACAGAAATGCGCACTTAGCAAAAGACAAATATGAAATACGGTATCTATACATACAGCGGTCATCTACCAATACATTTCAAAGGTTGGATTAGAGACTTCGTGAAACAGGCACATTTGTTCACAGTCAACGGGATGTTGTTTATCAAGATCCTACTTGCGCAGTACTAGACAATAGGAACCAGTACTAAATATTCCAAAGAAGACAATAGTTTTTCCAGTGCTTACGTAATGCCTTTTAAGATCATTTCTGGTTACAAAAGTACAAGCTTTATGTAAAATGACAATTTGCAAAGAATGTTTTGCAGCACAATTTTTAAAAAATATCAAGAAGAACCAAACATTTGATCACTTATTTTATAGATTTACGAATGCATATTCACAAGAGATAGTGTATTAAACAAACACAATTTACATTTTTTGGCGGATGAAAATCTCTGAGTTATTCGAGAATTTGGATGCCAAACAAAGTTTTCTGATGTATTAGATTAGGTACGAACTTTAATACATTCCATGAGGTTCATCTGCTGTATAATTCGATAACATACGTCTCCTAAAGTATCATATGGTTTTGGCTGGAATCGACGTCTTCGTCTCCGTATCATCGTAAATTTAGTAACCGCTATTTAGCATTAATTTTTGTTTTGTATTCTTTAATTAATTAGTTTACTCTGTAATCAAGAAATTTTTTTGCTTACTATCATACACAAGTGACAGTTTCAAGATTCTATTTCTTTCATTTATTTAGCCTTTACTACGTAGTTAGCTTGAGTATGTAGGTATGGTTGGTATCTTATTTATAACTTTCAAAATAACGCCATGGAACGAATACAGAAAAAGTTCCTAAAATATTTATCGTACAAAGAAAAGGGTTTTCATTCAGGTCACGGCATTGACTATAGGAAACTTTTAAATCAACATGGCTTCCCTGGCCGAACGGAGGCAGAACATACTTTAATGAAGAACTTAATTTCTGGGACAATTGATGCACTACAGTTATTGGTTGGCGTAAAGTTCGCAGTTCCGCGATTGTAATCGGGATTTAATGAACTACTGCCACTAAAAACGCCAAGAACCAATACATTTTTCAAAGCTTCGTCAGCCTACCATCTAGAAATGTATGCTTTTCTTTTGTATAGTTTTATTTGTATTATTTTGTATTTGTATGTGTATTTTCGATACAATGTTTCCCTTTTTTATCCCACTTGAAGCTTTTGTTTTGGATGATTCATAAATATTATTATTATTAACTAATGCGAAATTACTCTTTCCTCACTGTGTGTTCTTTCATCTTTTTTGTCATTGTATTGTTTATACATTTGGGACTTTTGTTACCTGAAAGAGGGTACGAGATTTCTCGTTCCTTATTCCCGACAAGTTAGCGCTTTCTTAAAATTTAACAACCGACACCACCATCTTCGACTAAGCAGGTTGGCAAGCTGCAACCTGAATGGAATACTTCGGGTAGACAAATCAACCCTTGGTAGTTATATCTTATTAGGCCGTAGTTTTTCCTTCGAATGTAAAAGACGTGATAGTTAGTTCCTGGATGTATGGCGAATAGTTGACTCTATTGTCTTCTATATACTTTTCCTTTCAGTTCATTATATTCTTTATCAATTGCTTGACTTCCTTTCATGCAAAAATCCTTTATCCGTCTTCTGCTTAATCTGGTCTTCTTCTTGTTCTTCCCCTTTCGCTTCTTCTTGGCATCGTGATTCATACAATATATTATCTGGCATACGATACACATGAGCAAACCATTTTTATTTATATCCTTACAGCTCTTTATCTTGTTCTCTATTTCCTTGATAAGTTACATTTTTATCACATTTATTTGTTTATGTATTTTATTGTGACTGTGACTAAGTGAATAATTAAAATGGAAAAAAAATCTTTACCATATTAATATTTGCATCTTATTAGATTCATCTTTTGACAATTAAGTTGCCATCTTCAATAGCAATGGAACACATTCTTAGACATGGGCAAACAGTAAAGCTATACAGAAAAACTACGAGACACTCGACTAGATGTCTTTGCAAATACTTATGATGCTGATGACTTAATTACTTTCTTAATGACTTCCTCCTTTCCCTTTCTTGGTAATTCTTTTTTTGCTAAAAATGATTGATTGCGCTGTCGGTGCTTGGTGAAACATTTTTACGAATAAATATAATTAAAATTAAACCACCTGGTTAACTAGTATAGTTTCACAAATTATAAGTAACTAGTCCATATACATTTCGCTTCATCTTCAGAAGTAACAAAGTTAAACTTAACAACTTTTACTTATAAGCTTATATGTGCATTTGTTTCAAAGACCTATCTAGAAAGTTCTTGGCAGTGGAAGGAACTTTTCCCAGTCAACCGGGTGAGTAAAGATTTTATAAATTTGGGTTAATTAACGATGTTATAAGTAGGTCAATTTGATCACTAAGTATGGCTGCGATTTTCTTGTTTATATAACATAATATCCTAGAATGTTGAATTTGTAATCCTTCTTCTCTACAGTTTTCAGAACTATTCTTTGCATAATATTACAATCCTCATATGTTCTTCAAATTTGACTTTAAGTTTCCTGCCTGTTTGACCTACATACCTTTCAAAACAATTGTTACAAATTATTCTATGTCTGTATCTGAATTACTGTATTTATCAGACCCTCATTTATTATTATTACATTGCCGTTAGTTAACCTCATAGCGCTTATTAGGTAATCATCTACTTTTCAGTGTGAAGTAGATATATCTATAGAAGTAATTGAAGTTAAATTAAAATTCTGTAAACGCTTTTATTCTCTAGGTTATTTTTGTAATGTCGTACAAGGACAGGTATTTTCGTATTAGATTTTTTCTTTGTTGCAATAAGTGTTTGTCCGTCAGTCAACGTCATGCAAAAAGCAACTTTAAAATACGTTTAGCAAGAAACAAATTCTTCAATTTCGCCATCTCTACACCGACAAAGTAATTAAAGCTTTCAATAAACAATAACAAATGTTAAAGGTATTTCATTATGATTTATCCCCATTGCTGAGAGAAATTATTGTTGAAAATTCCCTTAAATATCGCGCCCTTTAACAAAGTCGTAATGTAAAGGAGAAAATTGTGAAGTTACTTTGCCAGATGTCGTCTCTCGAATCTTCTTTACATTCCTTTAAATTCGTTCTTGTTGTATTTTTTGACGTGTTACAATGGTGAAAAGAACTTTTTATCTCATATTGTTCGAACAAGATCTCAAGCAAATTGATAAAAAAGTTTTAAAATATTAAAATATCTGAGTACACATGCAGGTATTACAAACTTTTGTAGAGCGGTTGTTTGACTTCACAAATTGAAATACGTTCGACTTTTTGGCGTTTTCAATTCATTTTATTTGTATTTGCAATAAGCACGATATTTATTTTTGTTTCCTTGTTAATACAGACTTCGGGAAAATTGAAAATGGAACCAATAATTCTATGTGATTGTATTCAGAAAACAGTCTTTTCTAATTCTTTGAATTGTGACGGTGGATAACCAATTTATCCTACTCCTTTTATGATTCATTTTCGTGTTGTAATGTATCTTAAGAATCTTCTTCAGTGTATATATTTACTATTCTTAAAAGAAGTACTATCGTACAATGTTAAGACTAGATTGGATATATGGTTATGGGGATCACAGTTAGTATTATTATTATCTTTTATTATTATAATTCGGAAAAATATAAGATATTGATGCTTCTAGTTGAATATTTTATGTTAAAATATGAGGATAGTATACTAACTAACAGAAAACGTTTTTGGGCCAAAAATAATATTTTTCAATGATTCAATATACTCATTTCAATGACATACAATGTCCTCATTGTATGCTGATAAGTCCAAATTCTAGAAATACGTATTTGTAGCAGATTACTTTAGAAATCGATGAAGATCTCTTCCGTTTACCCATTTTTTTCAATTTTGGAAGCAGATGATAATCCCTGAAACCCAAATTCGGGGAATATGACAAAGGAAGCATTAAGTCGAGTCTCATTTCATGAATTTTTTCCATGGCAATGATATCGAGAATTTTTTATTTCTAATTGTCCAGTTAAAGTTCTGCGCAAACTCATTCGGAAATTCATCTGAGATATCCACTGTCTTTTATCTCGCGCACTTTTACTTGACGATCATTCTATACGAAATGGACCTTTTCAATTACATCCAGGGCAAAAGCCGTGGAGATCCACTGTGAAGTTCACGCTTACACTATCATGTTTAAATTCGGAAACCTAGGTATTAATAATTGAAAACGGTGGAAAGGATTCCAATTGCGTCGGATTCAAGTCTGTTTGGATTTAGGTTGTTAGTACTTGATCACTGCCGGCACTTGGTTTCTTCTATTGTTTAAAAAAGCACACAAGACGAACAGATAGATCACTATGCACTGTCATATTTAATATTTAATCTAATTAGATGGCTCTGTAGGATAATAAAGAAGATTGCGTCGAATTTGCATCATCTTTGCGCTGGGTCACGTAGTTTTCGAACCATATCCCTATGTCAGGCCATAGATCCAATTCACACATTCTCATGGGCAATTATGTGAGGTCATAATTCAGATTCGTAATTTGGAAACATTTTATTTATTTGAAATATTCTCCTCCAACAGAAACTTAACGATTCGTCCGTGTAAGAAATGCATCAAATTACTTTTCAGGTAATTTTGATGTTGCCTGTGGTTGATTAACTTAATCACTGAAGGTTGATATATAACCCATGTCCACATTAATTTTCGTATTTCGTTTTTTAAGTGCGACACTATTTAATTATCTGCTGATGATGACAACTTAGTTGTCGAAATACGTATACAGAATACGAAAATTAATGTAGAAAGGGGTTATATATCAACCTTAAGTGATTACTTTTTTTATGTCGCTGATTGTAATGTAACGATGTTGAGGTTGTTTATATCCAAATGTAGTTTAGGAAATAAAAATCAGTGGTGGGAAATCAAATTGGGTGAATATGGAGGAAGCCAAATTGGGTGAATATGAAGTTGTCGAAACAATTACTATGATTTTCAAACAAATAAACCAATGACAAATGACGAATGTTGGGAAGGTGCATTATTGTGCAACCATTTTAAACTGCCTGGTGTTACTTTTTTAACGCCTATGCAGGCGGTGTTTGGGTAGTCAGTAGGTAGGTGCATTGGCTAGACTTGTAGATGGGCGTAAATTACTTGACGAAAAGATAAGAGTAGAAGTGAGTAGCAGTTTTTATTAAAATAACGGCAGGGGTTTGAAATGCCGGTAGAGTTAAAAATCTTCTAACGCGTTTCTATTGAAAGTTTAGTTTTACAAACATACTTTATATTACAGTCTCGGCAGTTTATTTCATATATACCCGATTTCCCAACTCATCGTTGTCTTTCACGTTTCCTAAAAGAGAGAGTGGATCAAAAGACTGTTTTCGTCAACTAAAAAATAAATGCTTTCAAACATATCATATATTGAATTCAAAATTAAAGAAAAAAAGAAAAACTTAAAATAATAACACATAGTAGTTAGTATCTTTAGATTCGTTACAACATGATAAATAAAAGGGCATTTACTGATTTTTAAGTGAAAAGAGTTATAGAAATACGAATCTGTATATTTTGAATTGCTTTAAAATCTCGCTGTTTCATCCCCTATATTTTCTATATTTACTACATCTTTAAAGTAAATATTATTAGACTCTTGCTTTTCCTTGTTCGTGATTATCTAAATTACCTTAATTGTAGGTTTTATAAAATATTAAAGTTTGTAATGAATAATTACTTGAAAATTTTCTCCAAATGCAGAAAGTTATTTATTCTGTTTGTTACAAAGCCAAAGAACTTTCCTCAGTGCTCTTTAATGTTGCCTAAACGACAAAAACATTCCATCGTTGGAATTTACACGTTTAAAGGTTGTGCGTAATGTAATACTGAAATACACGAAAGTGTAATTTGCAATACTCCTTTTCGATATTTCGCCTAAGCATAATTCTTGGGCTGTTATTACGTATTACGTTTGAAATATTGCTAAATAAGATAAGAAAATTTAAACTGTAAAATCCGTTTATCTAAGTCACATTTATTGGGATGTTATTGCTGAAAAGACGTATGTACTATATGTAATGTGAAATATGAGATATTTATTTGTCCAACCAATGGTATAGTAAAATACTCTGTTTTTATTAACAACGTCTGAGAGGTGAAGGGAGGGGGTTTCAAGTTATTTATTTTTTAAAATTTGGATTGATTTTTTGACTAGTCAAAAAATTCACCAAATGAAAATATGTACTGCATGCTAAAAAAATAACTTGGAAAAGGGAAAGTCCCCTCCCTATTCATTCTCCGTGTAGGGGATGTGGAATATTACAATGTGCTTCTCCGAAGAAGTTATTAATGCGTTATAATTATTGCGAAAGTTTAAGCAACATAGGAATAATTTAATTACATTATTTGTTTGTTGCTTGAAATATTCTTTCTTAATCTGGTAATTAACTATTTTATCCTATTCATAGTATGACTTTTCGAAATTGTTCAAGAAAGCAGCTTACTCCAGACTAACAAATTTTATTTTCAAACATGGCTTAATCAGTAACTATCAACATGGTTCTGATAAGGATAAAAGCATTGAAACCACTTTACATGATTTTTCTAAAGAAGTCCTGAATGCCTTAGATGATAAAATACTACCATGTGGGTGCTTATTAGATTTATCTGAGGCGTTCGGCACTGTAGAACATAAATTATTTTAGGTAAACTTGAACGTTATGGTATAAGAGGCACTGCACTCTCTTGGTTTAAATCTTACCTTACTAACAGATCATAGTCAGTACGCCTAAATGTCGATGATAATAATACTTATTCAGATGAGGTAATGATCGCCAGAGGTGTCCCGCAGGATAGTATTCTCGGACCCATTTTATTTCTATTGTATTTTAATGATATTCATTATCTCGATTATGGACCTGATAAACAATGAATCACAATTAATTATGCCGACGATACTACGTTTTTGGTCACAGGCGACTCTTTAAATCAGGTAATTGACAGCGTTGATTCTGTATTGGAAACAGTTCAGAACTGGCTTGCACATAATAACCTGCATGTAAATAAATGTAAGACGAGTATAATACTGTCCAGATGCAATACCTTTTCTGAATTTCCTGACAATGTGGAACTTGGTGATTCCTTATATTCCGGACAAAATAGTGTTCGTTTGTTGGGAATTACGGTTGATCAGTTTCTAAAATGGAAGGATCATATTCATTATTTATCTAAAATACATTCAAATGTATGTTTTGGAATTCGTCGCTTGAACAAATTCATTGGTGAACAGGCGTTACGAATTATATACTTTGTATGCTTTTATTACAGAGTAAGGTATGGCATTGCTGTTTGGGGTAACGGTGCTGATTTGAATCGTATTTTCATAATACAAAAAAAGAATTCTGAGAAAAATACATAACATGAATTTTAATCAATCATGTAGGGGCATATTTAGAAAACATTTTTTGTTAGTTATTTTTGGAATTTATATATTCGAGGTCCTACTTTTTGCCTACAAACATAAAAACCTAACACAGCTTAACCTTGATAGAAAGTGGACTTCACTACTCTTCCATTAAATTTTTTGATAGTTTACCGGAATTGTTTAAAAAAAATTAAGGCATTCTCAATATTTAAAACAAGAGTTCGTGATTCCTTAATTGACATACAGTATATTTGAATATATAAATCGTAGTTCTCTACAGTAAGATTATGATGGGTAAGAATATGTTTTTGCACATATGTAATATATGTCATGACGTTTGCATTTTTTTTCTGTATAATTAATTACAATAAAGTTATTATTATTATTATTATTATTATTATTATTATTATTATTATTATGACTAGCTTTAATAGTTACTAATACATAAATAAAACAGAATAATATAATAATTCAATTATTTTTAGCAAATCTTTTAATGTGGACACCATTTTTCTTAGACTCAATCGATTACTACAAAATACAGATTTCGTTATTAGATAGAATCAATTAGAAGTTATTCAAAGACAATTCGAATTAGTGGAGCTGTGAATTATGGTCAGTCTACGAATAAAATAACCTAATTAGTTTATTTTTCCTACTGGAACATATCCTGCATATTTTTAACAATCATCGATATAAATTCAACTGTAAATACGAATCTGTCAATACATTTATATTTATTATACAATAAAACGACAGTAAATTTGCGCTAATGAATCACTACTTCATAAAAATAATTATTTCAAGCGTTACTATTGCGAATCAAACAAAACATTTCAGTGGTTATAAAACTACACATACAACAATGTAAACACGTACACGTACTTGAAAATAGCGAAAAGTTCTGAATTTTATTGGATCTTTATATTTGACTGAAATAAAATTTTAGGAAATTCTGAACAAAATAAAATGAAATTATTGGATATACATTTTCTGGCTTTATTTGCGCATAACGAAATATGTTTTAATTAATATATTTCGCCGTATACTATTTTGTTTAACGAACTGAATAATATAAACTAAACTGCTAGTCAATTAGAATTGTTCGCTGGGCTAAATTTAATATGTTTCTGTTTATAGCGTATAATAGTAATGATTAGTGTTAGAAAAGTTTCGAGTATTATTGAGGTACACAATATTACATTTTTAAAATTATGACTGGCAACTTATGTTAATGATGATTGCATATATTTTAGAGTCTATAATAAAATATTTATTTCCCTTCTAATACTGAGATATAATACTTTATTTTGAACAATTATTTTTATTTTTGATTAGGTTTATCTAAAAGCTTTGTTGTATTTTATTGTTGTATTAGTCTGTATTTTGAACTAAGCATGGATATGAATACAAACATGGATTGTTACACGTTAAATGTGCACATTATGTAGTGCGATATTATACTTACACACAATGTATTTACATACAAGAATTTATTACAAAGTCTGTCGCGGAGGAAACCGAACTTTTTTTTAAATAAAATCAAACGCTTACTATTTTGATAAAATTCATTTATTTTATTCAAAGTAGTTGCCTTCGACTTCAATACAACGTTTTGCACGGTTAATTAACATGTCGAATGAATTTCTAAGTTCATCTTTAGAGTTGTCTTTCAAAATCTCTGCCAACGCCTTTTCAATAGCTTCGACATCGGCATGACGCTGTCCTTTCATCGGCAAATGTTGTTTGGAGAATAGATAAAAATCGATTGTTAAAATGCCTTTTATTGTTAGAAAATTAGCGATAAGTGCCGAGCGAGGAGATGGTGCGTTATCATGTAACAAACGCAGCTACCATTTTCACGATATTGAGGGCGAACACGACGAATACACTCCAAAAGAGACATCATAAAAATAAACATCGTCTTCACTTTTGGCTTCTCCGAACAGCTTTTTTTCGGTCTTTCTTCGCTTGGATGCTTTTATTCAGAGCTTTGATGTTTGGCCTCTGGATCACGTTGAAAACAGCACATCTCATCGCCAGTTACAAAAGAATACATGAAGTTTTTGTCCGTTTTTGAGTCTTTATAAAGTTTGTACAATGTTGAATTCAGTTGGCTTGTGTGATACAAACCTTGCCCAAATTTTTCTCAGTCCCAAATGCTGTGTCAAAATGCGACGAATTGAATCTTCTGAAATATTTAATTCCATTAACCACAGATTTTTTTGTTTTAGGAGGTTTGTCGCCATTTATGTTCGTACGACCGCCTAAATCGTTTATATCACTCATACTCACTCGTATGTGATAAACAAGCATCACCATACATTTACTAAAATGTTTCAGTAAACGATTTACCAAGTTGAAAACAGAACTTTATATTCTCTCTTTGTTAAACAGTCAATTCTGTATATTATCTTGGTGTTATGAAGTGTCTTTTGTCTTTTGTCTCAATATCGTGACAATAGTAGTTGTTTGTTACATGATAATGTGCAATCTCATCGCTTGATGTTTATCACTGATTTTCTAGCTACAAATGGCATTTTAATCATCAAGCTGTATTCACCGAATTTGGTCCCCAGTGATTTCTATCTATTCTCTAAACTACATTTTTCGATGAAAGGACAGCGTTATGCCGACATTAAAAAGGCGTCGACAGCGATCTTGAAAGACATTTTTAAAGTTGAACTTAAAAATTAATTCGACTACTTTAAATAAAATAAATGAATTTGCCCAAAATAGTAAGCCTTTGTTTTTATTTTAAAAAAATTCGACTTTTTCTGCGACAGACTGTGTATATTCGGCCTCGATTGATTCAATAATGCATAGTTTCTAAGAATAATTTCTAATTTTATTTATCTGTCTGTTGTGCTGACTGGATGCTGAGTCTGGTTGATTCCGAAGAACGCCAGCTCAACACTATTAACATTTTACAAAGAAGCTAACTAGAAAGTTCCAAAGAAAATTAAATATTGTGCTGTGAGCGAATATTTATAACAACATTTGAAATTTATTTATTTCATAGTACCTATCACAGCAATATGTATAAAAAATGAGTATATCGATTCTTAATTTTGTCAATTATTTTCATTTATCATTCATCATTCATCCTTCAGACAACCGCTTCCGTTATCTTCTCGGAAAAATGTTTATGATTTGAAATATAAGTTCTCTCTTAAGGAAAATTCAACGTTGTCTTGGGCATGAAAAGTTTTCTAATGCAAACAATTTTGAGATGATCGAAAAGAAAATCTAAGGACGCTATGTCTGGAAAATATGGTTGATATAGTAACATTCGCCAGCTTCGACAGTTTCGTATTACAGTGAAGTAGGTTCCACTAATATTTTTATAATAAAAACAGTGCTATCTATTTGTTGAAAACACTAAACAATTTTTTTGTGTAACAAAGAGTCTTTTCCAATCCAAATTATATTGTAATTTACGGTCGTATGAGCAAGGGAACAATAAACCACTAATTGAGATTTTCCGTTCGAAAACGCTTAAATTTTAAATTCAGTGTTGTAAAGCACGAATGTGAGCAAACAATTTGAAAATGCGATATTCAGATTAAATTACAGTAAACATGAATTCGTAAAAATTTAAATTTTAATGCTGTACATTTTCCTTGAAGAATAATTCTCAATTTCTTATTATTAATTTTTGGTTAAATAAAATATTCTGGTTTGACTCCAATTCCATTTCATGACGCTATTTTCTAATATAAGTATTTTATATTGTTAAATATTATAGAATATAGTGGTCTAAATTTTCGACTCTATGGGATAGCAATACTTTTAAAAAACTAAAGGGTTTTCCAATAGGGACTTGACAACTTTTAATTCAATTTGTGAACGCACCCTTTCACTAATCATCGAACTGTCATTGTCAATTTATTCAGTAAACTTAACATTTTCATCATGGTAAAGTACACGGACGAACAACGTCTGCAAATTATAAAATTTACTACAGAAATTCGGAGTCGGTGACCGCTACTTTAAGAGCGTTAACTTCGATTTTCGGTCGTAATTCTCGCCCTAGTAGACAGGCAGTAACAAGTTTAGTGCAAAAATTTGAGTCTACATATTCGTTGTGTGATGTTGCCGTGCCAGTGAGACAACGGGTTGGTCGAAGTGTCGAAAATATCGCTGCCGTTGAAACGTTCGTAGCAACTGATACAAATCAGTCAATTCCATGGCGTTCTCAAGAGTTGGGCATCGCCCAGACCACTTTATGGCGAATTTTGCGTAAAGATATTGGTTTAAACTCATACAAGATCAAGCTGACTCAAGAATTGAAGCCGATGGATCATTTGAAGTGACGTACGTTCTCCGATTGGGCTCTGGAAAAGATGCGCCAAGATGATCGATTTCATCGCAAAATCATTTTTAGTGACGAAGCTCATTTTTGGCTCAATGGGTTCGTCAATAAGCAAAATATGCGTTATTGGTCGGGTGAAAATCCACATGTGCTTCAGGAAACACCACTTCATCCACAAAAAATAACTGTTTGGTGCGGTTTGCATGCCGGCGGCATCATAGGGCCATATTTTTTCGTCGACGATAATGATCGTCACATTACTGTGAATGGTAATCGTTATCGCGTCATGATTACCGATTATTTTTGGCCCGAATTGGAAGATATGGACTTGGACAATATGTGGTTTCAGCAGGACGGTGCCACAAGCCACACAGCACACGTTACAATCGATTTATTGAAGAGTAAGTTTGATGAGCGTGTCATCTCAAGAAATGGACCAGTCGATTGGCCGATTCGTTCGTGCGATTTAACGCCTCTAGACTTTTTCTTCGGGGCTACGTCAAGTCATTGGTCTATGCCAACAAGCCGACAACGTTGGAAGAGCTCGGAGCCAACATTAAACGCGAAATAGCAGCCGTTTCGACCAAATTGTGTGGCCGAGTCATCGAAAATTGGGTCCAACGAATCGACCGCTGCAAACGTGCCCGCGGTGGCCATATGAACGAAGTCGAGTTCCATTCATAAATATTTTGATTGCACATCAACCCGATAATAAAGTTTTTGAAATATCTCAAATGGTCTGTATTTTATTTTGAAAAAAAGTTGTCAAGTCCTTATTGGAAAACCCTTTATAATCAAATTTAATGGTCGTCCTTTTTCATTAAATAAATCGTTTATTGATATTCATTTTAATATTTAAAATACTAATCTGACAAGAAGGTTGTGAACAGAATCAAATATCCTGTATAGATTATAATTATTATTATTATTATTATTATTATTTTTTTATCTTTAGACTATACTAGACATTAAGCGCTTCCTATTTTCAAATTTAAATAAAACAAGGTGTGTATGACATATCATCGAAATTTTTTATTCGTTTAAAAGGGCTATCGATGCCACTATGTATGAAATATAACATCGTGCAAATGTCTACCGCGGCTTTCTTGGGTGGCGCGCATCCGAAATGTCTAATTTTATAATTCTGGCTCATAAATCAGGCTGAATTTAACCAATGGCATAGGTTATGTTGACTTTGAGGGGAGCTGGTGGTTTGTGGCTTATTTGCATAGACCTACGACTTAAGAAAACCCCACGAGAAAAAGTCTAACGGGGTCAAATCGCACGATCTCGGTGGCCAGTTCACATCATCTCCACGTGAGATGACAATGTCCTCAAATCGCTAGTGCAGAATGCCCAATATGGCATGGGCTGTGTGGCAGGTAGCTCCGTCCTGTTGAAACCACATGTCGTTGGTGTCCATATCATCCAATTCAGGCCGGAAGAAGTTAGTGGTCATCGACCTATAGCGTTCGCCGTTGACGGTGCTGGCCTGGCCAACGTCGTTCTCAAAGAAATATGGACTGACGATGCCGCCAGTCCAAAATCCACGCCAAACAGTGACTTTTTTAAAATGAATTGGACGCTCTTGGATCTCATTATTCCCGTCAAACCTATTTATGAAAGTCTGATAATCCCAGCTTGTGCTTTTATAAATGGCCAACACTATTAAAGATTGACCAGAAACATCAAATTTTGACACCACAACTCAACTGATTAAAAAGCCAAACAGCGACAGTAATTATTTAATTAATGAGTCTTTGACTTGTTTCACAAATTTTGCATACGCAGTTTATGTAGAAGAGCATACTGTATAACACGAGATAATGCATTGTGGACTCATTTTATACATATTACATTTGGCCATTAATTTATGAAAATCCACAAACAAAGCACGAATATCGGTTGAAAGCAATTTTTATATTCGTTTATCGGTAGAGTTGTAGTTATTTTGAATAAATAATAGGCAAATCGATATGTTTTTTTTGATGTGCCGTGAGTTGCACGAAAAGGTCAGTGGGCGAGCGGTAAAGTTTATTTATCAAACTTGCTACAATAAAATGCAATCTGCCTATAAAATAGAATAGATACATATATTTACTAGTTTGATACCATTCTATTGAATTTATTAAGCCGTTTAATAATAACATATGAATAATTAACAATCTTTGATAGAAAAATTTGAAGCAAACTTTATTAATATAATACATGACGCCGAGAAAAAATATATTACACTTTTAAGTATTTATCATAAATCAAATAAGTGGCTAAAGAATATGACGCAATCTTTTCAGATTCAAGAATATTTCGTGTTTTTATACAGGGTTACGTAAATACATATATAAATCCATTCGAATACTTTTTATAAGGCTGCTTAGATTTGGATAAAATTTTCCACATCGACAAACATATTTACATTTGACCAAAACCGGCGTCAACTTTTTTATTTGAAACGAAACGTCTGTTTTGAAGAATTTTAGAAGAGATCTGCTTTCGAGGATTCAGCAATAAAATCTTCAATGTGATTACGGTTTAGTACTCTTCTGTTCAATAGCTACTTAACCAAATAATCCAAAAGGAAACCTATTCCGCATTAATGTTCGTACTCTGTATACGATTTCGACAATTAAGTTGTCATCATCAGTATATTATTAATCATAGTGTCGTACCTGAATCGGTGGTAATGCTTACACATAAAAAAGAATTCCACACAGTAATTTCGTGAAAACCAAGTACACACGTTCACAAGACACTTATAAGTCTACTTTTCTTAATCTTAATACTAATGTTTGTACTAATGTTCGCCCCCACAATCGCTTACGGAACTTCTTTTAATGGTCGTACCTTCCAACTCATCGAGGCTAGAATATGGTATCGGACCTCTTTCAGCATTGAATATATGGCTTTTATTTTTCACAATAGAGATGTTTTCATAACTGTCTAATTTATAGTAATTATTTATATTTTCAAGTAAATGTAGATAATCCGCAGTTACATTGATTATTTATTAACACACGTTTCATTAGACTGGATTTCTTAGGTCGATTAAACATGATGTGTAGATATCTACTTTACACCGAGTTCATATTTAAAGTTTCCTTTGTAATATATATTTTGTAATAATCACGGCTATTTAATTCATAGATCTCGGATTTTTTGTAAACGTCCGAATTTATCCTTCAGGAAATGCAATTTGAAATCTTCGTTCCTTAAAAACTTTATTTAATTTTATTTTTTGTAACTGGGTGAAACAGTAAGCATATAAATTATTGATCGCAATTGCTTAACGTGACAAACTGGTGGTGTCAAGGATTGTCTTTTTGAAGTTAACTTTCCTAATTAATTTCATAATTTCTCCCCAATCAAAACTATTGTATCTTACTTTTGTTAATGGAAAACTTAGCAAACGATTGATAAGAAAGTTGAAAGAAGCCATCTTTTATTTTACGCTATTATCTGAATCCGGTTGTTAAGATTGGCTTCTTTTCAGAAAATATCAATTTCTATTTTATCGTTATTTCTAAAAAAAATATCTCTAAGCGATTATTGAGACGGTTCACTAATTATTAACCGATCATCCTAGTAAATAAGAATAGAATTTTTGCATAAACTGTGTACATTGATGACGGAAAAATGTATGTAATTTTGTCAATTTTCAAATGTCTTAACCTAATATACATATACATACATACATAAGGTATTTCGAGTAGTTCTGTTAGAGCTTGTATGTTGAGGATATTTTGTGGTTACGTCCTGCATATTAAAACTTTTGCGATCTTGAAAACGTTCAATTCATACATAAATTCCCTTTGTTTACGAAGAGGGATAAAAACGTTAGCTTGTCTATATTAAAATTTAATAAAATGTAGATACACTGAAAGAAAGGAAAGTTTAAAACTTTTTTAAGAAAGCAATTTCTGAATTTGATTACAAAAAAGACTATTCATACTTCTTTTGTGTGCCAGAAAAAATATTAATAAAAGAAAATCCCAAGTAAATACGCAGATTCTCTATAAATATGAACTGTATGTGTTGTGGTGATTCTTTCTTTATAACTAAAATTTGAAATATTTTTTTTGTTAAATATCGTTTCATAGCCATATTATCTAGCTTTAATAAAATTTTTAAAAAATCAATTCCATGGCCATATTATCTAGCTTCACTTAAATTTTTAAAAAATTAGTTTACTAGAAAATTTATCCTTCAGTTAGATTTTCATCTTATTTATACAACATGGCCTTATGAAGCGCAGATCTATTGTGACATATTGGACTGTTTTCATTCAATGGATTGATGAGTTATTGGATTCGCGGGCTCAGATAAATGCAAATTACACTAATTGTTCAATAAGATAGACCATGGAATTATGAAATTAAAGTTTTCAGTTCATTGATTTATTGATTGTTTTCTTTAGTTCATATCCGAGTAGTCCTCAACGCGTTCTCTCCAATAGTTTCCTACTTTTTTCATCTGGCATGCATGAGGTTTCGCGCTTTTAATCTAATTAGTATATGGAATTGGTGTAAAACTGACTACCTATTTCCAAATCCGAGCAGATGTAATGTCATCAATTTTTTCAGAAAATCTAATACGCTTCACTTTTATTATGAAGTTAATATCATGTTTTTAACCCACATTGGGTATATAAGAGATTTGTGTATATACTTTTAGTCTCGACTTACTTTTTCTGCATATGTTCAAAAGATTGCTCAGCAGGAAAGGCTAAATTTGGCTTTCGTTTTTCATAATCGTAGATCACTTTTTAATATACTTGCTTCGAAATTTCTATATTGTGCGCAAGTAAGATCTCGACTTGATTTAGAATGTATCATTTGGTATCCGTATTATGAAGTGCAAAGACGGAAATTGGAAATGAACCAAAGATTTTTTGTCAAATTCTTACCAAGTCGACACATGCTACAATATTATATCATGTACCCATCAGTATGGTAGGTGGCGGTAGTTGTTTGAAAAATGTCACTGTAGACGCCACGTTGCTTAGTATTCGTTTAGCAGCCATCAATAGTGAACGTTTTCAGTGAATTTAAAAAATGGAGAAAATTGGACATCGTTATGTGATACAATACTTTTATTTGAAAGGGCTCAACCCAACCGATATAAAAACTGAACTGGATTCTACTCTGGGGTGAGACTACTCCTTCGTTTACAACAGTGAAATAATAGGTAGCAGAGTTTAAACGAGGATGTAGAAGCTACCAAGACGAGTATCGCAGTGGTCGACCAAATGAGGTGACGACTCCAGAAATGGTGAAGAAAATCCACAAAGCGGTACTGGATGATCGTCAACGTAAAATGCGCGAGCGAGCAGACATAGTAGGCATTTCAAAAAGTGGGGTACAGCGCATATTATCTGAAAATTTGGATATGAGAAAGCTGTGTGCAAGATGGGCGTCGCTTTTGCTCACACTAAAGCAGAAACGGTGTCGCGAAAATGTTTCAGTTGAGTGTTTAGTGAAGTTTCACAACAACAAAGCAGAACTTTTGCGCTGTTTCATAACCATGGATGAAACGTAGATCCATTACTTCACACTCGAGACAAAAGAACAATCAAAACAATAGATTCAAAAGGGAGAACCGGCTTCAAAGAGGACAAAGACCGTTTCATCTGCAGGCAAGGTCGTGGCATCGGTTTTTTGGGAAGTGTATGGAATAATTTTCATTGACTATCGTGCAAAAGGAAAAACTATCAACGGCGAGGATTGTGCGAACTTATTGCAAAGTTTGAGCGAAGAAATCAAGCAAAAACGGCTACATTTCGCTAACAAGAAAGTGTTGTTTCATCAAGACAATGCACCAGCTCACAAATCCGTTATTGCAATGGCCAAAATTAATGAATTAAAGTTTTAATTGCAAACTCATTCACCCTATTCATCAGATTTAGCCCCCTGGGATTATTTTCTGTTCTCAAACTTGAAAAAATGGCATAGTGGTGAAAGATTTTCAAACGATGAAGAAGTGATGTCGGCAGATAATTTTATTTTGAGGAGCAAGACAGTTCATATTATAAAAATGGCATCGAACTTACTGAACATCGCTGGAATAAGTGTATATTGCTGGAAGGAGATTATGTTGAAAAATAAATATATTTCATTACAAAATTTTGGTGTTGGCTTTGTTAGGCCGGGTACTTCTGGGACCACCCTCATATTACATTGCGCGCTGCAACTACAAAGTAAAATTTATTTTCTTTGGGCACTAATTCTGTGAGATTGAATAAATATAAAGACTTTTACATACAAATTGTAATAATATCTAATATACATATTTTCTAACTATTTCATGATTATGAACTTAAGTAATGGATTACTGACATCAAAATACCATAACTTTGCTCTATCGTTTCAATAGAAACACCCACTGGGAGCGTAGAACTGCTGGTTAGAGATAGATTACCTGATAGGCTCTTGAATTCAACAAAACGATGGTTGACATTGCTTTGTTCAGCAGTAGTTGTTTTTATTGATTAAATTAATTATTCTCATTTGGAATCTATGTACTTTTCATGTCTGTTATCCAATCGCTATATTTGTAACCCAGAAATTTATATTTCGCATATTTGTCAATTTCATTGACCGAAACCGTCTTTCTTAATGTAATAAAAAGAAGAAAACGATTGTGTAATTTCCTAGCCTGTCAATATGACTAATGATCCATAGTTATTTATGTGCGATCTCTGTTCAAATATTCGCTTATTGCTGCTTTCTATATTATAAATAAACTTGGGTTATGTTATTATTTTAAAGTTTTACCTCAAAAGAAAGAATTCAATATCGTCTAACTGCGTTTAGTCTTCTTTTTCTGCACTACAGACCATTTTGAAGATACACATATAATCAATTTCTGTATTCAGATTGATAAATTTTTAGTTTAATTACAACCCTGTTGAAAGTTATATGAAAAAAATTGTTTAACATATCAGGAAGTTAAGCTACGGTCACCGGACGATCGATATAATAAAACCCTCGGTTCGAGAAACTTGGAGAGAAATTTCAATTAAACTTTCTCGTATAACATCAGTGTAATTTAACGTACAGGTGCATTGCATTTTTGTCGCAGTACTTCAGGGCCACTTCAACTTACCCCCAAAGCACAATGTACCGTAATTAAAGGACTAAAAAGCTTTCAACAGATCCTCGAAGCACTAAGCTGGTGTCTAGCTAGTCTGACGAGCGAGAAAAGAAAATCCTTAATGAGATGCAACCGTAACCACTCGTTCATTCATTCATCATGACGAATAGGGGAACTTTCTTTTTTTCTTTGCACCTTAACCCACTTACGATTATATTTATATATTTATATATACATATATATGTGTCGGCATGTATGAGTTTGTGTATATCTACATATACGCGCATATTTTTACATCGGGACCATCGTGTGAAGGAGAAAGAGGAAGAAGTATACGTCGCTTCAGTTTTGATGTATTACATAAGGGATAAAAAAACATTCCTCGCATCTTATAAATGATGTACCCGTTTGATTTATAATATGTAATATTATTTGGAACCAAGATCTACCACTTGTGTATCATTTTCGGGAACTATTCATGTATATATATATATATATATATATATATATATATATATATATATATATATATATATATATATATATATATATATATATATATGTATATACACGTATATGAATAGAGCTTAATAATTATGAATGATTACGATAAGAAATTTAAATAAAGTATTAAAATCAGCTGTAATATGCTTGTTAAGGGATACAATCTTTCAGAAAATTCGTTTACATAATTGCTTAATTCCGAATACAAATATAGAAATTAGATAACAGACATGAAAAGTACACAGATTCCAAATGAGAATAATTAATTTAATCCATAAAAACAACTACAGCTGAACAAAGCAATGACGACGATCGTTTTGTTGAATTCAAGAGCTTATCAGGTAATCTAACTCTGATCAGCAGTTTTACGCTCCCAGTGGGTGTTTTTATTGAAACGATAGAGCAAAGTAATGATATTTTGATGTCAGTAATGAATAATTTAAGTGCATAATCATGAAATTGTTAGAAAGTATATTAGATATTATTACAATTTATATGTAAACGTCTTTATATTTATTCAATCTCACAGAATTGGCGCCTAAAGACCATAATTTTTATTTTGTAGTTTTAGCGCGCAATGTAATACGAGGGTGGTCCCAGAAGTACTCGGTCCAACAAAGAAAACACAAAAATTTTGGAAAGAAATATATTTATTTTTCAACATAATGTCCTTTCAGTTCTATACACTTTTCTCAGCGATGTTTAATAAGTTCGATAGCTTTTTATAATAAGAACTGTCTTGCTCCTCACAATAGCTATTAATTGCCGACCACACTTTTTCATCGTTGGAGAATCTTTGACCACTAAGACATTTTTTCAAGTTTGGGAACAGAAAATATTCCGAGGGGGCTAAATCGGGCGAATAGGCTGCATGATGTAGCAGTTCAAACTTTAATTTATTAATTTTGGCCATTGCAATAACGGATTTGTGAGCTGGTACATTGTCTTGATGAAACAACACCTTCTTCTTACTCAAATCCGGCCATTTTTACTTGATTTCTTCTCTCAAACATTTCAATAAGTTCTCATATACTCGCCATTGATAGTTTTTCCTTTTTCAAGATAATCAATGAAAATTATTTGACGCGCATCCCAAAAAACCGATGTCATGAACGCAGATGAAACGGTCTTTGCCTTCTTTGGGGCCGGTTCTCCCTTTTGAGTCCATTGTTTTGATTGTTCTTTTGTCTCGGGTGTGAAGCGATGGACCCATGTTTCATGTATGGTTGTGAAACGGGGCAAAAATTCTGCTTTGTTGCTGTGAAACTTTGCTAAAAACTCAATTGAAACATCTTCACGATACTGTTTTTGCTCGAGTGTGAACAAACGCGGCATCCATCTTGCACACAGCTTTCTTATGTCCAAATTTTCAGATAATATGCGATGTACCGCACTTTTTAAAATGCCTATAATGTCTGATAGCTCGCGCACTTTCAGTCGACGACCACCCAGTACCGCTTTGTGGATTTTCTTCACCATTTCTGGAGTCATCACCTTATTTGATCGACTACTGCAATGCTCGTCTTGGCAGTTGGTACGGCCTCCTCTATACTCTGCTGTCCAATATTTCACTGTTGCAAACGAAGAAACAGACTCACCGTACAGTCTCGTTTATACTCTGCTGCCCAATATTTCATATTTAAAAGTATTGTATCACGTAACGATGACCAATTTTCTCCATTATTACCAATTCACTAAAAACGTTCACTATTGATGGCTGCCAAACAAATACTAAATAACGTGGCGTCTTCAAACTTGAAACATATGCTTTATAGATTATGTACTTTCTGGTACAGTGATATTTTTCAAACAACTACCCTCATTTTTAGGTCAGGCCGGGTTTGTAGACGGTAAGATTCAACATTCCTTGTCGTAAATTCCTTTTTTTATTTTTATCGTCATATCATTGTTATCCTTTGGTCTTATGATATATAACCTTATTATTGTAATAAACAACGTTTGTGACTGATATAGTCTCTCTTTTGTTCTATTTACTATCACCGTTAATACGTCTGTGCCACCTGAGAAATTAGAATCCTTGTTTTGCCATACACCAATGATCTTTAGTAGCAGACAGCGATTAAAAGTATTTAATATTGTAGCGGGCCTTAAAGTTAACTTTATCCACCTAGTGAGATATTGGCCTGGTTAGGATCTTTAAGCAAGGAAAACAGGTGGGTTATGGAGTGTGTAAATATGCTACCCCTTCAATGGAAAATTTTTATTATTTTGTTGACGTCGCAAATTGCTGAAAGATATGACAGTTGAGAAAGTAAACTGGTTAGGGTGTATATCGAAGACAGAAACAGGCATTTGATATTGTAGCGTCTCTTAAAGTCAACTTCATCCTCCTCCAACGAGTTTTTGGCTAGGTTAGAAACTTCAAGTGCGGCTGATTGGGTGGGTTACGAAATAAATAAGTTTGAAACCCCTTTAATGTAAACTTACTTTGTTATTTCAATTTATTGACGTCGCAAATTATTGAAGGAAATTGAAGGTGAGAGAGTAAACTGGTTAGGGCATATGTGGAACGGTAAGCGTAAATTAAGTCCCAGTGTTAAAATTCAACGTAAATTGAGTCTCGGTGTATTAAATATGGGTGCGTAAATTGAGTCCCAGGGTTACAAATAAGTAGCGTACATTGAGTCCCATCATTAGGTTGTGCTCAGATTTTCGGGCGTTTTGCATGTTTCTTTTGATTAACAAAATATCGGTGCGTGTAAGTGAATCGATGTCACCCTATTTTAGAGCAAGGTGCAGAAGTTTAGTAGGTCTGGCGCAAATATCTTTAGCGGCTTTCCGTTTTAGATTATTGCTTAATTTTTGACGTTGTAGTTCATTTTCTCTCACTTTTTCATGATTGTGATCCGAAGGTAATTGGAAAATGTCTTGATTTTTTCCCAATTTCAAAAAAGATTTGCACGTGCTTTTGCAACACACCCACCGTTCAATTTCATTTGCCAATGATTTGTGGAAACGATATTTGTATCCATGTAGGACAAACAGGGGTCTGCCTTTTTCACTTTGAATCACTTCCATGTTGAATAAGCACAAACAATAACACACTACACGAATGTTAACGAGTAACAGCAAGCAGAACATAAAAATATCTAAAGTGCACCACCAGGTCTTATACTACCCTTACTCCTCATTTTCCTTTTCCCGGAAAAACATAGTTACTATATAATTAGAGATAATTGGAAACGATTAGTGAGTTGGGATTAGTGCAGGTACTTGGGACCCAATTTATCTAACGCTTCAACGACAAACGGGACTCGATTTACGTACTTTCTAAAGTAATTAGGAAGATATCGGATTCAATTAACATCGACCCATGTAGAAGCCAGGATCAAGATTCACTGATGTGTTTCATATTCCAATGAAAACTGTGCGGAGAATGGAAATAACACATGGATCAATAAGTCCCGAGACTAGCCCATAGATGGCGCTCGTAGTAAACCAGTAACCACGTCTTTCTAGAGTACTAACCTTTGCTTGAAACGTGTCAAAATTTTAAGTCGATCGGACCAGAAACAGCTGAGTTATCGAGGTTGGAGTAAAGTCGTTTTGTAGTTTGTTTAAACAATGGAAAAAACCGAGTTTCGTGTTCTGATAAAACATTGTTTTTTAATGGGTAAAAACACCACGCAAGCAAAACAATGGATTGAAAAATGTTACCCGGACTCTTGTCCATCAAAAGCAACGATTTGTCGGTGGTTTGCCGAGTTTAAACGTGGTCGTACCGACACAAATGACGCGGAACGCTCGGGTAGACCTGTGGAAGCCGTTACACCGGAAAATGTGAGTGAAGTGACAAAAATTATAATGAAAAATCGTAAAGTGAAGCTCCGTGAGATTGCTGAGATGACACAGATATCATATGGAAGTGTATTTACTATCCTTCATGAAAAATTGAGCATGAAAAAGGTTTTTTCCAAGTGGGTGCCGCGATTGCTCTCGATGGAACAAAAACAGCAACGAGTCGATGATTCAGAAAGCTGTTTATCGCTATTTACTCGCAACAAAAAAGATTTCTTGCGTCGTTACGTGACCATGGACGAAACATGGATACATCACTACACTCCAGAGTCGAAGCGGCAGTCATCTGAGTGGCGCACAGCTGGCGAAAGTCGTCCGAAACGTCCGAAAACGCAGCAGTCGGCTGGCAAAGTCCTGGCGTCAGTTTTTTGGGATACACATGGCGTGATTTTCATTGACTACCTCGAAAAAGGTAAATCGATCAACAGTGATTATTATATTGACTTACTGGTGCTTTTGAAGGAGGAAATCGCAAAAAAACGACCGCACATGCAGAGAAAAAAAATCCTTTTTCACCAAGACAATGCACCCTGCCACAAGTCGATGAAAACAATGGCAAAATTGAACGAATTGGGTTATGATCTGCTTCCCCACCCCCCATATTCGCCAGATTTAGCCCCCAGTGACTACTTGCTCTTTGCTGATCTTAAAAAAATGCTCCAGGGAAAAATATTTGGCTCAAATGAGGAGGTCATCGCTGAAACTGAAGCTTATTTTGAAGCGAAAGATACATTTTTTTATAAACATGGTATTGAAAAATTGGAAAAGCGTTGGAACCATTGTATCACCCTAAAAGGTGATTATGTTGATGAATAAAAAAAAATTTTGCAAAAAAAATGTTGTTTTCATTGTTAGTCTCGGGACTTATTGAACCATGTGTTACCTAGTGTAAGTTGGTATTAGATTCTAGATGATGCAGGGATAAAATAATGAAAGAGACAATAGTGAAAGAGTATAAATAAGAAGATAGAGACAGATTTACTCCATCACTTAATATCTTATAATCTGGTCATGGAGCTTTTAGGACCTTCGGTCTTCCTTAATACATTTTCTAAATTCTATAGATCGCCACCGTTTCAATAAAAAAGTGGGTAGACTCAAATAGAATTTTAATTACATAAAATGTTCAATTAAGGAAAACCAAGTATAATCTTTAAAAGACCTACATTTAAATACAAGCGCAATTAAATAAATTCCGCACATAGTCAATGTAATAAAATACCCATGAAAACTTTGAAATGGGACTAACGAATTAATTACCGGAGTGAAGCGTTTAATAAAGTATCATTATGCACTGGATAATTTATAACAACGGTTTAGCTTTTTGTCGGGCGAAGAAGAATATTCTCGGTGCAGTCGCATTCGCATTCTAAATAGAGCACACAAAAAGCGGACGGTACGGTTTCGCGAAATGAAATTTTTATAAAATTAAAGCGGGTTGCTTTCGTACTTGAAAATTAAGTGGCATTTTATGAAACTGGGACTTGGACGTTTTATCTCGGTTAGCACATTCATTAAATTAAATTGTCGTCTCTCTCCGAAAAAGAAAAAAAATATATATATTCTATTCGCTCTCTCCTGTCGCCACACGTGCGTGTGCGTCTTGTTTGCCTTTCTAATTTGACCTTTTCTAAATGTAAATTAATAAATTCGACGTTCCCCAGTTTCTATGTTGCTAGCGTCTTTTTCGCGTCTACTGCGAAAACAACTCAATAATTTAATAAGGTCGCCCTGCTGAATTGACTGTGTTGAATGAAAACATAAAAATTATGTTAATGGATGTGGGATGTATGTTATTTTCATAGTCATGTTTTCTTATGAACTATGTTTAATATTTAAATAAACTTATTCACTTTCATTTAATCTAGTTTATTAACATCCACTTAAGAGTTATAATTAGGTAAGAGCGGTTCGTTATTGGATGCATAGAATACTCAATATTAAAATATAATTTTTGTAATATAACGAAATAGCAAAAGTAATATCTAACAATAATGTTGAAACGCCAGGATAGGGCATGTAGTAAGAGCGTTAGACTTCAGGTATTTGTCTAGAAAAGTAGACGGTTAGAACATTTTTCCGGGTATTGCGATTCTTAAGAAATCGTTTCTCGCCTTGCAGGTGGTCGGTACCTCTACTAGTACTCTTCAGTGTTGCCGAAAAATAATCAACACTGCTTTCCCTCTTACGCTGAGATAAGGTTAGTGCCAAATCCATGGAATACTTTACACACATTGTCTTGTGGTCATGACAAATTGAAAAGAGGTGGACACCCACCTCAAACAAAGAATGTATTTTTGTGCTGCCGTGGAAAATATGTTCAATATTATTATAACGAACAATCATGCCTTTAGTGTAATGTTTATATTACTTAACTCATCTTAAATATGAACGCTAAATAATTAAGTTTTTCATTATTTAACTAAACATTGAAAATTCTTTTTACCGTTTAATATTTCAATTGCTCGGTTTTACTATTATCATTCTGTACCGACAATAAAAGTCGATGACTTACAGGATGGTATTAACTAGTGCTAGAATTTGTATACAAAATAGTTTAGTTTGGGCATGATGTCAAAACGAAAAGGGGTGCCTCTTATTGCATAAGTATAAAAATGGTTAATGAACTACTTAGATTTCAAATATCAAGTCAATAGTGATGTGCGATAAGTATTTACATATTTGGGATGAGAGAGATACATAAAAGCATTTAAGTACTAGACGACACAAATAAGGCACGACTGGTACCCTATCAAATATTTCTTTTCGGTCTTATACTTGTTATACATGCGTAACATATCCTTTTATGTGCTACAAAAATAACGGTTCGCATACTTTGGCAGAAGTATGTAAAAACTGGAAAACTACCCAGATGAGGGGGGTATTATTTACTCATCTTAAGTATATATCTTTACCAAATTATGCAAACAGATCGGGAATACTGCATATTTGTAGAATTTATATTTTGTGATATGATAGTTTTATTCTTCAGAAAAACCTGTTAGTCTATTAATTGCCAACATAGCAATTTTAAAGTTTTAAAATATTAGTTCATCGACGTTCGCCACTTTATACCCGACAATTTCAAATTTTATTCAGTTTATCATGCACTTAGACTACTTTGAAATATTTTATAGTTAGTAATAAATTACCATTCGGTGGGTCAAGTGCTGTGACAACAGTGAGGGAAATATACAAAATAAAACTTTATAGCTTGCGTATAAGTTTCTTTTTTTAATAACGTTCGTCTTGAACCTTGCTTTGAATACTTCTTTCTCTTTCTGTTGTTAGATCTCAAAGTATGTAATAAGATATAAAGATTTATTAACACTTATTGTCCTTAATGTAACTTTTAGCGTTGTGGTTGTTTACTTGCATTATCATTTAATATTCTTAGAACGGCATCTAAACTTTAATAGATATTTTATTGTACCTTAGTTTTACCCAATGCAAAGACATTTATTTCTAGTAAAAATTCGACAAATATCTCTACTATATTTTTGTTTTTTATCAAGCATAGAGACCTATCGCCCTCTTCACTTTAAACAGATTCATTAATAAACAATATTTATGTACATCGCGATATTTAAAACTGTATCATAACAAACTTGTACATAAGTGTCAAATAAATTGTTTTATTTTAGTGTTTGTGTTTTCCCATATTGTTATTAATGCGAAATGTGGCATTATTTAGCACTTGGATACAGTATAGCGAATGATTCCAGAACCTTGTAAATGTGTCTTTGAGAATTTAAATAGCCTTCACGGAATACCAAAAGTGTCCTGCTTCCTATGCTAATTACACCCTAAACAATCAATCCTCTTGTAAATGTAGTCTCACGTTCTACAAAAAAATTTAAAATTGCTGTTTTCCTCTTGGACGTTGGATTATAATGGATCAACAATTAAAAGCGAGATTAGTATGAAAAATCACTACTGTTCTTCTCTATATCCAAATCTGCCGCCATACATTACACCATTTTTATATAATAGTATGATGCCGACTAATGGAAAACAGTATCAGTTTTGGATCGCAGAAAATCAACACATGTATAACAATATATGGAACGCGTTCTCATCTATATCCTATTTCTGTCAAAGTATATTTTCCATAAATTTTGAGGTAATATACTGATCCTTGAAGGCAAGCAAACTTTTATTTATTCTCGTTCGGCGGTTCTTTTAGATCATCCAAATTCTTTTCTATAATTTTGCTTACCTTCTTGGGACAAATTTCTCCAACAACGAATAACGAATATTCCAAAAGAACGAATACGGCAATATATGAAACGCATGTTATTTTGTGGTCTATTTGTGCACAAAATATTTGGCACAGACATTGAGGTACCACGCTGATCTCTGAGAGCGAGAACTCCTATATTTCTGTCTTCTTGTTCGGTGGTTCTCCTTGGTCGTGCAGACTCTCTTCTACGATTTCGCCTACCATCTCGAGATTAATCTCTCTATCAACGAATAGCTGTAGTAATATTTCCTTTACTTCGTTTAGGGATTTTACGAAGTAAAATACCCACCTCATGTAGTCTAACGATATAACTGCTTTCAACATCTTATAGCTGGCGATAATTAGGTTGTTTTCGAACTCTTGGCATTTTAATACACCAATTTACAGCTCTAGACTATTACTATCGAATAACCAAACTAATGTGATTCAAAATAAAGAAAAGTTTATGGCTTTCTTGTTACGTCTTTTGCAATTTATCATTCTCAACGCAGTAAACATTTGTAAAAACTTGGTTTTAAAATGTATATTTAATGATTTATTTTGTTTATTATGCTGTATATGTATGTATATATAGGGGAGAGATTAGTACAGAGTAGGTCATTTTGTGTCGTTCAATTTGAAAAGTAAGTTAAACCACAAGAGTGCGGATAATCAGCCGCCTATATAGCCGATATCATAATAATCGGTACTCTACTGTAGTACGAAAAAAATTACCTTTTCTACCAAAGACAAATACTGCCACATTTTTTCGAAAAGTGACTAAGAGCAGAACGTTTATCTCATAAAACTTCATCATAGATCAAATATTTTTATGGTGAACGCATACAAATGCTTTTGAGAAATCGGGGGAGCACAGATAATTTAAAACCTAGAAGTATTTTTCCACAAATTGAAACTCATTAGGTGCTTAAATTTTTGTAATAAATAATAGAATCTATTAAGAATCTTTCAAGTATACAAAGCAAAAAAATTGGGTGTTAGATTGGTCGGCCATCCAAAATGTTCTAAAGATGAAGTCTACGGTTAACTACGGTTAACAGTTTTAGATTTAAGTACGTAATTCCATTTCATAAAATTATAATTTATTTTTGCCAATGAGGTGTGCATTTTAATACCCATACAAGCTGTTCTTCATCTGTGAATAAGAACTTTTAACATTTTAAGTAATAAACTAAGGAGCTTAAAAATTTTCTTTTTGCAATTAATAATTCATTGAAACAGGGGAAATAATAAACGCATCAATAATTCCATAGCATAAGGAAATATTAATCAAAGGGACGCGTAAATTAAACAACAAGGAAAGATAAAATTTAATTATGATTAATTGCAAATTTGTTAAAGCGGATTAGCGAGACGGAATAAAAAAAATTAAAAAGGGCTAGATAGGTACTGGAAAATGCGCGACGAATTTGTCAGGCAGCGTGAAAAAGCGTTTGATTAATTTCGTTGGACGTAATTTATAATTGTACCCCTCGAACATGTGTGTAAATCGCGAACGGATTTTTCCACATATTCCCCTTCATGTGAGGTTCAAGGACGCAACAGCATCAATGGACATTTGACTATATGTGCATCAGTTGATTTTGATCTTGTTACCAGGCACCTACTATTCGCTTTTGGCTGGCTCTTTAGCAGATACAAACAATTAAAGCACCGTCGTCTGTCTCCGCATTAATCATGTTTCAAAATAATAAACGGGTTCGCGAATGCAGAGAAAGAGCCTTCAGTGCCGCTCTCCGCATACACAATTAACACAAGTTGCTTTTGGAAATGGCAAGGTTTTAATGTCGGCTTACCTGATACAGTCGCATACTCGGAATATTCAATTATACTTAGTCTTGTTTCCGAAGGTGTTCCAACGAACCATCTACCAAATATTCCTTGGGGGGAAGGGGGAATGGAACAGAAGTTAACTTGATTTCTTGTATTCTGAACGATAGCGTGCTCGAGGTCTTGTTCCTGATGTTGGTTTCAGCAATTACATTACCTTTTATTCGTAATCTCCGCATATTCATCGATTTGCTGTGAATCCACTGCTGCTCTCTGTGTTACGTGTGAATGGAAAGTGTCTGAAATTAGTCAATTTGCAAGGCGCGTTACACGAAACACCTGCTGTTTACAGTGGAATAAAGTATTTAAGATTTTCATTAATTTAAAGTGAATAAGTTATTTCCTATAAAAGATTAACGTACTAAAAATTAAAAGACAACTACCGTCAAATATATATTTTAATATTTAGCATTTTGACGTCAATGTTATTATCCTCAGTAACATACTAATTGGGTTTATAAATACATAATTTTTAGGTGCGCAACTAAGTTCTCGCTGTTTTTCAAGAGACGGCTCCAGTAGTAAGTGCTGGTCGATTGTTTCATAACCAAAACGTCATGAACTAAGCTCAGACATATGGTAAACAAACCGCTTTGATACATTAGTGATTTTGTTTTTGCGTCATATACTTTTGGTTGTGTGAAAATGTCTGATTTTGTACCAAATAATTGTCATTCGCGGGAAGTGTTGCTTTTCTTCTTTCATTCGAAGAAAACGGCAGCTGAAGCGCATCGAGAACTCCAAAAAGTTTACGGAGATGCTGCTCTAAGTAAAATAACGTGCCGTGATTGGTTCCGTCGCTTCAAAGACGGTGATTTCGATGTTGACGACCGTTCGCGTGAAGGAAGACCAAAAACCTTCGAAGACGCTGAATTGGAGGCATTGCTCGATGAGGATCCGTGCCAAACGCAAAAAGAGCTTGCTTGAATGATTCAAAAACAATGAACTTGGGTTCCTTATGATTTGAAGAGACGTTGAGCGTCGTTTTTTCTCTTGTGAACAACTGTTCCAGCGGCAAAAAAGGAAGGGTTTTCTTCGTCGCATCGTTACGGGTGATGAAAAATGGATTCATTACAGCAACCCAAAGAGAACAAAATCATGGGGACTGCCCGGTCATGCTTCTACGTCGTCGGTTCGGCCGAATATTCACGCTGCGAAAGTTTTGCTGGGTATTTGGTGGGACCAGGGCGGTGCTATTTATTATGAGCTGTTGAAACCGAACGAAACTATCACTGGCGAACGGTATCGAACTCAATTGATGCGATTGAGCCGAGCACTACGCGAAAAGCGGCTACAATACGAGCAGTGGCACGAAAAAGTTATTCTACAGCATGACAACGCTCGGCCTCACGTTGCCAAACTCGTTAAAACCTACTTAGGAACGCTCAAATGGGAGGTCCTACCCCATCCGCCATATTCCCCAGACATTGCGCCGTCCGATTATTACTTGTTCCGTTCGATGGCACATGGTCTGGTTAATCAGCAGTTCCGCTCATATGAAGACATCTCAAAATAGCTTGATTCATGGATAGCCTCAAAAGACGAACACCTCTACCGTGACGGTATTCGAGCTCTGCCAGAAAGATGGGAAAAAGTTGTGGCTAGCGATGGGCAATATTTTGAATGATTTATTTGTAAACATTTTTGCACAATAAAGTTGCATTTTCATCAAAAAAAAAAACAGCGAGAACTTAGTTGCGCACCTAATATTCAGGATTTTGACTTCAACTTTCAGTTAAGACACCAATTAGATTGTTAGTAAATTTTAATGAAGTCTGTGGTTGATTATATTAATTAATTAAGGTTAATATAACTTCCTTCCACAATAATTTTCGTATTGTGTATACGTATTTCGACAACTAAATTTTCTTTATCAGTAGATATCTTTGATTAATTGATTAGGTTTATATATATATATATATATATATACATTATCGCTCGTAAGTATTTGGTACCATAACTTTCATGGTTCCCTCGTTCTCCAATTTCTGCAAAGATTCCTGGCATGCTTTGGAAGTGTGCTTGGGGTCATTATTTTGTTGGAAGATAAAATTCTGACCCGAAATTATACTGTTCTTTTTTTAATACACCTTCGATTTTTACGTGATCGCCCACATTCGATCCAGAAAAGCAACCTCATATCGTGACTGAACCTCCACTGTGTTTAACAGTAGGGGCTACGCATTCTTCCTGGGCACGCTCACCCACAGACCTCCTCACGAAAACACATCTTCGTGAACCGCAAATCTCGAATTTGGATTCATCGGTCTACAATACTTTATTCCAGTCTTTTATGATCCAATTTTAATGATCGCGTGCCCACTTTAAATGTTTTTGCTTGTTTTGCTTGTGTAGAAGCGGCTTCCGCATTGCAATTCGTCCATGAAGACCGTCTTCTTTTAATCGCTGTTTAACTGTGGAAACACTTATGGGTTTTCGACGAACAACTTTCATTTATGCTGTGATTTCTGGGTCTGTTTTTCGACTATTTCTCTTGCTTGTTACCACAATTGCAAGATCTTCTGCTGAGGTTGCCTGCTCAACACACTTCCATATTCGCGGTGTTTTTTGATGATATAACCCACGAAGGACTGATTTCATTTAAGTTCTGTGGCAATTTCGCGATTGCTTTTGACAGGTTTATGGTATGCGATTATAGACGATCGTGTTTTTATACTCAATACTTTCCGTTTAGGCATTTCTAACCGATTGAACTTCTTCGAAACACACGATGTTATCACTATGAGCACCTCATAAAAACTAACTGTAATTTTGCCGAAATACCCAAGTATAAATACTTAATAGTTTACAATATCACCCTACCTTAAAATAAAATCATAACAATCGAAAATTTCCACGAATTGAGAGATCTAATCCCTTAAGTGTAATTATTCACCAGGAGTATTATTAGGCTATTATCATTCACTGTGAATAATAGGCTAATCTCATAATTATTTTTGAATAAGCTTTTATAGATTTTATTGTTCACTATGAAACTATTTCTTACTAGAGAAATAAATTTTATAATTACAACTTTTTTATAGAAACTGTAATGAAATAAAGATAACCAAATATTTATGTGCGATAGTGTATATAATATAATAATATACACATATATATATATATATATATATATATATATATATATATATATATATATATATATATACCCACCTGTACCTGATATGTACGTATTGGTGCCCATTTTTATATGATATACCAGTGATGATTGTTACAATGTTTTACTATCTATTTTACCAGCTTTTTCAGAATTTACTACCCGATTGATTTCTTCTCGTTGTCATTTTATTTCATATCATGATGGTCTTTTATACTAAATTCCATCAGGTGTAACTATTATTATTAACGTCTTTTTGGTTACAATTTTGATGTTTCTCTACCACGATTGTTTCTCTAACAATACTTCGATAATAATTCTTCACAGTAGCCAATATCTTACAACTCCTTTAACCCATTTACGCCCACTGTACTATAAATAGTACACAACTTAAAGTTGAGGTAAAAATTATATAATGTTGTTTTTTACTCTGGCAACGCTTTTTACCAGTCAACAAGAGTACAAAC
Source organism: Dermolepida albohirtum (assembly GCA_031893035.1). Lineage (NCBI taxonomy): Eukaryota > Metazoa > Arthropoda > Insecta > Coleoptera > Scarabaeidae > Dermolepida > Dermolepida albohirtum. Next base: position 331,189 of record JAVIWB010003989.1, on the reverse strand, counting down.
AAATCCCACGTACCTATTATGAAACATAGCTAAAAAATAACAATAAAGGTAATCCCCGTTTTGTACTAGCGATATATTTCTAGCTGGGTTGTGATTGCTTATTTAGTTTATTTTATGTCAGTTGGCTTTCAAAATTGTTGAAAAGCATTGTATTTACTTGATAACATCTTATTCTAATAAAAACAATATAAAACTGTTTACTTCGCATTGAGTTGTTCGTGCTATAACATATAAAATTCTGCTGTACTAAGTTTAGTACACTGGGCGTTTGAGGTAAGATTGAGTAGTACAGTGAAGTTATTTTTATTTTTGCGCTGTGCCTTAGAGTTAAAGCTTTCATTCGTTTTTCGGTTGTTTTTTTTAACTAACGACTTGTAATTAATATTATTAAAAAAATACTTCGAATGTTATAAAATGGCTAACCGACGCAACAAAAACTATTTTGGGTTAGAAGAAGCAATACATGACATAATTAACCAAGATAGTGAAAATGACGCTACTTACGATGTGTTTATGCTACCACCAAATCCAGATATTATTACCGACGAAGAAGAAGGTGAAGACGACGATTTGCATGGAAATAAATTACCTAGAGATGTGCCTGGTAATATAGAAGTTGTTACTCACAGACATATTGCTACCGTTGAAGATCAATAACATAGAGTAGCGATGACGACGAGCCCCTCAGAATATTCGCGGCATCTACTTCACGGAATATGCCAAAGGGAAAAAGATTTGAATCTAGTGCTATGTCACCAACTTGGAGAAAATTTGCTCCCTATTATTCCGCCTTTTCATCTACCCCAGATCAAAAAGATATTGAAGATCGGCGTGCTAATGTTTCCCAAATTTTACAAGACATGGCCCCAGTGAAAGTTTTCGAGCATCTTTTTGACGATGAAGTGTTAGAGCTTATAACATCGCAAACTATAATATATGCCGGAAAAAATAATAGGCACGATAGCTTCTTTACCAAAGATGAACTCCGTAACTTCTTGGGCATACTTATACTTACCGGATATCATAAATTACCTAGTGAGAGGTCATATTGTAGCCTAGATGACGACATTGGTATTCCATTAGTTTCAGAGTGCATGTCCAGAAACAGATTCTTGGAAATTATAAGGAACCTTCATTTTGCAGATAACACTTCGGTATGACATCAAATGATAAGATGTTCAAAATGCGACCACTTTGTGAAATTTTGCAAATAAAATTTTGTCAGTTCGGAATCCTACACGCAAATTTATCGATTGACGAATCAATGGTGAAACACTTTGGCCACCATTCAGCCAAACAATTTATAATGGGTAAGCGTGTGCGATACGGATATCGTAATTGGGTGTTGACCAGCTTCGATGGTTATTGTTACACATTCGATATATATTGTGGTAAAACTTCCGAGGCTACCACTGATCCTCTTGGCTCTTGCGTTGTAAAGGGTTTACTGGCTATAGCGCCAACAAAACCAGAAGAATATGCTGTTTACTTTGACAATTTTTTTACGAACTACGACCTTCTGTTAGATCTGAAAATCCTTGGATACAGAGCTACTGGAACCTTGCGCGAAAATAGGACAAAACGGTGTCCATCGATTCCAGCAAAGGATATGCGTAAAAATCCTAGAGCTGAATATGACCATAGCTTTGATAAGGAAAACGAAATTCTTATGGTTAGGTGGAAGGACAATAATGTTTGCACGATTGGGATGAATTTTGATACTTTAGAGCCTATGGGAAAAGTTAAAAGATGGTGTTTCTTGGTGTTCTATGAAGAAACAAAAAGTTGATGTAGCTGTACCTCATATTTTCCAAAGTTACAATAAATTCATGGTAGGGGTAGATCTAATGGATCAGAGTATAGGAATGTACCGAGTTGCAGTGAAAGGTAAGAAGTGGTGGTGGGTCTTGTTTACTTACGTAGTAGAAATGACTATCTCAAACGCATGGAGATTATACTGCATTACAAACCCCGATGTTCGTGTTGATCAGTTATGGTTTCGCAGGCATATAGCACGAACATATCTTAGCGACAAAAAGGAAAAAAATCGAGGCAAACGTCTTCTAGAATTGAAGGTGAGGACAGAAAAAATAATGGCCACAACCCTCAAAAAATTCCAAGCCAACTTAGATGTGTTATGTGCTCAAATCGAGTGAAAACATCATGTGATAAGTGCCTGAAAACGCTTTGTTTGGAAAGAGGATGTTTTGCAAAATACCACTCCTAAGCGCCCATTGTACTAAACTTAGTACACCTCTAAAAACACAATTTGAATTTTCTTTTTTCTTTTTTTTCTTTCATAATATTTTAAGAAAAGTGTTTTGAATTATTAAAAATGTTCATGGTTTTAATTTGGGCGTTAATGGGTTAAAGTAAGTGAACACATCTTGGTTTTCAACGGTGCGGATCGCGTACGGAGTTTGTTTTTTCGTACAATTTTTTCGCCGTGTTTTACCAGGTGCGACACTTTGAAATTATCTGCTGATGATGACAACTTGGTTGTCGAAATGCGTATACAGAATTTACAAATAGTTAATTGTGGAAAGGGGTTATATATCAACCTTATTGATCAAATTTTGGCTGATCACATAAAAATAGCATGAATATTTGCTTCACGCCCTCTGCTCACCTGATCTTGCTCTGTGCGGCTTTTTTTTGTTTCCACGAATATAGAGGGACGTGAAAAGACATCGTCTTAACGATGCTGAAGAGATGAAGAAAAAAAAAACGAAACAATAGCTCGCAGCCGTATAGAAAAACGAATTCGAACAATGTTTCTAGCAATGGAATCATCGATTAGACAAGTGTTTAAAGTTAAATGGAGAGTATATTAAAGGTGTTAAGGTTGTTTTGAAAAAAAATAAAATATAGGTTTTTAAAAGAGAAATTCCGGTAATTTTTGGGTACCCCTTCGTACATAATCCTCCTCCCCATGTTTCAAACGGGTTGTACTTGGTTTCGGCGAAGTTATTTTGTGTATTCATGGTTGTACTGAATCTTGCCGCTACATTCCTTTCCCTAATTCTTCGGTGACCTCAGGAATGCTGAAAGACTGTCGAATTTGATGTTAAAATGTTTCTCGAGTGTTATGTTTCTCTTCTAAGTAATAATCTGCACTAATCGTTATTGTTGTATTAAGTGTTGGCGTGGATTTTCTTCCTCTCCACCAGACGTTAAAACTTCAGTGCTCGCGTGAGACGTTTCATAACATTTAATAATGGGCTTTCTTTTTCTATTTCCATGAATAGACTGTTAAAATAATTGTATTGTGGAATAAGTATTTTATTTAAATTTAATTAAAGTAAGTTAAAAAACAGCTAAGCCAAATAAAAAAAGTATCCAAAATATAAGAGCAAGTATGTTATAAGTAGATGTAGATTAATAAACTGTACCAAATTGATGGTACTACCATTGCAATTTTAAATATATTGTCGAAATACATTTGACGTTTTTCGTAAGTATCATCATTTTATGCATATATAATAGTTGAAAACATCATAAATTTCGAAAGAGCCGAATGGGTAGATATCGATTTTGAAATATAAATTAATAGTACTTTCCAGACAGCGGAACGATTTACTTGCTTGATTTGAAAGATTTATTGGGGAATTGAACATGCAGACCGCCTGACAAGCTGATTCCGACGGCTTGATAAATTCTAAGGCATTAATTTGTGATATTTGTGGGAACTGTCGTTTCGACTCTAAAAAATTAAGTAATTGAGATGTTGACCTTACGATTGATCGACATAGTACATCATTCACAATTCGTTTATAATGATTTAGGTCGATTTGTGTTCGTTGTATTTGATGCGCAATTAATCCGTGATTTTTCACATTGTGAAAATTGTATTATTTATTAATCTTCATTAGAAATCGAAGAAGAGCATTTTTTTTAATTATAGAGATTTGAAAACAGAAATGACGAATAGTTTGATGCAGTTGAGGTTTTAGGTGCTTAGGCTATCCTGGTCTTTCGCCATCATTTCCAAAACCCAACTATGTTTTTATACTACATTTATTCTAATGCTTTTTATCTCTCTGATATTTTATCTCTACCTTCTTTTTATTTTCCTTTTCTAAATTTTCTGGAAATCAATTTATGCAAATGTATACCGGGTGTACCAGAAAGCCATTGCTGGTTTTTCTGATAGATGTCACTACTCTTAAGTATGCAATGTTATGATTTGACACATGTCATTTTATATTCCTGACAACAAGCCAAACATGTTAAATTTTGCTAAACTGACACTGTCGAAGAATTATATTTCTTTGCAAATGTCGAATTTCGTGACTGAAGAAGTGCATTTGCGGCACGCTTTACTTTTCTTATTTAATCAAAAGAAAAAGCCGCTGAGAGCCATCGTTTGCTGGTAGAAACTTACGGTGAGCATGCTTCAACCATAAACCATGTGAGGCGTGGTTTTCGATAATTCAAGTGATGATTTCTATGTGCAAGACAAAGAATCTGTTTCAAAGATATGATCGGAAGTCATTTCTGCATCGAATGAAAAATGGATTTATTTCGAAACCCTTAAGCGCAAAAAATCGTAGCTATCACCTGGCGAAGCCGACTCATCGAATCCAAGGCCAAATCGTTTTGGTCGAAAGACAATGCTCTGTGTTTAGTGGAACCAGAGTAGTATGGTGTATTACGAATTGTTGAGACCTAGTGAGACAGTTAATACTGTCGCTGCCTGCAATAAATTATCAATTTGAATTGAATTCGCATTGATAGAAAAAGGTCCAGAATGGACCCGAAGACACGCTAAAGTGATTTTACAGCACATAACGCCCCATCTCATACAGCAAAAGCGGTCAAGGAAGCATTGAAAGCACTTGGATGGGACATAATATCTTTCTCATCAATGAGACACGTGCTAGCAGAACAGCACCTCCTCAATTTCGAAGATGTTAGAAAATGGTTCGATGAATGATTTTGCTCAAAGGACAAACTGTTCTTTAAGATAGCATCCATAAATTGCCTGAAAGATGAGCAAGATGTGTAGAATCAAATATCAATGCTTTGAATAAATAAATTTTTCCATTTTCTTGAAAATTATGTAGCTTTCTTACGAAAAAACCGGTAATGACTTTCCTGTACATTTGGTAGTAATTGTATTTTAATACTGTTCAAGTCTTTTTTTTATATTATTCATGTTTCAATAGTTTGAAATTTGTTATCCTTTGAAGAATTACTTCCAATCATTTCTAAGATCCACGCGAGCTTCGCGTTTAAATTTGTTTCCCTTTTTGAGCTCTACCAGCTTATCTGTGATCATATTACCACAGATATGACGAAACACATTTAACTCCTTGTTATCTATTTTTTGGCTGCACGTGCGTATGAACGTAAACGTGTTTTCGTATAAGCTTCGTTCATTTTTTCGTTTGTACAACTTCAAAACATGTTCGGACTTGTTTCTAATATAAAACATAAAAGAATCTAAGCTTCGTATGCAGCCTATAAAAGATTATTTTTGAAGTTTGCAATATAACAGGAATAAGCATCAAAGTCGCTGTAATTCACACACTCGAGCGACACCAAATTTCTTGAACTTTATAAAAATAGACATAAAAATGATGCAGTAATTTACATCTTAAACTAGTGATGTAAAAGTCTCTTTAGTATCATTTTAAGAAATATTGTTTAGAATATTAATCACCTTTTGAAACGTAATAATTTTATGACATTACCTACCTTTCATTGCCAAATAAAGTCGGTGAAGAGAAAAAATAACATTACCTACAGTTCGTTGTCCAATAAAATTAGCGACGAGAAAAAATAATATAAGGTAAAATTTAAAAAAGTTGATGAATAGTTCGATCAAAAGTTTTATTAGTTAAAAATCATTTATAGGCGACGTTTTATGATATTCGGTATAAATATACATGTATTTACGGAAACAAATATTTTTAACATCTATATTAGTAGGTAACTGTTTTTTTTTTTTTAGTATATCCCTCATAAACAAATAAATCAATAGTATTTTTATAAATTGGACAAATCATAGCGATAAATTGTGAGTAAATATACATATGTCCATCTAGTTTACATTTTTAACAATTTTTGGGAAATGGTATATTTCAGTAGGAGGGATATAATCATGAAAAATTTGTTCGAAGGGACAGTAAAACAACATATTTAAGCTTAATATAATATAAATAATAATCATATGTAATAAATAATAACAATAATAAAATAATATTCCGTGCAGCTCATGAGTTATTATTAAGTCCACGTTCGTGGTGGAACTTAAGATATTCGTCCATCAGCATTCGTTTAGACGAGAAAGGAAAACCACGGACAGTAGGCTGTCGGCCTCGAATTAGAGACCTCCGGTATGATAAGGCAGTTACGGCTGGTTGATTGTTACAAAATATTATCTGTAAGCGATTTTTTAACCAAGACTATTGACCAATTATATGTCACAACTGACTTGTTACTTTGTTTGCTCATTGGGTCATACAACTAATGGCGTTGTAGTAGTCATGGGTGTCACTTTATTTATAAATGTCAAAAATCAATTTATATAGTCAAACATTTTCAAAAAAAGAGCAAATATGTTTTGTATTTTAATTAATAAATAAACTGTTTTAATATATACATAAATCGGAATATAATCACTACAAATACTCCTCGATTGATTTTACATATTCCAATATTTTCCTCTCTTTCTATACTCAACTTATATTACTTTCAGGAAACACCTCGCTCTATCGCAGTCGGAATGTTTCCAAGCAACATAAGCTTCGTAAGCAAATCGGGAAAAATATATCCGAATGTACTTAACGCTCTTGGGAAATCGTTACTCAATGTTTCCCTTGAAATCTTAAATAAAATCGATATTTTCTTTACATTTCGCTTCTTCAAATGATTACTTAATTTTCTTTACACGTATTATGGTCATTTGTGAATTGATAAAATCAGCTCTGAATAGTCTGTTTTGATATTTCAAGCCGTACTCCTACAACCTCCGTCTAAGAACTCATTTGACGAATCATTCAATGTTTTTTTTGATGATTCTAGTTTTTGGTGAAAATATGTAGGTGTTCTCATCTACGATGTTTTCATGACGATTATTACATAGCAAATACTACTGTGTCTTTCAAAACGTTTCAATAGAATTTTCTTTTAACGATAAAATAATAATGTGAGGCAAATATAGATCTATCTCTGTAATTGAAGTAAAAGTAATAATATTGCATTTTAGCTATTTTGCATTAAACGCTTCTGTTACTAAAGCAATCAGTGACGTGCGCATATAAACGGTTATTGTCAGATACAACGTGATCACGAACAACTATCTGCTAAGAAAGTTATGATTGCATTAAGTTTCGCTCTATTCTAGAGCTTAGCTCAGATTGTTTATTATCTAAACTGTAAACATCATGTAGATATCGATTTATGTTTCGATACTATTATCTACGTTCTTTATAATTATGTATAAATATAAAGGCTGCTTCAAATTGCGCGTTTTTTTTAAGAATAAATAGAATATAGATGGCGCACTGAATTTGTCTGGGTACGTGGGCATTTAAAAAGTGTGATGTATGACATTTATAAAAATGGCTTCGTACACGGTACAACAACGCGTTCAAGTTGTTGAATTATTTTATGAAAATCAGCGTTCTGTGAAAAGAGTTTTTAGAAAATTACGTGAATTTTATGGTTTACATAATCGTCCATCTGAAAGCACTATTGGTCGAATTATTAAAAAAATTCAAGCGACCGGTTCCGTGGAAGATCAAAAAAGTGAAAAATACAGTCGTAGTAGTCGTTCACAAGAAAATATTGGTTTGATTCGTGAAAGTGTTGCTGAAGATTCTGAAATGTCCATTAGACAACCTTCACAACAACTTGGACTTAGTGGATCGACAACATGGCATAATTTACATAAAGATTTAGCTCTGAAGGCATATAAAGTTTAAATAACACAGGACTTGAAGCCATTAGATCATTTAAAACGTCGTTCATTTGTCCATTTCATCAATGAACAACCAGCTGATTTTTTTCAAAAAATAATGTTTTCTGATGAGGCACATTTTGAACTTAGTGGCTATGTTAATAAACAAAATTGCTGTATCTGGCGTAAGGAAAATCCACGAATTTTTAATGAGAAACCTATGCATCCTAAACGAGTTACTGTTTGGTGTGCATTATGGTCAGATGGTGTAATTGGACCTTACTTCTTTGAAAATGCTGCTTGTGAAGCTGTAACTGTCAATGGTGATCGATATCGTCGGATGATAGTCGAATTTTTGTGGTTTGAATTAATGAATGTTGACCTAGAGGATATGTGGTTTCAACAGGATGGCGTTACACCTCACTTTGCACACGAATCAATTGATTTATTTAGAGAAAAGTTTACTGGACGTGTAATCTCAAGAAACGGTGATGTTAATTGGCCACAAAGATCATGTGATTCGACACCGTTAGACTATTTTCTTTGGGGTTATGTGAAAAATCAGGTTTATAAAAACAATCCACAATCAGCTCGTGCTTTGAAAGATGAAATTGCTCTTGTCATTGGTGAGATAGAGCCTTAATTTTGTCGAAATATTGAAAATTTTAACAAAAGAGTGGACGTCTGTGGAGCTGCAAGAGGAGGCCATTTGGCAAATATTATTTTTCGCATATAAATGTCATAACTGATACTTCAATTACCATTAAAAAGTTTTTGAAGGTGAACAAATTATGCGTTTTATTTATTCTTTAAAAAAACCGCGAAATTTGAAACACGCTTTGTTCCATCGTTATTGTTAATTAACGAAAATATACTAAAAACTTTATTGCACTGGGCCAGGACTCAATCATACATCTACCGTTCCCGAAACAGATGCATTACTTGTTATGCCACCAAGTAGTACAGTTGAGTCTGTTAATATGTAGTGTAGTCAGGTTTTGATGTTTACAATTATTGACAATTGGTGGTTTAATTGGTTAAAGCCATCGTCTAGTGTGTGGTGGGTAGGTACAGGTTCAAATAGTGGCCCAATGCAGAAAAATTTTAATTCATTTTATTTAATTATTAATGATTATTTAATTAATAATAAGCAGTCAATGTTAATTTTAACTAATTCCCCATATTGAAGCGCTCAATTATATACTTTATATAATAATAATAATAATAATAACTTTATTGCAATTAATTATACAAAGAGAAAAAGAAATTGCAAACGTCATGACAGATACAAAATATTACATGTATTAAAACATATTCTCATACATCACATTCTTGCTGTAGAGAAACCACGATTTATGTATTCAAATACACTGTATGGTTCTAAATCAATTAAGAAATCACGAACTCTTTTTTTAAATGTTAAGAATATCTTAATTTCTTTTAATGATTCCGGTAAACTATTAAAAAATTTAATGGAAGAATAGCGAAGTCCACTCTCTATCAGTGTCAGGCGGTGTTTGGGATAATAGTAATTAGTTTTATGCCTTGTGGAATAATCATGAACAGCGCTGTATTCTTCAAACAAGTCTTTATGTTTGTAGGCAAAAAGTAGGACCTCGAATATATAAATTCCAAAAATAGTTAACAAAAAATGTTTTCTAAATATGCTCCTACATGACTGAATCCTTTTTTGTGTTACGAAAATACGATTCATATCAGTACTACTACCCCAAACAGCGATGCCATACCTTACTCTGGAATAAAAGCATCCAAAGTATATCATTCGTAACGTCTGTTCACCAACGAGTTTCCTCAAGCGACGAACTCCAAAACATACACTTGAAAGGATTTTTGATAAATCATGGATATGATCCTTCCATTTTATAAACTGATCAACCGTAACTCCCAACAAACGAACACTATTGTGTACGGGATATAAGGAATCACCTAGTTCCACATTGTCAGGAAATTCAGAAAAGGTATTGCATCTGAACAGTATTATACTAGTCTTCGATTCATTTACATACAGGTTATTATGTGCTAGCCAGTCCTGAACTGTTCCCAATACAGAATCAACGCTGTCAATTACCTGATTTAAAGAGTCGCCTGTGACCAAAAGCGTAGTATCGTCGGCATATTAATTGTCATGCATTGCTTAGTAGGTCCATGATCGAGATAATGGATATCATTAAAATACAATAAAAATAGAATAGGTCCGAGAATACTACCTTGCGGGACACCTCTGGAGATCATTAACTTATCTGAATAAGTATTATTACCATCGATATTTAGGCATCCTGATTGTGATCTGTTAGTAAGATAAGAATTAAACCAAGAGAGGGCAATGCCTCGTATACCATAGCGCTCGAGTTTACTTAAAAGTAATTTATGATCCACAGTGTCGAACGCTTTAGATAAATCTAATAAGCACCCACATGGTAGTTTTTTGTCATCTAAGGCATTCAGAACTTTTTCAGAAAAATCATACAAAGCGGTTTCAATGCTTTTACCCTTAGCAAAACTATGTTGATAGTTACTGATTAAGCCATGTTTGAAAATAAAATTTGTTAGTCTGGAGTAAGCTGCTTTCTCGAATAATTTCGAAAAACCGGTTAAAAGGCTAACCGGTCTGTAATTTTCCAAATCATTAGGATCACCTTTCTTAAATAACGGAACTACCAAAGCATGTTTCAGGTAGTCCGGAAAAATGCCTGTAGCAAAGGAGTGATTAATTATATGGGTAAGTGGTCTTAAGTAACTATCCGAGCAAGACTTTAAAAAACTGATAGGTATTTCGTCTTGACCGGAAGATTTGGAATTACTCAATGAGCTAATGAAGGAAGAGAGTTCACTTTCGCATATTGGGAAAAAATAAAATGATGAAGAATTATTAGGAATTAGCTGAAGAAATTTGTATGATTGATTTAATGAAACAGAGTTTTGAAGGAATATTTTGTTCAAACTACAAGCAAGATTTCTGGGATTGTCGGCTTTAGGAAACACGCGTTTGACGCTTTTACCCGAATGAGAATTAATAATACGCCACATAGTTTTATTTTTATTTGTAGCATTAAGTAATTGCTGTTCGTAATAATTCTTTCTGTTCTGATTTACGGCGTCGTCATATTGAGTTTTATAGAATTTAAATGTATTTTTGTAATCGTTATTGAAGTTACATATAACACGTAATGCAGAGACGTAATTTCTTAATTCAGTGACTTTTTTAGAAGGTTTAAAGGAATATTGTTTGTTATACACTTTTTTTAAAGGGAAAAAAGAATTAAAATATTTCAAAAGTACATTCAGAAAGTTAAAAAATTTTAGATTTGTGTCGCAGGCATCGCAGTATACATTGTTCCAGTCTTCACCACACATATCCTCCACAAAAGTCATTATGGTTGAGTGTGTAATTACGCGAACAAATTTAAAGTGTTGCTGCTCCTCACCTACAGATAGGCATTTACAGTAGATCACCTGAGCTTTGTGATCCGAAAAACTTGTATCCATTGTGAAAGTATGATACACAGAAAGGATATCCTTTCCAAGTTCCTTCACCAAAAGAATGTTTTCCAAGCATGTTTCTGCGGTCTTCGAGACTCTAGTCGGCTCATTTATAAGAATCATCACTCCAAAAGATTCCAGTATGTTTCGGAAATACCTACTCTTAGCATCACTGCTTAGTAAGTCAACATTAAAATCACCAGCGATAACACACGTGACATTCAGTGAATCAATGACACTTAATAAACTCTCGATTTTAAGACAAAAGTCAGAAAAGGAACCTGTAGGGCTCCTGTATATACATATTAGTAAAATTTCCTTTTTCTCATATGTGACAGAAGCGCCACAACATTCAAAGTCATACTCAACAGCCATGTCATCTACAAAAAGAGTTCTTACAGCAGTAAGGGTATCTGACGTGTAAATGGCAGAACCGCCATGTATACCGTAATCTCTACAATAGGACGATGCCAGGGAGCAACCCTGTAGTTTTATAAATTCTAACTTATCGGCAGATAGCCAGTGTTCGGTGATAAATATTATTTTAATGTCACGAATTAAGACCAATTCGACCTGAAGACCCTCAAGTGATGTTGTTAGGCACTGTACGTTTTGATGGTATAACGCGAGAGTAGTTTTGTGCTTGATACCTGCGTTGATTCTATCTGAAGCTTCATCTTGCAATACACTTAAGGCATTTCCGCCTGCTTCAAATTTTGATGTCTCAGTCTTTCTACTAAAAAAGAATATTTTTGAATTTTTATATTTTTGGGCCAAACCGATGCTTTAATAAAGTCTTCCTCGTGTCTGTTTTCTATACCAATTTTAAAAGCTTTTGCTGTAGTAGACCTTATTTTTAATTCCTCGATCTCCACTGCACTGTCCTTACAAATATTTTTCACAACATAATTCCTCACGGAATCTACCGTACATACCGGATTTACTCCACTCATGAAGTACCAATTCATGCGGGGAGCCGCTACAAATGTACTATCTGCACTCTCACTTCCCGTTCCAATAACAGTGGGACGTTTTTTGTTCCTTCTAATTAACTTCCACTCATCGTTACGATTTGTGAGGGCACTCACTCATATTTTTTGCTCATATTTTTTATCTTCGTTTTTTTGAATCTTTGGATTGTCTTTCTTTACAGCTCCTGTTCTCTTTAAAATAGTCGAGTATTTGCTGGCAATTTTTTCTTCCATATTCATGTTTTCGTTATTTCTTTTCATGTTTTTATTGTTGTTTTGATTATTTATGTCCTGTTGAGTTTTTACTTCTTCATCCTTTTTCTGGTCCGTAGTACCATCTCTATCTTGAGAGCGGAAGTATTCTGAATTTTGTTTAGTTGCTGTAAGAATCCTTTTTAATTTATTAACTTCTTCCGACAGAACCCTGTTTTGTCTAGATAAATTGTTAATTTCCATTTTTAAAGGATTTACTATTGCATCCGTTAATGATTGCAGTGCTTCATTTATTTTAGTACTTATAAAAATATTTATTTTATTTACCTTATCTTGATCGAGAAAATCGACCTTCGATGATTCTTCGTTTTTCTCATTAATTTCTTCTTTTGAGGTTAGATCCTGTACACAATCACTACAGGCCCACTTCTTGATTTTTCCAGTCTCTCTTAGTTGGATAAAAGATTCCACAGAGACATCACAACACCTCAGATGAAAATTCTTGCCACACTTCTGCCGGCACACTATATATTCATCGTATCTTTCGATTTTCTTTTCACAGGAATCACACTTGATCGCCATGATGAAAAATCACATCCTCACATATATAATTGTAAACACCAAAACTTCACTGCTCATAAAAATAATTAAGATTAGCTCCATAATATAATTTATGGAATATTAAGAGTCAGGAAGCTGTACTGCTTGTTGGTTTAATTGCTTAAAACAACAGTCTAGAGAACGACAGATGCAAAGTAGAGTTCCGGTCCAATACAGAATACTTTTTGCAATTAATAATGATAATGGAACAACAGAAAATGTTAATTTTCATTTACATTGTACTTACAAGTGCCAATAAAGTCGAAATTTCTTGATGTGCTGGAATTGGGCAAAATGCGTCGCAATCATAACTTCAATGGCGAATAATTGTTTATTATTAAGAAATTTGTTTGGTCGATTTCGAAATGCGCTTTTATTTAAATGCCTATTTTGCACTGTTTCTCCATTGATCCTGCCGTATAATGTTGGTCCTCATTTATTTCTGAATTCCATTTCTTCAGTTTTTTAAAAACATTATTCTTTTCCTGTGACATATTGGCGTTAATTCTAATATCTTTTTCTGTAGTCTTGAGTTGTTCATCTTCCGTACGTGTCTGTACTATATTAATTGCTTTGGCACGATGGCACTATAAAATTTCATGTCAATCCTTATACGTTAGCGAATTTTCTGATTTTAAACGTAGACAGTTCTACTGATTCCAATTTACTTTTATTATCTTTTGGGATTCCTTTTGTGGAAGCTTTACTTGGTTGAAATCAGAATTTAATATTGGCTCAAAATTCATTTTTCGACTGATCCATAAAATTATTATTATTTTTTGACGAATAACAATGTTTTGAATTGTAAATATCCATTCGTATATGCTTGTAGGTAAAAAAGTTGAAAAGATAGCGCCAGATGTATTAGATATTTATTCGAAAAAACTGACGATTTTTCCAGGCGCTTTAAGTTGTTTATTTTTAAATTAAAAAACACAAAATTACTTTGCACCCTTATTACATTATGTCATCTGGCTAGTATTATTCTCAATTTTTTACGAGCCAGCACGTAAAGGAGCAATTTTTGGAGATGAGACACAAAGACACACACCTATCATGATCTGCTTAGATGGCAGCTTGATATTCCTATATCGTTCGAAAAATTGGAAAGAGATATTACGAGTCAAGCTGTTCGAGTTCCTGTAGCTATATAACATAAAAGGGAAGCTCTTCTTCGTTTTTCAATTTCGTACCGTTGCAATAGGAGTAAGCTCAATTCCCACGCATACGACCTCGGGGAGTACAAGAAAAGGATCAAATTTAAAATATATATATCTGCTACGTAGCCGGTAACACGGCTCACAAATTTGTTTATATGATGATAACATATCTATTACCTCAATAAGAAATCATGTAAAATAAAACATTTCAATGGGGAAGCATCGGAATGTTAAGTATTTTTGTTATTTAATAATGAATACGTTTCTTTGAAAAGAAATTTTATTTTAAGTTTTGAGGATCTTTTCGAGTGATTGTTATACGTTTCTGCGTTCTGAGGTTTTGATTGTAGTTCTATTGTGTATTTTGAATTATAACGATAGAAATAATTTACTTGGATCCTTTTATTTCGTAGTTTGTCTAGTTATGTGCTGAAAAATGCGAGAAGAATTTAATTAAAGTGTTGTCGAAGGAATGAGACGCTGCGAAAAGGTTCGAAAAATTCAAATATACTCCGAAGCGAATCATAGAACAGATTCAGATGATAGGAACTTCTAAGTTTATTGTTTAGGAGTTAAGCGATTAATTGAAATTTTTCTTAACGGACATATTTCTGATTTCGGTCTTGCTTCATTACCGTTGGCTTATATTAAAAAATGTGCGAAAGTAGTTTTTCTCTGAATTCATCGATTTGCATTTTTACGTAAGTTTATTCATTTATGAAGTGCTTTTATAAGTTTTTGTTATTTTTTTGTTTTCATTTAGAATTATATTAAAAACTATCGCATGCTTAGCGGAAACAATACTGCAAAAGCGGATAAATAACACAGGCCAACCAATAAATATTTCTTAAAAATTTTTTTCAAAGTTCAACCTATTTCTTATGTATTTTGGTGTGCTAAATCCAAATTTTTAGTCGGATTTTTTCTATCACGTACTAATTTTGCGCAATCTTGGGTTGGGTGTGATAGTATTAAAATATATAGTTAAGATTTAAAGATACGTAATTTATTATCAGAGCATAATTGAAAAATTACATTTTATTATTACAATGTTAGCGTAAGTTTGAATATGAACAGTTTTTTTTTTACTTATTGATCTAAAGTTTTGTATTTCCTCAACCTCTTCACGGTAAAAGATCAGGTGTGGCTTTCCCTTTTATATGATGCTTCTGGAGTTGCTAGTAGAAGGATCCAACAGTAATCTCCCATCATGTTGACATTCCAACGATCCTGATACCGTTTCTCCATCTCCTTTACATCTTGGTGGAAACGCTCCGCTTGTTTCTCACTTACAGCTCCAAGATTGTTAGGGAAAAAATTTAAATGTGAGTGTAGAAAGTGCAGCTGCAGATTAGAAAGTATATGTCTTCGCGATTTTATTTGTATTAGTCACACAGATACTCAAAAGTGCACTTTGAGCATTTACTACTAATTAGGTGAAGCGGCCAAGGTATTATTATACGCTTACAATGCATAAATAACGCAAAGTAAACATGCGAGGAAACTTTATGTCCTGTGGTATTTTAAAGTTCATTTTCGGATTCAGCACGTCAAAAAATATAAAGGGTAGCCAAATTTATAAACAAAGTTATATGGCTGGCCTGTGTAATTAGTGCGAATAAGCAAGCACATACAAACGGTTCGATAAAAAATTATTTTATTTATCATGTTTCAATATATTCTTCTTGACGCCCTGTAACGCCCAGTTCAATGTGATTGATAGTACAATAAATAAGCGTCCATATTCTTACCTTGAACGATCCTTTGACCCTCAGGGTGCTAAAAGTACCTTAAAATCACAGAGAGTTGGAAGGGTTTCTTGTGAGTAAAGATTTTAAGAAAATAGGCGCCACAGTATCGTAACTCCAAAAGGCGCTTTCCAATACTGAAGCAAAGGAGATCCTTTGAAAAAAAATCATTCGCCACATATTATCAATAAATGCATGCCGAAGTTACATAAATTACATGTAGAGTAGAGAAATTTGCAAAATAGTGCAGTCTCAGTATATACATACTTCCATAGAAAGAAAAATATTTTCAGCTAACGAATCAGTAAACGATTTGACTTCAAGACCAAATTAGTAAAATAGAATTGTGATGTGAAGCAAATAACGATGAACATTTGCATACATACACTTATACACACGGAACCATGGAGTTAAATCGTTATTCAGCTAAGGATCTACGTGTACGTTTTGAGAGGAAATTCAATTTTGTTAAGCATATTAAATCAGTTAGGATGTCAGCTTTTAGGATGTTGGGTTTCATTGTCCGTAACTCAACATTACTACACTAAAAATATTTGAATAGTCTTACGTCTGATCAAGAATAGATTATATTATTTTAATTTGGTATCTATATTATGAACTCTATGAAATAATTTTGGAGAAAATTCAACAAGATGTTTCAACAAGACACATTACTGCGTATTTATGGTATACGTTCATGGAGACAAGATATAAATTAAACGATATTAATGAATAAACATTGCCTCCCTCTCTCGTCCAAGACAAGAATGTATTGAACGACAAAGCGAGAAAGCGTCTATCTCGCTGGTCGAGAACAAAGTTCCCAGAGCATGTATAGACAGACACTTGCTACCTTGGCGATTTGCCCCATAAATGAATGTTAAAAGGAATCATTCTAATATCATATATATATCATAATAACACGCTGTCTATTACGTATGTTTCCGAGAATTCACTCAACATCAGGTAGGCTTGTGTTATTGAGATAACGCAAGCCTACCTGACGATGAATTAATTCTCGGAAACATACGTAGTCGGCAGGGTGTTATTAACATTTGAAAGATTCCTTTTCACATTCATTTAAACGATATTAAATTATTGTATAATCTTGTGCAGGGGTACTGGGAAGCATAATTTGGGAATCTCTATTCTAATGCATAATAACATATTTATCTTTATTTTAGAATATGTAATTCTGTTGAAGAATAAATGAATAAGTAAATAAACAGATAAATAAATTAAAGAACTAAAATGTGTCGAAAATGCTCTTTTTATTCTTTGATTTTAATCGTATGTGACATTTGCGAAACGCGGGTTATATTTTCATTTTCGACGTTTGTTAAATGTTATTATGTATTTGTTCGAATGCCAGGATGATGCCCATTAATCTTCAATGCAGACGTAAGGATAGTTACCTTGATCTGAAGAAAAAATTTTGTAAAACAATATAATTCACGTACAATATAAACAAAGTTAGGTGTATGTTGATGTTGAGCTGTGTCTAAACTGTCAAAGAACACAATTTAACAAGCCCGTGACATCTATAGCTCTCATAATAAATAAACCATATCTAATCTATTGGATGAAAAAATGCAAAATTTATTTCACAACCCAATATTCATAGTGTTATTTCTCGAAGTTCTTTTTCACTTCTGCCTTCTATAAGACTGGCGACTCTTAGCATACAATATTGCTCCATAAACATGCTGAAGGATACGTTATTTATTAGACGAAAAATGTATAATACTATCTTTTGTATTGGCTCGGGGATTTCTTATCCAATTTCTCACCCTGCAACAATGTTTATGCCGATTTATCGATTGTCATTTGCTTGTCGAGTATAACTTGTCAAGATAAACAAAAAGCTCTAACCTTTTCTTTGTGAAAGTTGATACAATGTAAATTATTTTATGTATGTATCTACTCTTGGTGAATACATCGTCAAAGAAAAAAAGTAAAGAACGAATTTTCGCGATATCGTATAAACAAACAATTTCTACAAATATATTAAAATTAAATACGCCAAAGATGGTGTTATAATAGTCCTCTTATTGCCCCAAGTTTTTCTTTTACTGCTTGCGGGCGTATTAATTTGATGCAAATGTTTGGATATACCGTAACTTGCAAGCATCGTCTGCGGGAATGTGTTACATTAGAATTAATTGTAAGTTGGCGGATTTCGCCGAGCGGAATGTATTCTACCGTATAAGAAGCTTAACAATACTACCGATTCTGTAAGACCTGCGGTTTCAGACTCTGCCTGCAGTTGGAAAGACGTGTCGAGGGAACGCCACCATACGTACGACATTGGTACTACAAAGCAATTTATGCGACACTTATGTTGAACAGTGTTTCAAACACGCAGATAATTTGATGTCATTCGCTATTCTGTTTTCGTATTATCTTTAACATCTTCCAGCCCGGAGTGACTGTTATTTGTATTTCGGTGATTGTCCCCCGCTTGTCGAAAACCAACTTCGTATCTATCTATTTACATATAAAAGACCCTTATTTTTATTAAGAAAAGTGGTTAAAATTATCTTTCTGTTTTCTGTATTCCTTTTATACTTCTGTGGGTATTATGTGTAAATTGTTTACTGCTTATTCTGTTTCGCAATAAAGGACTTGTTTAGTTCATAAAATTTTATATATTAATTGTGTTATTGTCTTTATGGACATTTTTATGAGAGTGTCATTAATCTACATGCTGCTATTATTTTTATTATTGCCATTAGTTTCGTTTCTGATTGTAAAATAGACGAGGTGTGGCAATTAAATAACGAGACTGGTGTGAGAAATGATATTTATTTGCAAATAAACTTATATTTAACTTATATATTCTCATACCCTATTTACATATATACCGCTGTATACGGATTTTCCATTGTTCAAAACAATACTGTAGTACATCAGTTGTCAGCCTCCTAAACGACTTTGCCTTTTTTGCTTTTATATGTTGAACAGATTGAAAATGTGTTTCCTTTAATGCACTTTTCGCTTTTGGGACCATATTTTTACTTTGGTAACAGGTAGAAGTCACATGGTGGGAGTTCTAGTGAATACGGTGGATTATCAAACACAGTGATGCGTGTGTCCGCTAAAAACAGCTTCACAGAAAGATCACTGTTAACTGGTGCGTTGGTGCAGAATCCATGAGCTGTTCTTCCACAAATTTGGTCTTTGCTTCCTTACTCTTTCTTGTTTTCGTTAAGTTCACAGGTCAACCAGGATATTCATCATCTTCGATCTCTCCTCGATCTTCAGAAAACCGTTTGTGCAATTCAGAAACTTGCGCATGTGACACAATATTATCACCAAATACCTCCTTTAACATTCGTTAACATTCTGTCGGTGATTTCTTTACTTTGAAAAGGAATTTCAGGTTAATTGGCAGCGCGATTTTTATGTCAACCATTATCACGACACTACTAAGTGACAGTGTCCTTTAAAATTGGTAAACAAAAGCAGACAGAAAGACGAAATTACGGGTTGTTGCTTGAGAAGTATCAAGGTCAATAACGTTCCAATACAGCCCGATGCGGCTGCGCGATGGAAGGAGCGCAGTCTTGTTATTTAATTGCCATACCTCGTATGTCTTTAAATCAATACTTCATAGTCACAATAGTGTTTAATTTATCGGTAGTTTGGGATTTTAATTTAGACTCGAATGTCATGCATGAATAACATCTTAATTACCATAACGACCATTCTCGATTTGATACTAGATGAAAATTGCAACTGGTACGGTTTTGAAAACGAAATCAATCAATGCTATCTGCTTCTGGGCTTCCGGGCTGGAACCGCGTCACTTGTATATCTGCCGATGTTTCGTACCCATTTGTATGGGACATCTTCAGGGCTCAACTACTGCACTGAAACTGATATACAACTGATACGGTTCCAGCCCGGAAGCCCAGAAACAGATAGCATAGACTGCGACCGCAAATCTATGTACCAGATTAAAATCAAACAATATTTCTTACAGTCTAAGAGTTGTTCCAAAATGAAAAATAAAAATGATAAACATAAAAAAATAGACAACAATCACAAGATGTGTCACGAAAATATTTAAAATATTCTGTATGCAATTACATACTAGACCGAGCTTTAAAATTTAACTACTTTTTACCTAAGTTTACAGACAAATTTCTTCCTATATCCTTTAATCTCCGAACGACGCGATATTCTTGAAGATTTTCCAATTTAAAAGAGTCGAACGTTTCTTTGTTAAACATTTAAGCTATCTCAAGGCTAATTTCGACTACTGGTTGTCTAATAGATATTTCCGTTTATACACTACTATCAAGGGAAAGAAAACTTAATAAACATGTAGCTTCCTACAGATTGTTTGCAGAAATAAAATTCTTTTTACTAGAGAAATCGAATTCGTTTTCTGAGATTTTTAAGTGTTTTTTGTTTTTACAAAGTCAAAGTCTTTACAATTGATATTATCGTTACTGTTTCGTTTTGAATTGTCACTGTTTTAGGTAACTGTCTATTTACATCTAAAATTACGAATATGCCATTAATATATCTAAATTATATTTTTCAAAAATTGTTACGGATATTTTAAAATTTTATTTTATGCGAATAAATATTTAAAAACATAAAAATATCTCATG
This sequence comes from Dermolepida albohirtum, assembly GCA_031893035.1. Classification (NCBI taxonomy): domain Eukaryota; kingdom Metazoa; phylum Arthropoda; class Insecta; order Coleoptera; family Scarabaeidae; genus Dermolepida; species Dermolepida albohirtum. The sequence goes on along the minus strand of JAVIWB010003989.1, from coordinate 310,468 downwards.
GTCAACATAAATTTGCTCTATTTTATTAGAATTCGCGAAACTTGCTTTCAAATCGACAGCAATTTTAGGAAATGGGGGGGAATGGACTTGAATTTTTTTATGAATTCTGTATTTCTACCATAAATACAGCTCTATCTATACTTTGTTAAGAGAATTGTTTGGTCTAATCCCCTCTTCCCATAATCACCAAAGTTACATAGTGATCACTAAATGAGCTAGAAAACTGCATTTGGTTGGAATGCATCACCGTTTCTGAAAAGGAATAAAGAATTGCGATAAAGTAAAAAAGTGCTGGTGAAAGCATTTTAAATGCGACGATATATCTACCAAGTTAAACAGGTCAATTTTCTAATAACAAAGTCTGCATGAATGAGATTTGGCAATCATATCAGGTAAAATGAAGAAAAAAATAAGTCTTGTTTAACTTAGATGAAAAATATCTAAGTATATTGGATCTTGAGCATCAGAAAAGCTATCAACATCGTTTTGATTTTGTAGTGTATTCTTCGTCCCTCATCATCCGCAAATTGGTAAATGGATCTTGACGCAATTTTTCTCATTTAAAACGCTATGAGCAGCATATTGCAGAAACGATGATATATTCTAAACAAACGGTGTTAATTAATTCGTTTAGTTATCGCTATGAAAGTTTGATAATTATGAGAAGAGAGGGTAAGACCAAACAGTTCCAGCGACAAAGTATTGATATAATGATAATAATAATGATAATATTAATAATAATAATAATAATAATAATAATGTTTATTAGACCAAGAAGTTTACAATAATCCAATTATTGGACAGAGTATAACAAACATACATATCAATATACCAATATATTAACAAAAGCGAGAACTAAAAAATACCAAAATGAGAAAAGAAAATTTATTACAATACATACAATTCAGTGATTTATAATCTACAGATAATGAAAATTGCTAGTGGATTCATTTAATAGTGCTCTTAAAGATGTAAAGTTAATGCCAATTAAGTCATTGGATAGTCCATTATACCTGGTACATATTCTGTATATTGGAGACATAATTATACTATTAGTGTTCGATTTGTTGCAGTAGAACACCTTGGATGATCAGAATGTTGGACGTAGTACCATCAGATTTATTGTATCGAGAAGTTTAGGTATCGTAAGTTATAGAGGAATCTAAGATCTGCATGCGTAGATCCAAGGATTCAGTCTTATACAAATTCAAAAGAAGTCTATAACTGAAGACTAGAACACTGTATTCGGCATATTCCTTAAAGTAAATATATTTTGTAAATCTTCTTTGAATTTTTTTGTGTACAGTGGGACTCAATATAGGGATGACCAGACCAAGGATGCCAGAATGAACCAGCGAAAAGTTCAAAGACCAAATTCTATTGAATGGGGTGATATTACGTGTGTATAAATCCTAGCGTTTGTAGAGCTGGTTTAGATATAGTGATAGTTTGATCACCAAATGCTAACAAGGAATCAAAAAATACACCTAAATCCTTCATAGTCTGAGTGCACTCCAAGGTTTTGTTGTCCAAGTTGTAATCTTAATTTATTTCTGCAGCGATATGCAATCATTGATACTATTAATTGAAGAATATATATTTATATCATCTGCAAATAGCAGTTTATCAAAATGAAGTTGTGAGGACAAGTCGTTAATGAATATTAAAAATAGAAAGGGACCTAGATTCGTTCCCGGGCCACTCCTAATAGTGTTTATAATCGGTGAGATAAAATTTGAAAACAAAATTAGATAAGAAGCAAAATCTATAGCACCGAGTGTACCTAGGAGCAGGTTGCGGTCAATTCGATCGACTGCTTTAGACATATCTGAGTAAATGACATGAACATGGTCATTCTTATCGAGATTATGTGATAGATAGTGTGTTGTAATTGCTGAATTTGTAATAGTAGAACGTTTGGTTATGAATTCGTGTTGATCTATAGAAACTAAAAGCTTGTTTTTCATATAAGTGGCCTTGCAAAGCCATAATTCCAATATTTTGGCTAAACTATTTATTATGGCGGTGAATATGGTGAATGGTTGATGGTAGAAATGACATTCGTAGTTAGAAAATCAGTGATAAGCATCGAGCGATGATATGGTGCATTATCATGTAACAAATGCAAGCTACCATTTTCACGATATTGACGGTGCACACGACGAATATGCGCCAAAAGATGCTTCATAACACCAAGATAAAATAAAGCATTAAGTGTTTGACTATTTGGTATAAACTCTTTGTGCACTACTTGTATGTCTTTCGAATCATAAAAACAAAACAACATTATCTTCGCTTTTGACTTTTCCAAACGGCTTCTTTTCACTTGAATGCTTCCATTCAGAGCTTTGATCCTTGGTTTCTGGATCATATTGAAAACACCACGTCTCATCGCCAGTTACAATAGAATACCTGAAGTTTTCGTCCTTTTTTGAGTCATTAATCAAGTCTATACAACAATGTTGAATTCAGTTAGCTTATGTGGTAAAAACCTTGCACAAATTTTTCTCAGTTAAACCTTTGGAAATATTTAATTTCATTCCCACGTATCGCAATGAGGATTTCTGATAAATTCACGTACAAGTTCGATGTTACTTTCCATAACCACAGATTTTTTTGCACCAGGATGTTCGTCGTCATCTATGTCCATACGACCGTCTTTAAATCATATATACCACTCATACACTCTCGTACGTGGTAAACATATATCACCATACATTTGTTTCATCAAATTAATCATTTCAGTAAACGATTTACCGGGTTTAAAGCAGAACTTGCTAATTGCTCTTTGTTCAAAATCCATTTTTCGACCAATACCAAATACACAATGTTTTTATGCGCAAATTTTCTGCTTCTGATGATGCAAATGTCAGGATATTTTGATATAGCATTGATGAGGGATTTACCTTACCGACGCATATTATTTTATAGATGGTGTCGCTAATAATTACTATTTTAAAAAAATTCGGTTTTCTCTCCGACAGATTGTCTAGTTCCTTATAGGTTGGTGTTAATCTCACGATTATTCCAAAATTAGGGAATGTGTACTTATTGCGTGATTTTCTTCATACAGGAAGTCGAAAAGTTGATCATGATTATTTTATATATGCGCAATGCCCTGAAAGTTTCATCTTTCATTTGCTTTTGCAGTTTTAAGAAAATTATGTTTAGAAGATTTATAGGTTTAGTAAAGAATGAAATAAAATTATAATTATCTAGGTAAAATTTTTAATTATAATAACTGATCGTTTTACAATCCAATACATATAGGTATGTTGTTATGTTTCTATCTGGACAGCGGCGTGGTAAGAGCAATTAATTAATGAATTATTTAAAGAAATCAACGGTTCAAATGACATTCGCAGAAGGACGATTTTTAAATAATCTACCTTCTCAAATGGTGGTGAGTCTTTCGCGGTAACTTTCAGTTTGAGAAGGAAGAATTAAGACTGTTCCGCCTCTATTTCTATAGTAAGAAAGGCTAGTAATAAAGCCATGAAATATTTTATACACAGCAAATACATACATACTTCGCATCCATAGTCGCCACAAGTCAAAAAGAACTACGATCTAGTTGGATACATCACAAAGAAATATATTAATTGGTTATATTGTCGGGTCTTGATAAACGATAATAAATATAACAATTGACATTAAAACACTTGATACAGTTTTACAAAATATATTTTTCAAATAATCCTTTCTATGTACATTGCGGAAAGAAATTCGATTGGAAACGGAAACGATTAGTCTCGATAACCCATTTATTGTTTTAATTTTGAATTTTCCATTTTGATAATATTTATTTTATTTTTGTTTCAGGAGAATACCTCGCATCCCAAAGTCAAGGCAACCACTCGTAACAAATGAAAGAAAGATGAAATTTTCCAGGAATATAATTTTACTTGCTAATAATGAAGTTTCCAATGCAAGTTATAATGATGCACTTGTATTACTTAATGAGATAAAGTTATTACCAAACGAAGTTAAAATGTAATCTGAATACATAACAGCATGCATCAGAAGCTGACTGTGCTTCTGTTCTTCATCATTATTTTTCTATCAGAGACTATTACCGGTTGTCCGGACGAATGCGTGTGCAAGTGGAAGAACGGGAAACAAACTGTAGAGTGTATTAATAAAGATATGCTCGTTATACCGGATGGTATGGATACGGGTACACAGGTATTAGACTTTTCCGGTAATAATTTACGTTCCCTGCACAAGGAAAAATTCTACAAAATGGATTTAATTAATTTACAAAGGATTTATCTCTCGAGATGTCGGATTTCCATCATAGACGAACACGCTTTCAAGGGACTGACGAACTTGGTGGAATTGGATTTATCAGGTAACGCATTAGAAATGGTTCCGACGGAAACTTTTATTGATATCCCATCACTGATGAGACTGACCCTTAGTTACAATCCTATAAAATCATTGAAGCGTTTGTCGTTTAATCACTTATCCTTCCTGAACACATTGGAATTGGAGAATTGTGAAATTAGACGTATAGAGGACGGTGCATTCATCGGATTACATAGTTTGGAATGGTTACATTTAAAAAATAACAGGATGACTACGATTAACGGAAGCCAGGTCTTTCCAACGACGTTACGCGGCGTTGAGCTGCAGGAAAATTTATGGGAGTGCGACTGTCACATGTTAGAAATGCACATGTGGTTACAAGGATTTAGTATACCGCCGATGTCGGAGCCGAAATGTAAGGGTCCCGCTAAACTCTCGGGACAAAGTATCAAATCGATACCTGCCTCGGATTTAGCTTGTCTGCCCGACGTGTCCCCAACGACATTCTATTTGGAGATAGGGGAAGGTAAAAATGTATCGTTGTTGTGTCACGTCCGGGCTGTACCCGAGGCGCACGTATCTTGGTGGTTCCAAGGTCAATTATTGCAGAACGATAGTTTGGTAGCTCCGGGAATGCGACTCATCTACTTTATCGAAGAAGGTACTGTGAACAAACGCAGTGAACTGTTCATATATAATACGAACACTGAAGATAACGGAACGTTTATTTGTACGGCTGAAAATTCTGCTGGCATCGTCTATTCAAATTTCACAATAAGAGTTATATTAAGGGAAGAGCCGCAATTCGAGATAACTACATTGCATTACGAGTTCATTCTAATAACAGTGTCGGCGGCCGGCGTTTCACTCGTAGTACTAGTTATAGTATTAATATTATCGTTGGTGAGGTGCTATAAAAATACGAAAAGACGAAGTCGCAAGAGAGAATCGAATAAATTACACGACACTAAAGACAGTCTGCTGCTGGATAGTGTTGAGGAATTCTCCGAACAATCCAAGGACTGCAGCAATATCACGTTAGTGGACCGCCAGGAAATGTTTTACAACACCACGCATCCTAATGAGGATTTACTAGGGACGATGTCGCCTATTTCGACCTCTAATCAAGCTAAAACGCCGACGTCCCTGAGAAGATATCAGCTGGAACAGAATCCCGACCTCATTAACGACACAGAAAGCGTTGGCAGGCGACGGGAGGGCGACGGTGAGTCGCATGTAAACTTCGAGGAAGTCATTGAAAATTTCAAATTATCTTCTTCCAACTTGCTGCCTCATACGTTGATGGTGGAGGGTGTACGCAGGAGCGCCAGAGATTTATACAGACTTTCGGCCGACGTGCATCTTAATCCTGTAAGATTACTTAATACTAGCGATTCAAGAAATTGCTACAGGACTCTGCCTTATAACAGGGGCGTTGGGAAACGACAGTCTGCGGCTAATCCCGTCAACCGATTTTGTCGCGAGGCAGAATTTATATCTAGAAGTACCCAGCACGGTTACGAACATTATTGTGACGATATACGGTACACGGCCGACGGTTATCCGGTTAGAACTGTTGAACAGGAAACTACCTTTTCCGAGGGGTCAATACATTCATCTTCCTCACAACCGCCGGTACAGTGGCCTTCTTGTGTTCCCGCTGTCGTAGTGCGTATGAACTCGAACGTTGAAGATAATAATGCAACGGGTAAAAAGTGCGTCGGTGCCCAGACACAAACTGAAAGTGACGATCTAAAATTGACTGCGCAGAAAACGCTGTCTTTGTATAACGTAGCTGATAGTGAAGTGGGTGAGGTAGAATGCCCTGATGAGGGCTATGAAGGGGAGACCGCAGACCCCTGTTAGAAACACTTGAACTGCATGCAAGAAATTATGTTTCCCTTTAAATGTAATGATGCATTTATCTATCGGACATACAATATTTGTTATCGTTGTCTAAATTTACGTGCATAAAAGACTGCCATGAAGATATTCTTTATTTGAAAATTTATAATGTAATAGGGTAAGGTAAAAAAAATTTAAACACTAAAATGTGGTAAAAGAGTATTAAGTATTGACACAAATTAAAATTTATTTGAAGATCCGTAGAGGAATCGTATATTATTATTTCTGATCTAAGCCATATTATTTTCATTTTATTATGAGCTTAATAATATACTTTCTTGGTGTTATTTATTAGTATACAAGTTAAGTACATATGTTGGCAATTGAATTCCAACTTCGATAAGTTTTTCTATTAGAGATTCCGTGATAATATTATGCCTTGTGCATTTGAGTATAAATTGGTATATATAAATTGGTATCTTTGTCACCGCAAGTGCAGGAAGTATATAAGCAGTCCGTGCAAATGTGATGGGAATTTACTATGGTTAGACGTCACCTAGTTGTAGAGTAAAATTCTGATACTTTTTTGTTCTCGTACCATATTGTATCGAAGGCTAGATCTTGGCAAAATGTGTCATTTTAGTGAAATTTTTACTCCCAAGCTTTTCCCAGTTGTTTTCAAGTATTTGGTTCTTCAAGTAATACTCAATAATCTTTTATGCAATGTTCTTTTCGGAAGTGACAATTAGTTAGGGTAAACTTTGCAACTATGTTCAGCTCAATAACTACATGGACTTTTATTCAGCATTAGTTAATTTTCATAATTTTCCTATTTGAGACATTTACTTAATATACAATATTATATTTCCTATTTTGAGATTTGTGTTTGTTCTATGCATTATGTTTTATAATAACTATGTTAATATTTCTACCATCCGTGTAAAGCATTCCACAGTATTTGTTTCTGAGCCGTCTGAATGTATGATTATAAAGTTTGCCATTTTTTCTTCCTTTTGGTCCTCGTACCATACTGCATCGCAGGCTAGATCTTGGCAGAATGTGTCATTTTAATGAAATTTTTACTCCCAAACCTTTGCCAATTGTTTTCAAGTATTTTTTCAAGCTTTTATTCAGCATTACTTAATTTTCATATTTTTCTTATTTGAGGCATTTACTTAATATATATTATATTTCCTATTTCGAGATTTGTGTTTGTTTTATGCATTATATTTTATAAAGACTTTACATTATTCGTATCTGTCATAATATCTGCAATGTTAGTATTTCTACCAATAGTATAAAGCATTCCATAGCATTTGTTTCTGAGCCGTCTGAATGTATGAATACAGAGTTTACCATTTTTTCTAGTGAATAGTTATGTAATTGGTTGTGTAAATGGCTACGGCAAGTATTACAATGGTCTAAAAATTAATTCTTTGTCTGTAACAATTTGCAAACAAATCCTGTTTAATTACGTCGTACTCGTATTCTTCAATGTTATGCAATTTAATTCAAAAAATGGTTTATTATGGATCTCTAATAGTTGCTAAATAAATAAGTTACTGGTCTGTATTATTGAGCATTCTCCAAATATTACTTACTGCAACCAATACAATACTGCTATCCCTCATATTAATCTATACCAGGCGAATCGGTTGCTGCATGCTGTTGAGTCTACATTAGGCTGCCAATAAATGGTTTATCTACTATTACAAATGTCCTTATTTTTGCCAGTGTCTGGAGTTTTATTACACAAGCTACAATGAAGGTATTTTAAAGTGCTTTCTTTCCAAGGAAGGTAATTCCTCAACCTTTTTCCGGTTTGGTTGACCATTAAAGATTTGCCATGTTCCTGCTTGGAACTACTTTCCAAGTATGTTGCACTTAGCACAGGTTTTGATCCATAGTCCATATAGTAAGACATTCTTTTCTGGCAAGATTATCGATTCTTCCAATTTCCGTCATTTATTTGGCGAATCTCAGCGACTATATTAGCTTTACTATATTCAGCTGCGTTAGTTTCCTAAGTTGCAACATTGGCATTTTGGCTTGGTAAGGATATGGATTCGCTTATGTGAATATGATCTATTATTAATTTTATCCGCACGTATGAGAACTGTGTAGATCTCAGTTTGAAATGCTAATATCTGGTATCGGATTAGTAAATGTCATCTTCTAAGGAGCTCCGGTACAGTCCCAATTGTGAAGAGAATGTTTGAGAAATATATTGTGATGTAAGAAGAAGCTTTTATATTTCAAAACAACACACTTTACAGTTTCATTTGTATGACTGAATATTCTGAATTTTATGTCGAATACAGTCATATAACTTTTTCAAAAAATGTGTGCTATCTTGGAAATAATAAGTGCCAAGTTGTAATACGCGTTTTATATATCGATTTTTTTGTTTTTTTAAATCCTATTCGATTTTTATTTTTTACGGAGTACAACAGGACGCTAGGCCAAGCTTAATTCTTTTTTATAATCACACTAATTTCCTACTTTTTAATATACCGTAAAAATAACCTTTATGTTTATAAAATTCGGCTTCGTTTTCCATCCATGTTCTCGAATATTTCCAATAGAATCAAATGAAAGGGATTTGTTCACCTTTATTAGTTAATTGATATTTGTTCTTGGTTTAAATGTCCGATACTTCATTTTTCCAGGTATTTGCTTACCTTTATTAGTTAATTAATATTTTTCTCGGTTTAAATCTTTAATGTTTTATTTCGTATTTCTGGTAGGCTCTATTTAATTGCTCTGTCTCGGTTTAATTTTGTTGATGACGTTTTGTCTTTTAATAATTTTAATTTTTTAAAAATGCTCGTATAGTATCGATGCGATTGCCCAGGTAATGTTTCATATGTATGTTTAGTTCTTAAAAGAACCTCTGTTGTAATCTCGACAGTTTAACGATACCCCATTCGTAGGTTGGCGATTTATTGCCAATCAACAGCAAGCTTTCAATGAAGACGTGAGATAATATATGCATTCTAAGTATAAAACTCTATACGACTTTTTTTTCATTCTTCTTTCGTCAGTATTTTTATCGACTCAGGAAGCGCTTAATATGATACATGTTAGCCCTCAAATTTGGATGCCTATTAATATCTTCCCAAAAATTAGTAGTTCTCTTTAAATACATTTGAAGGGAATCGCCCCTGTGTGGAAGTTTTCTTACATCGGATAGGAAATACATTACTTTACATTTTTCATTGCGTTAGGTAATATTCAGATATGTAGTTATGGATTTTGTTAGCTTTACTTTGTAAAAAAAAACTTCAATTCTTAATAATCTATTAAGAAAGAATGTTATTAACATTTACCGTTGTATTTCTTTTTACCTGACCCTATAATTATGTATAAATACTATAGTGAAAGAGTAAACCCCAATGTATATCTATCTAATGCATTCCTTCTGTGAGCAATCAGCACTAATTACTAACACATAGATGACAGTAAATATGAAAAGTATAACTACTTACAATCTATGAAAGGAATTTATGAGATTTAGTTTTTCGAAATTAATGGAAAGCAATTACTTCTGTGATGTATGTTATAAGTTGTCGAGGTTTATAATAATGTTTTAATTTTAAATTGTCGTGATACCCTTATAATTAATGTTGATAATCAAATGGAATAAATGACTAATAAATGAAACTTTTATATGTATGTCCATACCTTGTTTTCAGCTTTACTTTTGTAACCGTCTACTGGATACCAGCAGTAGTACTAGAAGAACGAACCCAGAAAGTAAGAGTATCTAAAACGCGATTTCAGTTTGAAAGTCTAGCGATTTGAGTAAATAACTGCGACAGTCTATAACAATGAGATTCATTATATGTATTTGTATGCAACTGATAAAATTTCCATTTTTGTATTTGCAATAATGCTGAGATTTAAGTTAAAATAGGTGAAAATTTGAAAATCTAAGCTCATACTAAGTAAAAGCTAAACTAAAGAGTGTATCAAATTTCGCGTTTTTTTTAGAGAATATTAACATTGGTAATTGAAGTATCAATTATGACATTTATATGCAAAAATTAAAATCTACCAAATGGCCTCCTCTTGCAGCTCCACAGACGTCCACTCTTTTGTAAAATTTTCAATGACATTTTGACGTAATTGAGACTCTATCTCACCAATGACACGAATAATTTCATCTTCCAAAGCAGGAATTGATTGTGGATTGTTTTTGAAAACCTGATTTTTCACATAACCCCAAAGAAAATAGTCTAACGGTGTCAAATCACATGATCTTGGTGGCCAATTAACATCATCGTTTCTTGAGATTACACATCCAGGAAATTTTTCTCTCAATAAATCAATTGATTCGTGTGCAAAATAAGATGTAGCGCCACCATACTGAAACCACATATCCTCTACATCAATATTCATCAATTCAGGACACAAAAATTCAGTTATCATCCGACGATATCGATCACCATTGACAGTTACAGCTTCATCAGCAGCATTTTCGAAGAAGTAAGGTCCAATTACATCACCTGACCATTATGCACACCGAATAGTAACTCGTTTAGGATGCCTAAGTTTCTCATGAATAATTCGTGGATTTTCCTCACCCCAGATACGGCAATTTTGTTTATTAACATAGCCACCAAATTCAAAATGTGCCTCACCGGAAAATATTATTTTTCGAGAAAAATCAGCTGGTTGTTTATTGATGAAATTGACAAATGAACGACGTTTTAAATGATCTAATGGCTTCAGTTCCTGTGTTATTTGAAACTTATATGCCTTCAGAGCTAAATCTTTGTGTAAAATACGGCATGTTGTTGATCCACTAAGTCCAAGTTGTTGTAAACGTCATCTAATGAACATTTCAGGATCTTCAGCAACACTTTCACGAACCAAACCAACATTTTCTTGTGAACGACCACTACGACTGTATTTTTCACTTTTTTGATTTTCCACGGAACCCGTCTTTTGAAATTTTCTGATAACTCGACCAATGGTGCTTTCAGATGGACGATTATGTAAACCATAAAATTCACGTAATTTTCTAAAAACTCTTTTCACAGAACGCTGATTTTCATAAAATAATTCAACAACGCGTTGTTGTACCGTAACACCCTTTATTTATATTTTTGTAAAATTTCAATTACCCAATAGCAGTAAGTTTATAGGTGATTTTTCTTTGGATTTTTTCTGCTTGATTTTCCAAATATATACGAATTAGTCAACTAAAGTAATTTGTGAAAGACTTTAATCCTCTGATTTAACTTTTCATATCAGTTGTCAGTGTCTCAATCATTGTGGATTGGTTCCCTGAATTTAGAATCTAGACAACTAACGAAGTTATTATAGCCGTACCACATGATAGCCGCCTTGAGATAGCAACAACAATATAAACTTTGTTATGGAATATCGACGGAGGTCTAGAGTATACTAATTCTGTGAAAAACGAAGCAAAATTACAAAATAGAGTTTAAAATTAATAATATCAGAATAAGCATTGAACATCATCATCGAGAAGGACACATGACATAGTAATGTTATAGGTAAAATAATAGTCAGAGAACTTCTTGTATACAGAAGCAAAAAGAGCACTGTTTCTTCTGATTTGTCAGATCAGAATTGATTTTTGTGCTCACCAAAATAACAATTTTTGAATTCTATTTATAATTTTAATGCAGAATGAATTCCGTTATGTGATAGTGAAATGTAAATAGTGATGACAAAATTAAATTTTTGCGTTTTATTAATAAATGCTTACATATAAAATGCGAATACTCCTTTTAGTTCATTCAAATTCATGTAAAAATATATGGCGAAAAGTGTATAAGTAAGAAAAGAATTACTATTCGAAGCAAAATTGCAAACCAAAGCATTAGTCAAAACGGAAACAGAAGAAGGCCTCCACTACTCGATGGATAGACATAAAAAGACTCACGAATATTTTAATTGCATTTTGTAGACTCAAAGTTATTGAAAAACAATAAAAATTGCAGCTAAATTAATTTTTTCTTAAGTGGAAGGCTCCAACATTAGTTGACTCGTAATTAGAAAATATTAAACAAAACACAGGTGACAGAAGTTAGGGGAATAGCTGTATGTATTTGAAAAGTATCAATAAATATCTCCAGAGTCGTGTTAGAATAGAGCTGGTAGAACTTATTGGGAAAGATTAATAAAATGAACAATAAGGATAAAAAGAGAGGAAATAAATAGGACCTTACGAAATGAAACATAAAGAGAAGAAGGAGTAATAATATTCACAAGTCTTTTACAATGGGTTTACCTAAGTACTATTAAATAGTACTTATAAAGATATAATAGATTCTTGGCAGGAAACTTTAATGGTTCACTGATTCTATTGGATAGCAAGAGGTGCTAAGACTTTTCTTTATTGGTATCCTTTATAATTGTAAGTATTTACCTTTACATATTTCAGTGTCTTGCAGATACATTCTTTTTAAAAAAAATCATTTTTTCTTTCTTTTCTGCTTTTCGTTTGATTTCGTTCTATGAGCAATCTTCTTATTTTGCTAATATTTTACATGAGTTTGAGTGTACTAAATTTCTGCTTTATCTGGAACAGTGTATTCAAATGTTTGTCGAATCGAATTTTTCAACCCTGTCTTCAAACTGTCTTAACTATGATTGTTTTTAGCTTTTTATTATTGTAGTGACTTCTTCATTTCTTGTAATTATTTACTATTTTCTTTGGGAAAAAATATCCAAGATTAATCTGGGACATTTATAAACATTTGTTTTTGAATAATGACTGTTCTTATTCACATCCTCGACTTCATACTTTGTATGCTCATCATGTTCATTATAATTATTTGAGTGTTGTTATTATGAGATATGTTGTCCAAATTTTTTTGAGCGAATTGAAGGTTATCTTGCATGCGTGGTTCTTAATTTTATTCATTTTTTCTTGTTAAGAATTATTTCATCAAATCATTCACGAGTTGGTAACTATGTTACTCTATTGGAAGTATATCCTTCACTTCTTGAGAAGTCTCGGCATAAATTTTATCATTTCTTTTGATTGTTCTATAATTGCGAAATGATTCTCATCCATGGATTTTTTTAATTATTTCTCTACTGGGTTTCTTGGTAAGAATAATTTCTGTAAATTTTCAAGGCTTTATATCGAGGAAATTAAAATAATAGGATTATAAACATGACTACTTCCCGAGTTGATTCCACCGAATCAACAATTTTGACCGTCGCTGGTATGTGGGTAACTTGTTCGACTATCTATAATGTTCTTATGTATGCACCGTGGAGCATATACGAAATTTGGAATGGATCTAATAATATTTTAGTTGCATTTTTTACTTGCGATTTTCAATAGCAAGTCTAAATTAAAATGAAAAATGTGTGTCATTAAACGACAAGCCAGAATTCAAATATCGCCAATATTCTTCTGTCTCTCTCTTTTCCAAAACTTTTCCCTGTCTATAAAACCTATGGCAGGACTAGATACATTTATGTATATTACACTTTTAGTTAAAAAAATGTAAAAAATATAACAAAAGATTATTTAACAAAACAATGATGAAAATGTTTACTTTCATTATTATATTTAAACAAATTCTATTTTAGAAAGTACAATAACGAGTTCTTGTTTTACATGGGTTTAGATTTTCAAATGCGCAATTTATTATTATTTCAGGTCGTGTATAAATGCCATTTATACGTTTCTTAATGAAGTCTACGTAATAATATTAGCGACTTTTGGTTACAAATAAAACAGAAATACGCTTTTAATTTCCTATGCAAATTCTTATTAAATGAATCTCTTGTTTTATGGAAGACCGTGGATTCAACACAATTATTAGTGTTTTAAAAGTGTTTTTTCAGGAATTTTTGGAAAATGATAGACTATTTCATTGATAATCATTCAATAATGTTGTTTATTTTCATATTTTGTAGGACTATTAAAATCACACGGAAATATAAAATTCCAAAATATATAATTTTTATATGATTAACGAAACTATCCGTAAATGAAAATGGAAAGTCATTGTATTAGGAAAAACACAATCCTAACGTATAAATTGTAAAATGGTGTATTTTGTACTAAGGAAATATGTATTTTGTATTGTGTATAAAATGGCATAGGTGAAATGAATGATATATATTTAGATGTTGCAGTAGGGAAAAATTTCATTTAGTTTATCAATTTGTTGTATACATTTTGTAAATAAATTGAGATAAAAATAAATAAATATACGTTATTTCTATTTACCTTTTTATTTTTATTACTAATACAATCTAGAAGGTTGCATAAAGGATATACAAGCATGCAAACTCTCTCTCGAATAAGAAAAGGTGATTATGTCTTTGCTTTTCGTCGTGTTTTCAATTTTGAAATCATCATTATTATATGAGAATTGTGCCAAAAGAAGTGAAAGCGTTTCTTTTGAAGCGATTTACTTTTTAAAAGTGTCTCTTTTAACCCAGAATTTCAATTTAAAAAATCTAGAAGAAATTTGGCTTTAGTTAACACCGTGTAATTAGATCTCTTTCTTTTATAATAGCAGCGAATAAGGTGAATTAAACTTGGTGATATCGTTTCTTATTCCTTAGGCAGGAAAACTTGGAGGTCCTTTAAATTATCGGGCGTTATTAAATATTCGTCCTAATATGTAGTATATGATCATTTGGGTGGTAGCCACAACACCGTGATTAGTTCTTGGAAGGGATTCGTTGATCTAGTCTTCATGCCAATGATGTACATACTTACATATGAATGATTTGTGAAGTACGTGGAGAATTCTTTTATCTCGCAATTCTTTTCTTTTCCATAACGGACGAGGTAAGGTATTTTGACTATGGAGCATTTGCAAATCGAAATATCCCTTTTGAAACTCCTTATACAACCTGAATATCGACGTACTATGTGGACAGTCACCTTATAGCACAGGAACCGTTTCTTTCAAATATCCACGAGAAAAGTTGTAGCGTAAAAAAAGATGATATAGTTAACTAATACAGAGAGACCAAACCACAGGCTAGAGTGTGTGTTTGGACAGATTTTAACACTGAAGTTGTTGCAGAGTATAATAATTAATTATGCCATATTGTAATATATTTGTAGTGCTTTTTGCAGTATCGTAATGATTCTAGTCAATTCTTAATATGCATATTATACAATTTTCAATACATAGTGATGGGAAAATGGTTCAAGTATCACCTGCTTCTAGTTTGTCAGCAGTAGTGTTGCGATCAGATAAAGGTAAGGGTAGCATTACAACTGATGATGATAACATCGTTGTGGAAAAATGTGTCCAACGACATAATTGTTTTAGTGGCATGGAGTGTAAAAGTCTATGGGCGTTTTATTAAAATTATTTTTATTTTGATAGAAATTTTATGATTTAAGCAAAAAGTAAATTATGTTAATTACACTTATTTTGTCGAAAATAGGTCTTTTTCGGTATAACTCATAGGAACTAAAAGACACTGGTGTACATTTATTTTTGATTTTGATTTAAAATATAGCGTAACTGTGACTTATTTACGACTTGGTAATATTACTTACCATAATTAATTGTAAAATATTAGCTGTTAACATAAATTTTTCAAAGTAGGAGTTGCAAACAATAGTATATAAATGAGGATTCAAATAACAAATTTTTACAATTATTTCAATTTAGCATTTTATCAAAGCTAGTGTAAAAAATGTAGTGACAATTATTGAAAGCTAAACCTCGATGAATATTAAACCTTGGTAGCATTTTCCGAAATGACAGTCGATATGTTTGATAAATAAAATTTAATTGGGTAGAAATCTATGAGATTAAGTACGTGTTGAGAAGGAGTATTCGAGATATTGTTTTTTTTCACCTAATAAATAGCTGTGTATACATGCGTAAAACCAATTGAAACTGGTCCGAAAATATCGAAAATATAGGCAAAATTTACTTAATCGTATAAACTGTGATATGAATACTACATTATAGATGTATAGCAAATAAAAATCTTTATTCTAATAGTACTCTACTACATAATTGGACCCTATTAGTTTCTGGGAAAGCAAAGCTTTTGAATTTGGGAGAGTGAGACTTTTTTGTGAATTGTTTCATAAAAAAACACTCTTTATTAAGAAAATAATTGACAATAGTCATCCTAGAATCTGGTGCTCCGTCTGTGGCACTACACCGGAAACACCGGAAAAAAACACTGTAAAAATATGGCGAAATATCTTCGATTTATTTTCACTGAATTAGCCAGTACATACGAGTTATTGCATTTAAAAAACGAGATCGCGCTCATTCCATCGCGCAACCGCATGGGCGAGTCTGTAATTTTTAATGTTATAGACTTTGATACTTTCCAAGAAACAGCCCCTAGTTTCGTCCCTTTGTCTGCTTTAGTTTTCTTTCGAGCTTAAATTGTAGAGGACACTGTTACTTCGTAGTGCTGTGATAATGGTTGACATAAAAATCGAGCAGAGGATTAATCTGAAATTTCTTTTCAAATTAAAAAAAACCGCCAACAGAATGTTTAGAAATGTTAAAGGAGGTGTTTGGTGATAATATTATGTCACGTGAGTGAGTTTTTGAATGGCACAAACGGTTTTTTGTAGGTCGAGAGGAGGTGGAAGAAAATAAATGTCCTGATGGACCTGTGATTTCAAAAACTGAGGGGAACGTTCAGAAAATTAATGAAATTGTGTGGAAAGACCGACGTTTGAGCATTTGAATGATTGCCGATATGGAAAATATTAGCAAAGGAACAGTGAGACACATTTTGAATGATGAATCAAACACGACAAAAGTTTATGCAAAAATGGTGCTGAAAAACCTCACTCATGAACAAAAAGACAATTGGATGAACGTTTGCTTTGACATCAACGAACGACTCACACAAGAACTAGACTTGCTCACAAAAATCATCACATGTGATGTGACTTGAATTTTCCAGTATGACCCGGAAACAAAACGTCAATCGATGCATTAGAAGGTCGCTAAATCGCTAAGACTACTACTAATGTTGATCGTTTTTTTCGATATCAAGAGTGTTATCATGACTGACAGGCTGCCTGAGAATCAAACCGTTAATGAAAAATACTGCAAAGAAGTTCTAATCAAGTTGTGGGTAAGAGTGAGGAAGAAAAGACCAAATTTGTGAAAGAACGATTCGTGGATTCTGCACCAGGATAACGCACCAGCTCACAATGCCTTATCTGCGAAATAGTTTTTAGCGGCCGAACACATTGCTATGCTTAATCACCTTCCGTATTCACCAGATCTCCAACCATGTGACTTTTTCAAAGCGAAAAGTGCATTAAAGGGAACACATTTTCAGTCAGTTAAACATGTAAAAGCAAAACCAGCAGAGTTATTGAAGAGGCTGACTGACAACTGATGAACTACAGCATTGTTTTGAACAATGGAAGATACGTACACAGCGGTGTATAGATAGGGAGGGAGTGTATGTCGAAGGGGATACAAATTGAATATAAGTTAATTTGTAATAAATAACATTTCTCACACTAGTCTTGTTATTTAATTGCCACACCTTGTATGTACATCTAAACTAGGGAATAATATAAATACGAGTTCTTGTCTACCAATATAAGTGATAACGAAGTCATTTTTGCTTTTGCCTTGAAACAAAATTAACAAAAACTATGGAAACTTTTACAGTTAATTTATACAATATCATCTGGATATTATTAATATTAGAACTAGCAGTTGAAGGGTTTGCAAGAGTTTTGAAATTTTTTAAGCTTCTTGGTATTCATTTATTTTTACTTTTGCCTTGAGTCAAGATTAACAAAAACTATAGAAACTTTTACAGTTAATTCAAACCATATCAGCAGCATTTGTTATTAATATTATAACTAGCACCTGAAAGGTTTGCAAGAGTTTTGAAATTTTTTAATCTAAATATTTGAATTGATTTTTTTCTTTTAATGGAAACAAACAGAATTGCACATTATAATGTATATATATTCTGGATATATATATAGCCAAGATAAGCTTCTTGACGGTATTCATTTATTCTTATTTAACATAATTTATATCTCGGATAACTTATGTTCCGAAGTTTAAAACCGCGAATAACTTTCCTGCTGTTTTTTAAAATGTTCCGGGAGTTTTATTCAAAATAAGAGAAGTGCTCGCCTGCTCGAACGCCTTTAGCAAAGGCGCTACGTTAACGTTGATAAGCCCTTAAATTAACTGATTATTTGTTCTTGCCGCTTTTCTATCTCGGCGAATGAATTTTTTATTGCCGCCAGGGGTATACTTAATTTCACTTTCGGTTATTTCTTCTGGTTAATGTATTACTTATGTACGTTGCTGGCATTTGGAAAGAATAGAAGTATATCGCTCTTCCTTTAATGATGTTTTAAATTCGAACTGCTAGGATAGATCTATTGTTAATTAAACAAAAATTTGTTCGGCTATCAGTACAAACTAAATATTTTAAGAAAATATTTGCGAAAACATTTACAACATTGGCTATATTTTTTCAAATTCTGTAAGGTTAACTTCCACATCGTTCAATCGCTATTTGCATCCATTTTTCTTTTTGGTATACCTTGCTTTCTTTTTCCGACAGAAACTTTTTTGCTATGGTTTTTAATGCTCTATTATTCTTCATCCTCTCCAAATGACCCAAGTACTGTAACTAGCGTACTTTGATCATCTAAACTTCTTCATTATTCCATCTTATCCACACATTGTTAATTTTCTTGCCATCAAATATTCTGGACTCAACACATCTTGACAGTAAATTCTGTACTGAGTTTTTTTCTAGCACTATCAAAATCGAACGAAACTTCGTAATAATCCCGCACGAGCTCTCCAAGGTTTAAATTCTTCCACTTTGCAGTGTCACCTACAGGGTCCTTCTCAAATGCAGTGATATTTTCGGAAAGTAGATAGAATACTAACTGATTGGTGAATTCGTGTGCTTTTATGTCCCTACAGTCACGTATAC
Organism: Dermolepida albohirtum; assembly: GCA_031893035.1. NCBI lineage: Eukaryota > Metazoa > Arthropoda > Insecta > Coleoptera > Scarabaeidae > Dermolepida > Dermolepida albohirtum. The sequence continues at coordinate 291,382 of JAVIWB010003989.1, read as the reverse complement.
AACTTTCTGGGATCCAGGAAAGGCAGCAGCTATCAAAATGTTTCGCATTTACATAGACATTTTGCAACGTCCCGACATCACCGTGCGGGAAAAAGGTGCCGTACTGGCAGCTTGTGTAAAAATGAGACCTTTTAGCAAACCTGCAACAAAAATAACAGCGACCGTGGTTACGTATAATTGTGGTTGCTATTCTTAAATTTTCTTTACCTATATTTCCAGTTTCTGTTCTTCAACTTTGTTTATAATCCATGTTAAGCCAATATTTAGTACCGTTGATCGAATATTTCTATAATAACTTATTATTTTCCTTCAAAGTGATTTGTTTTTCGATTTTATTGTGTTGTTTAGGATTGCCGCATGTAGCAGTAGTTGAGCCCTGAAGATTTCCCATACGAGTGTGTACAAAACGTCGGCAGTTATACCAGTGACGCGGTTCCAGCCCGGAAGTCCAGAAGTATAGTATCCGAGATTTAATATTTTAAGTACAAGTTTCGGTGACATACTTTTTGATTTTTTTGAGTTAATGCCAGTTTAGAACGCTTGATGAATTTATTAAATTTATATTAGTTATAGTCGATTATTTTACTGATTTAAAGGTCTAAGGTAATATGATAATTTGGTTCAAAACTTCATATTTTGAACCAAATATATAACAGAAAGGTTAAATATATGCTATCATCTTAATACCTAATGCAATACAGATATCAGTAAATTAATTACAGAGCTTAGAAAAGATGATAATAGACCAGATGCAAATAGTAAAATATAGCCTTAGGAAAATTATAATTTACAAAACAAGGTAGTAGCTCTGATAATAGAGTTAGGGCATATGGAATTATAAATAAGCTATTTTTCAGAACAATTATAATTCAGCAACTAGATATTTTAACACAATATTGAAATCTTGGAAATATGCTGAATGCTTGAGTGGAATTTGTTACTCAATAACTGATGATAGTTAAGGAACATATCTTTATGGTGGATGAACAATAATTGCGTTAAGTTTAATTTTTTGGAAAATTTCTTACTAATAATTTTAAGTTACAATTTTACTTTTCAGAATACCGTCAATAGGTCTACAATTCATTACAAAATAAAATATTTTCAAGAGAAAAATGAAATCTTAGGACGTTTTACGTGTCTTGCAAAAAGAAAAATGCTAGTAAACACAAAAATAAAGTTAAAAGCTTTGTCTCTGGTCAATGCTATGTTTTCCACAGAGATAAAATCGATTCCTGGAAGGTTTCGATTCTATTTTTTTCCTTCTCCAACTCGTTTCATTTCAGAACCAGAGAAAACTTTTGAAGGATTCTTTTACAGTTAATGGGAAACGTTCCTATTTCTAGGAAGGTATTTCGTTTCTCTTTTACTCTTGTTTCAGCACCCAACGTAAATCATCTCAAAGAATAAATAACATCAATTCATAAACGGGGCGAGATCCCAGGACGGCGGGACATTTAAATGTTTTCATAATTAATACCAAAGGCTTCTATTTTAAGTGATTCATGTCGTAAACTTTAAGTTTTTAGTGTAATCTGAAACACTCAATTACACCAATAACATCAACGGAGAGAACTTGAAGATTAATCGTTTTAGAACCGACAAGTTACGTGAAGTTTCCTGAAGAGGTCTCAACTCTCCGCCGCGCCGTGGTTTCTTAACGTAGGAAAATATCCCACCTCCCGGCAACAATAACATTCGTCTTTGAATATAAATGAAGTTTTCCATTTAGAAGCGCTACGTGACCGGCTTAGTTACGTTTATGATTCTCGTTACCGTCTTTTAACTATTAAAAATTATTCGTATTCTAAATTAAAATTATCATTTTCTTTAGTCATTAAGATGATTAAAGAGAAATATTGCAAAAATTAACTCATTTCCTTTAACATAAAATAATAAAACGTATTTTTCTCTATATTCTTTGAGGAATACTACTAATATATGTATATTAGTACTCCTCAAAGAATATGTATTTTAATGAATTACAATTAGATGATGGTAAATTTATTTAAAAAAAAATATAAATTATTCAATTAATTAATAATAATTAATTAAAATACTAATTGAAAATTTAATTTAAGAAATTAAATCACCACTTTCTTACTGAATAATAGCAGTAGACCTAGATTTGGATACAAACAGACCCCGTATCATCTTCACTGTCTTAATATAATTCTTTTTGTTTTCGTGTAGTTGTGCATAATTTTGAAATACGTAAAATCCGGTGATTATACGAGGGAGCGTTTTTATATTCGCGGAATGGGGGACAAGGGGTGGAAATAAAAAAACCAAATTATTTTTCTTTTTCAATATATTCACCTGCAAGACGGATACATTTTTCACATCTTTCAATTAATTTATTTATATCCTCATAAAAAAATGATTTCTCTTTATCTGCAAAATACGCCGAAACTGCCTCCTTGACTTCATCATCGGCAGTAATTTTTTTACCCCGCAGCTCTTTTTTCATTTTCGGAAACAGGTAATAATCACTCGGGGCCAGGTCTGGGCTGTAGGGTGGGTGATTCACAATGTCGAAGCCCACGTTATGCAGGGCAGCTAACGCAACGCGGTTCTTGTGGACGGGCGCGTTGTCGTGTAAAAGCAGAACACCTTTTGTCAATTTTCCCCGTCTTTTCTCTTTAATGGCTTCTTTTAGTCGCTCTAATATTGAAGGGTAATATTCTCCGGTTATAGAAACACCTTTATCTTTATAATCAATCAACAATATTCCTTCCGAGTCCCAAAATACCGTTGCCATGAGTTTCCCAGCTGATTGTGACACTTTAAATTTCTTGGGAGGTGCTATGCCCTTTTTATGCCACTGCATGGAGTCTTGTTTGGACTCAGGTTCATAATGATGAACCCAAGTTTCGTCTCCAGTAACAATTCCACTCAATACACAATCCTTGTCTTCATTACAGAGGTCCAGAAATGCACGCGAACACTCTACGCGCTGTTGTTTTTGCGGCGGCGTGAGCATTCTCAGCCCCCATCTTTCGCTGACCTTAGACATGCCGAGATGATCGTGTAGGATTTTAAAAATTGTTGTATCGAATACTCCAACCATTTCTGCGAGTTGTTTCTTCTTTAGTCGGGCATCTTCGAGTACAATTTGTTCAACTTTTTGGATAAGTGCTGGCGTGGTCACCTCAATGCTCCTGCCCGGCCTCGGGTCGTCTTCAAGGGATTCCCTTCCTTGTTTAAATAAACTATGCCACTTGTACACCATAGTTTTTCCTGGACAAGAGTCGCCGTAAACCAATGACATCTCATTCACTATGGTCGCGACTGATTTTCCTTGCCTGGTAAGGAACTTTATAACGGCACGATATTCGATTTTTTCTATATTTCACTTTTCACTCCTGATTATGTTACTTGGTTGACGATAGCTCAAAGACTAACTGTCTAATAATAATGAAACTTCGTATTTATACTAATCATGAGTCGCTGCACAGGCCACGCCCCTAATGCGCCTACTCACCCCTCTACAACCTGCTCATTCAGCGAATATAAAAACGCTCCCTCGTATATCATATATCCAAAAATTATATGCAGCTACATGAAGGTAAATCAATTATATAAATGTTCGTTAAAACCTGATGTAAATAACTTCAGGTATTTATCTCCCACAATTTATATTTAGTTTAATAATTTGCATATTCTTTTATGTTTATTCAGTTCATTTTTGTATAATATATGTACATATCTAAAATGTTAACATATATTCAACTGCACAGGTCTACAGGGCTCTTGCATAACGCAGTGACTTATACGTGTGTCTGTCAATCCACATTTTACCGATGCGGACATATATGTTCATCAATGCCTTACTATCAAAGTTGGCGTCAACGTTACCATGTGATTACTTTAGACAGCGAATATCATCTTGAGCTTTAATGGAAGGCAACTAACATTTTTAAAAGAATGATTGGGGGTTCGTGTGCCAAGCATGATTTTGTAACGCTAGGGTCGATTTATTTTTGCTGATTTATCGCCTTTTGAACTGATTATGCGAGGAGGATTTAGAATCTGAGATTAAGAAAATTTGATCTTCGATTAAACGTATGCGTAAGTGATAGATACTTACATATACTCATGTGTTCTGTAATATTAATATGGGAATAAAATAATATGATTGGAGTTGTGTATAAAGTGTATACGAGCACGATAGGACGTTCTCTTGGGGCGCGAAAGTATAAGAAGTATATATACTATTGTGGGCAAAAAATAGTAAGACTTTTTAATTTAAATTTCGCGCAAAAGCCCATTCGTCGAAATATTTTTTTTCTAGGTTGGTACGACTGTCAGTGACATTTGTGCCAAATGTCACATCAAAATAATCATTAGTGTTTAGTAAACGCTTGTCTTTCTGAAGTACAAAAAGTGCATTCGGCGATTTTTACAATGAGTGAAATTATTTAACAAAGAAGTTCCATTAAATTTTGTGTACGGAATCAAATTTCTGGTGCCGAAACGTTCAGAATGTTGCAAAAGGCCTTCGGTGATAATTGTTTGTCGCGAGCAAGTGTTTTTGATTGGTACAAATTATTCAAAGAGGATCAAGAACGCGTTGATGACGAACCACGTCCAGGACGGTCATCAACATCAACTGATGATCAACACGTCAATAGTATTAAGGAATTGGTGCTTGAGAGTCGACGATTAATAGTCAGAGACCTTACTGGCATCGTTGGAATATCGGAAGGATCAGTGAAAACCATTTTGAAAGATCATTTGGGCCTAAGAAAAGTGAAAGCACGATTCGTTCCAAAATCACTCAATTTTTTCGAAAAACAGCGTCGCGTTGACGTCTGTGAAACAATGCTTTCCGACTATCAAGACAAAATGAAAGGCATCATAACTGGAGATGAGACTTGGATCTACGCTTATGACCCGAACAGACAGACGGTCAGCCGGTGAGCCGAAGCCCAAAAAACCACGTCAAAGCAAGTCAAAAATCAAGGTTATGTTGACCGTTTTCTTCGATTATCGAAGTGTGGTGTACTTCAAATTCCTTCCGACCGGTTAAACTGTCAACAAAGAATAGTGTCTGAGTGTTATGCGTCGTTTGCGCAATGCTATTCGTAAAAAGAGGCCAGAATTATGGGCCGACAACTCTTGGTTTTTGCATCACGATAATGCACCGTCGCATACTGCATTAATTCTTCGTGAGTTTTTCGCCAAATTTTCAACCAATATCGTGCCGCAACCATCGTATTCGCCTGATTTAGCTCCGTGTGACTTCTGGCTATTCAGCAAACTCAAACGACCGCTCCGGGGAAACCGTTTTGAGTCAATTGAAGACATTAAACGTGAATCGCTACGCGCATTGAAGGCTATTCCAGAAATTGACTTTAACAACTGTTTCGAGAATTGGAAGAAACGTTGGCACAAGTGTATTGGGGCCAGGGGGATTACTTTGAGGGGGACGAAATAGATTTGGAAGAATAAATTAAGAATTTAAAAATTATGAACAAAGTCTTACTATTTTTTGCCCATAGTAGTATATATATATATATAAGTGTATGTATGAGTACATGTATATATATATATATATATATATATATATATATATATATATGTATATATAGGTTCTCGCGGTTGTAGGTATGAGTAATCTTAGAGTCTCGGGCTCTCCACGATGTTGGACAGAAGTTTTCGAAAGAATCGACTTGTCAATGTTTCGATGACATGGCAATCATATTCTTCAGGAGTTGTTTCGTAGTGGAGCGTCAACCTATAACTTGAGTTTCAGATTGACGCTTCAATATTCTCAATTGACCTGTGTGATAACCACACTTATCGCCCATAGAATATGTTTGGGTATAGGTCTAATGGTTGGTATGCTCTCCAACTCTTCAGTAAACTTATAACAGCTACATGATGTTCTATGAGTTGCTTGGAATGACCTCCCATAGGAGTCCATGTAACATCTTAGTAAAAGAATTTTAGTGATCAGCAAAATGTATTCTTTTACATGGAGGGGCAATTCTTTACTAAATTTTCTATATATATATATATATATATATATATATATATATATATATATATTACTATTATTATATAAAATTTGATTGATTTAAATTTTTGTCACATAATATTATATATTTACATTTACTAAAAATTTGAAATAAATTTTTGCAATTTTCTTTGTAAAGGAAAATGTTCGTCTATAACTTTTTGCAAAGTACATTAACGTTTAGCCCATCGTAAATTTCATTTATACATCTAAAGAATGAAATGTGGAAAATGACACTTGTACATTTGCAATTTAGTGCAATCCCGGTACAACTTTCCAAGTCGTTGCGGTATAACGTTGTCTCAAGTTGTCAGCAATAATGTCGTTTGTAGACATTTCTCGGTTACACATTTTTTTTTACTTTTCGAGTCTGTACTGGCGAGTTCTTTCAATTCACGACTAGTCTCTTCAAAGAAAACATCTAACTTTTCAACTTTTATTCATCGGATGAACCACTCCATGAAAAAATAAATGATGAATGAATGAATTCAAATGCCTTTTGCGTATTGTCTTCAAAAGTCTATGGAAGTACTTATTGAAAAATATAGTTATTTCACGAGCTTTCTTTATAAATCGATGTGATAAAATCAAGTGGATTTAGAGATGCTATAAAATTGTGCTCTTATACTTTATTACCATTTTCATTATCGATATTTATTTATCGTAGAGAAAGTGGGTCCCTTTGCAAGAATTTCTGCTATCTAAATGGCTATGAAAATATAAATAAAAATTAAGATATATAACGATTTAGTGATGAAATGAGTATAAGAAATATGTTAGAATATACTGTGTGTTGCATAAAAATTTATATAAGATACTAATTTACAATTTTAATTATATATGTATATACATTATCATAAACCTTCGTACCAACAAGTGTAAAGTGCACAAGAGGGCATACTTTAGCGTATATCTACAAAGTGTTGTGTACGTTGGCTCGTATTTTTAGCCATCACGCCTAATTGTTAATTTTCTTTTAATATTTTATTCATACTTGTTTCATGTCTTTTCTTTGTCTTCACTCTGGTTTCACAGGTCATTCTGGTCATTTTCTCTAAATGCCCAACATATCTCAACTAGTGTTGCTCCACTATTTGCAAACTAGATTTTCTTTCTAATTTTTTTTCACAACTTCACTCTTTATTCTATCCTTACTTGTGACATCTTTAACTTTTCTCAAGAATCTCATTTGAATGGCCCACGTAATGATAATAAAATGATGTCTGATATATATATGCACTGCATTAGAAGCAAATTAATACAATCTGCACATTGCAACAACAAAAGTAGAGCAAAACTACACACCATTAAGTCTAGTAGCAAAAAGATAAGATCATGTAATGATTCAGCATATGTAATACCTATAATTACAAATTAAAAAAAATGAGCATTTCAACAGTAATATAGGATAATATAACATATATTAAATTATTTTGGATAGCCATAAAGTCTATTTCACTGCGCCCTTGTTAGGTGCATTGTAGTCCTCATATTTTTCAAGAATTTCTCGGATTCTTTGAACCCATCTATTGAAGTTGGCCTTGATTATGGCTCTTTCAGCCTCTGGGTAATCTTGATCTTACTTCAACAGCTTTGGTATTTGAGCTTTAGGAATTCCAAACTATTTAGTTAGTTCGATATTTTTATTGGACATTCGATCCATTGCTTTTCCCATGTCCATCTTCACAGCTTTATTTATCTCTATCTGCAGATTATCCTCGTTTATCTGTGTTCCTGGCTCGTTTTTCCCACGAAAGGGACCTTGGGATTGCCTAGCAGCTTTAACACCTCTCACATGTCCATTTTTGTATTCTTATTTTTGGCTTTTCTCTGTACCCCCCTTTGTATCGAATAGAACAAAAGAAATAAAAGACCACACGATCAGAGTTAAGTAAGGCTAAATACAAGCCGGTTGCTTCTGATGCCTACAAGGGTGCGTTAACTATAATACTTTCTCCTTATTGACGAATTTAATTTCAGTTCCTCAAAAGCGCTAGTTCTCCTACCCACACATTAGTTGTGATTGCTTAAGGGGATAGGGCGAAGTAATAACCATGCGAAATTACAGAAAATGCATCATTGAAGATACATATTCGAAATGATACTTCCGGGGAATACAATATACAAAGTGATTCCATAGATTCTTCTGCTGTTATCATCAAGGTTCCGTGTCACTCATTTCGACCGTGGCCTTTACTTGAATGCATCTGTTGCATCTGTGTTCCGTCGGAAAAATGTTAAATGTTCTAGTAGAGCAACTCGTCATCGTGACCAAACATTACTACAATAATGTTCTGACTATTTTTCGTGAACGAATAAAAAGATGACGTCCTGAATTGTGGGAAAACAAGTTATGATTTCTTCATCAGGATAACGCTTCCGCTCATACTGCACTGTGCATTAAGAAGTTTTCGACCAAGCATAACATTAGAACATCTTAGAACATTACATCACCCTATTCATTCAAATCGCATCCTATGTGATTATTTTATTTTTCAAGTTCAAATCAAGACTGAGACGAACCTGATTTGAAACTATAGAAACTGTAGAAGAAAAAGCGACCGAAGCCTACTTTCATCAATGAAAAATTCATGAGGATTAGGTTGGGTTGGGTATTGAAGGAGATAATGCTAAATTATGAAAAAGAATCTATAAAAGCCTTTATAGCACTAATCCAGTTCTTTTGTAGAAACATCTCGTATATGTACCTACAACTATTCTTGAAAATAATAGACAAACTGTATTGGCGTACCAATGCGAACGAATGCGAGTACGTAGACATATGTTTCAGTAGACCATGTAATTCATATTATGTGTATAATAAAAATTCAAAATGCTGCTGAAGATGGAATCTCAATTCTGCAAACCAATTCTAAACACTACTTGGACCGTGCTTCACACCCAAAAGCCAAATAAAGCCGATCGATCCGTTTGAAGTCATAAAAAATCATGAATCAATAATTTTAATGTCAAAGTTTAATTTTTACACAAAATTATTTTTATATGCTGTATAAAAAAATCAGATCATTTAAATATGAACTATCAACTGAATTATAGGATACGAATATCAAATTTTTCCAATATAATAGCTGATAAAAGGAGACACCACTTATATTGGTTGGTTCCAGAAATATTTCGAGTAGGCTTCGTACAATGGAAAACAAATGAAATCGGTGAAAAAATAATAAACGCCTCGTGTATGATTTATTTTTTGTAGTCGTGCAAAGTGTTTTCAAAAATTCATTCAATTGTATTGCCAAAATATTAAACATTCTCCGTATTTCTGCTTGCTTTCGAACGACGATTATTTTGTATACGTAAAATCTACTTTAATGTTCGCACGTTTAAACATGTTATAAAAAACACGTATGTTATTACCAACGTAAATACAGTCGCAAAAACATCTTTTCACATCTCGAGGAGTTTTCCCTTCCTTACAATCCATTCGAAATTTCAAAAGGTTCTTTTAAATATAAGAAAAAATGCGACACATACGTCAAACCCAAAATAATATATTTCGCAATGGGGAGAGCAAATTGAACCAATTTTGTCTACGTTCTAAAGCCTAATCTCTCTCCATGGATGCTTGGCACAAGTTTCGGCGCCGGATTCCTTTACCACTGGAGCGCCGCATACACACGGAAAACTCGTTTCCACATCTGTCTCGCTCTTGTTCGATATAGGCACGGAAATTGAAAGGGCGCTCAAACGCGATATGGAAAATGATAAAGAGATTGATATTTCCAAAATGCATTGCGCCCCCTATCTATTTTATTCATGACATATTATTTAAGGTTGTCTATCAATTGTTTCTGTTTCTTTTCTATTTAATAATAATATATGGTAGATGATTGTATTAGAAAATATGATCAGCGAAAATGGATTATATACATACAATGTTGAGCAAATATCTAAATTGCTCTCAAAATTGTACGAGGGTAAGTTCGATCATATTTTAATGTAAACAATTTTTGAGTGTTACGAGGCCATTATTGTACCTATAATATTCTATATTATCTGATGAACGAAATCTACAAACAACATCATTGAAATGGATAACATAGGGTCATTACAAAAGCCTTAATTCAATTCTATAAATTCAATATGAAGTTAAGTAGTATCAATTCAATCAGCCATACAATTTTCATCGTTCTCAAAAACTGTTCCAACTCCAATAATTTAATAGCATTTTAGTAACATGTCCTCTGTTATAAAGGCTATTTAGTTTTTCTTTTTTTCTATGAGGTGGGTGCCCAACTGGATCATAAGCCTTTTCACATCTTGTCAGTTGATTTAGATATTACCCAAAAAATATTTTTTAATAATTTTCATAGGTTCTAACGCTTCTAAAGCTAATTTTCAATTAAATCGTTTTATAATAAATGAAAGAGGTAAAACACCAACGATCCTGTATCGGTATAGTAGAGACGATGAGCAAGAGAATCTCTTACGTGAACATGTAACCTATTATTTGTTTTCTAATATATTAATTTTAAATATAATTTTTCTACACTTTGTTTTTTAATCAAAGAGGTTTAAATGTAAATGTAAATTAGAACTAAATATTAGTAAGTGTTGCTTTATAAGTTACACTCGATCTGAATAATTCGTATTAGCAGGATATGAAACCAATAATATATATACGAGGGTGGTCCCATAAGTACCCGGCTTGACCTAGAAATGGTGGTAGTTGTTTGAAAAATATCTCTGTATTAGAAAGTACACAATCTATAAAGCATATGTTTCAAGTTTGAAGACGCCACGTTGTTTAGTATTTGTTTGGCAGCCATAAATAGTGGAGGTTTTCAGTGCATTTGCAAAAATGGAAAAAATTGGTAATCGTTACGTGATACAATACTTTTATTTGAAAGGCCTCAACCCAACCGATATAAAAGCTGAACTGGATTCTATTCTGGTTGAGTCTCCTCCTTCGTTTACAACAGTGAAATATTGGGTAGCAGAGTTTAAACGAGGCCGTACGAGCTGCCAAGACGAGCATCGCAGTGGTCGATCAAATGAGGTAACGACTCCAGAAATGGTGAATAAAATCCACAAAGCGGTACTGGATGATCGTCGACTGAAAGTGCACGAGTTAGCAGACATAGTAGGCATTTAAAAAAGTGCGGTACATCGCATATTATCTGAAAATTTGGATATGAGAAATCTGTGTGCAAAATGGGTGCCATGTATGCTCACAGTCGAGCAAAAACAGTGTCGTGAAGATGTTTCAATTGAGAGCTTAGCTACTAATAGAGCAAAATTTTTACACCGTTTCATAATTATGGATCATCATCACTTCACACCCGAGACAAAAGAATAATCAAAACGATGGACTCAAAGGGAAAAAATCGGCTCCAAAGAAGACCGTTTTATTTGTAGACAATGTCATGGCATCGGTTTTTTGGGGCGCGCGTGGAATAGTTTTCATTGACTATCGTGGAAAAGGAGAAACTATCAATGGCGAGTTTTATGAGAACCTATTGTAATGTTTTAGCGTAGAAATAAATCAAAAACGGCCGCATTTGGCTAAGAAGAAAGCGTTGTTTCATCAAGACACACGCACCGGCTCACAAATCCGTTATTACGATGACCAAAATTAATGAATTAAAGTTTGAATTGCTACCTCATGCACCCTATTTGCCAGATTTAACCCTCTCGGATTATTTTCTGTTCCCAAACTTGAAAAAATGGGTCAGTGGTCAAAGATTTTCCAACGATGAAGAAGTGATGTCGGCAGTTAATGGCTATTTTGAGGAGCAAGACAATTCTTATTATAAAAAGGGTATCGAACTTATTAAACATCGCCGAGAAATGTGTTTAGAGCTGAAAAGAGATTATGTTGAAAAATAAATACATTTCTTTCAAAAACTTTTGTGTTTCCTTTGTTAGGTCGGGTACTTCTGGGACCACCCTCGTATATTGAAAGGAAAACTGTATTTCAAGACTTGGGCTTACTATTTGATTCAGTTCTTTTAGACCAAAACTGGAAAGTGCTGATCATCTGTTTGTAGAGTTCTTGGTATCGTTATACGTGTTTCCGAAGATTTTAGGAATGTGAAATTACTTAAGGCGCTAAGGAACTAAGCTTTTGTTTTCAGCAAAATGGATTATATAGCTGTTGTTTTGCATTCTCTACGCATCCCATTGGTTACTTGTAGATGTAAGTGCTTTTTGGTCTACTTGGATTACATCCTAGTAACGTGTGATTGACCATTTTGAAAAACCTACCATCAGCAATTTAGATCTCATTCATATTTGCCAATTATGTACAGGAGTTGTTTAATAGGCGCAAGCTCTGAGATATCCTGTTAATATTCCAAGCTGGCTTTTTTCCAGCGAAAGCAGACCAAGATTCGTCGTGTCATTGCTAACATTCATCATGAATTTTCAAATTCATTCTTGTCAATACTTCCGTGAGATGGAAACGATTCGAATAAACTTGTATTCCATTGTATTCCAACTAAAATATATTTTAGGTCATTTATCTGTGTTTTATTTTACAATAAAATGCGTCTTTAGTTTTTCAGAAGAACTTCTTGAAAGTAGTTATGCGCTAGTTAAAATCTAAATTGAATTTTGTAAATGTATAAAGTACGTTAAAAACAAATCAAGTAATAAATTATGAACAAGTTATTATTTTGCAATAAATAATAGTTCTAAGGAGAATGGTAGTCGTTCATGTTTATTCTAGTGATGTTATTAGTTATTTAATTTTATTATTTATTCGTTAGACATTTTGAACGTATGGTTTTACGCTCATAAAAAGAATTCGAATTTGACATTTTTAATATTATAGCTGCTATCTAAAAGCGGTTTAGATGTGTTTAAAAATGGAAAGTACACTGAAAGGATGAAAACAGCACGAGTAAAGTTATATAATCATCGAAAAACGAAAAAAGTTTGTTTGAAATTTAATTATAAACAAAGTAAAATACACGTCGATAGGGTAAGGGTCGGAGTGTGTATATATACGACTATATATATATATAAAAGTGTCCCAAAATTAACGCAAAAATTGAATTAAATAGAAAACATAGTTTTTAGTCTTTTGATTGTTATTTTTTTATTGAATCAAAAAGTACATAGGATAGGGTTATTTATGGAATAATATATCGGGCAAATGGCCTCCACGGCTTTGCATGCACATACGCACTCGTTTGTCGAAATTTTCCATGATCATTATGCATAAATGTGGCTGAATTTCGTTGATGCAGCGTTGAATCTCCTCCTTTAATGCACGGGTGGTTGTGGGCTTGTTGACATAGACCTGTGATTTCAAATAACCCCATAAAAAATCTAATGGTGTTAAATCATACAATCTAGGAGGCCAATTCTGATTACCGAAACGAGAGAGTACACGACCTGAAAATGTCTCATGTAGTAATTGAATTGTTTCACAGGCTGTATGGCATGTGGCACCGTCTTGTTGAAACCACATATTGACATTATCAATATCAACCAATTTCGGCAGAAAGAACTTTGTTATCATGTCGCGATATCGAGCACTAGTAACAGTCACTGCTTGACCAGCCTCATTTTCAAAAAGTGTGGTCCAATTATGCCTTCAGCCCAAAATCCACATCAAACAGTGACACGTTGTGGATGCATTTGATTTTCGACAATCACATGTGCGTTCTCAGAACCCCAAAAGCGACAATTTTGGCGATTAACAAAGCCATCAAGATGAAAATGTGCTTCATCGCTTAGGATGATTTTGCTCGAAAAATCAGCATCCATTTGTTGATGTACGATAATCCATTCAACGAACTTTCTTCGCTGCACATGGTCATTAGGCTTCAGTTGTTGTGTTAATTGAATTTTGTAAGCATGGAGACGCAGATCTTTAGTGAGTATACGCTGTAGAGAGCTTCTTGAAATTTGCAATTTTTGTCCACGACGCCGAACTGAGGTTCCTGGATTGTCACCGACACTCTCATGCACTGCTTCGATATTGACTTTTGAACGGCTTGTTTTTGGACGACCAGTGTGTTTGGCGTCTCCAACGGATCCAGTCTCCCTGAATTTTTCAATTAATCTCTTTACAGTTGACGAAGTTAAAACACTATTCTGACAGTATTTTGTATGAAATTTTCGAACTGCGGCCGCCAAGCTTTCATTATTTTTGAAATATTGTTCAATAATGAAGACACGTTGTTCTATCGTGTAACGCTCCATTTTTACTAAGGGTTGCCAACACTTTACTGCACAAATGGCGACAAATTCAAATCTTGCGTTAATTTTGGGACACCCATCATATATACTATATATGTACATATATATTTATATACCCTACGTTTTTAATATTTTGAAAACTTAATAAAGTAATGTCAACGCACAGATTCAGGGTATATAATTTCTCATTTTTAACCAAAACAATATCCGCTTTTTTTAAATTAAAAACGGAATTTCATTATAAATTGTTCTTAATGCATATCGAGTCGTTTTATATTGAAGTTGCTTTCGAAGTGAACATGCAGTTTGCTTAATATTAAAATCCAATATTACATCGTGGCTGGCTTATCTGGCGTGATTCTAGTACATTTGCTTTTGATAAGGTCCTTTGCTGAGTACACATTGGCAGAAACGTGAAACGTAATAGCGGCATACCTATGTATATTTAAAGCGATCTATTACATAAATATTGACTGGAGTAATAGAAAAATATTTTATTATGCCAGAGTTAAAGTGCTTTCGACACGAAATTAAAAGAAAATAAGATGAATAGTTTTTTATTTCACTCTTGTTGTGTTATTTTAGGACAAAATAAATTCATAAATGTATACGTCAGGCTTTATGCTTTTCGAATGAAAGAAAACCAGATAAAAATATAACGACAGAATAGCAAAGAGATATAGAATAAATATAATATGTAAGAAATCATGTTACGAGGGTTGATCAGTAATTACTGACCTTAAAGGAAGAGAGCAGCACTATTAAATAATATTTGTTCTTCAACTTGGCAATTCTTCAAAACAAAATTTGCATTCGTTCCCATTGTAAGGGTGGTTATTTAATTTGAAAATTAATTGTTTTTAACTCATTTTGAAACATGGAACAAATGGAATTCTTACTTTTAAAGGACAAACGTACGGTGAAATCAAAGCTGAGTTGAAGTCTCTTTAGAGATGATGATTGTAGTGAAGACATTTTAGTTCAAACTTGCTTAGAGCAGTAAGTTTGATGAACAACCCAGTGGACGTTCAAAAAAACTTGACAGAAGTGATTAAAAAGTTAGTTTAAAATTACGGGGGACAAACAGCAGCGTTACATATTTCGAATGGATTATTGGTTTCAATTTTGCATATCCAAGAAGATATTTCTATTTTTGCTACCGACGTTTACTTTTGAAATTGAGCTATTCCCCCTTAGAACAGTAAGTGAATTTGCAAAAAGTAAAGTGCTGAGGAGCATTGGACTGAGATAATAAAGATCCTCCGGAGAGCAAGATTTTATTCAAATAACTATCCCTACTACTGGTTTCAATGGACACCGACTACCTATGCACGGGTAAAATTGAATCACATTCGTACAGGATATGGTAAATATACTGCTGCTTTTTATTGATGGGGTAGAGCAGAATCTCCGAGTTGTGAGTGCGCCTTCCCAAGGCAGATCATATAGCATATAGTCACGGATTGTTCACATCGTATCTATTTAGGAGACCCTCAGGACTTTGTACGATGCATTTCAAGCGTAGTTGAATAGTCACGAAATTTAAATAAGGATGTATAGTTTGTTTTGTATAGGAATTTTTTACACTTCTTATCGTATTGCAAAGAATCCATATGCTAAATAAATAAATAAATAAATTTTGCGTATTGAATTGTATATGAAAGAATTTTGTTGATTATAGGCCACAAACGCGAACATGACTGCATTTCAGTTATCAATTTAGCGAAGTGAAGACATCCAAAAGGCGTTTAGCACCGAACAATTGTTGGTGAAACTTGAATACTTCGTTATACCTCTGAAATGAAGCAAGAACCGAAACAATTAAATCATGAACTGAAAAATTTCAGTTCAAAGTCAACAGGTTCTGCGTTGAACTAGAAACAATCAGAATCAAGAACAATTGTTCGAATGTTAGTGACAAACGAAGTGATCAATCTGTCATCCAGAAGAGTCCACAGGGTTTTGTACGGCGACATGTTATGTCGTAGGGTGCGTGTCACTATACAATCCCCAGATAGTCCAATAATTTTGAGCCGTAGATATCAATGGACGACTGACTTTGACGAATAATTTTTAACTGCGAAGAAGTTGAAATATTCATTGATATCAGATGAAGCATATTTACATTTAAATAAGTATGTATGTGAAATAATATTGCTGGTGTCTTTGCAGTGGTAGACATATTCTGCTTGTGCGTTTTGGTAAAAGAAATATTTTGATCACTATTACAGTGGCGTCTTAAGTTAGAGTATGCCTCAGAGGATATGGTGTCGCCTTTTAGCGTTCGGAAGTCGGCCATCGCTATACCATTTATGTCGCTCGAAGCTGTACGTAAGACGCGCCACTTCTGCAAGTGCAATCTAGCTAGTTGATTCAGTTTTTTCCATCGCCAGTGTAATAACCTACTGACACTACGAGGAGTAGCACATGGCGGAATCACCTTGCGAAATTTCTCCAGCTTATATTTATTTTTTCAAAAGTAATATAGAAACTAATTTTGGTCACCTAGTGTTACACCAATTATTTAGACATTCACAAGCTGAGCGTATTTCTTCTTTGTCAATTCATTCTCTTGTATATAGCATTGCTATTATTATTTAATGTATTGCATTTCTCCATTCTTCCATTATCCAATTTAATTTATTTATTACGTTTTAACGCTGTTTATATTTAAATACATATGTAGAAATTTGCCTTAATTGCATATCTGCCTTCTGTTAAAAGTAGAGCATAGAACCGATGAGAATTAGATTAATTTTAATTATTAGAGTGACTGGAAAATGATTTTCGATAATCAGTTAATGCATATGAAGTCCCTTGGGTATTACAAGTAAGCAAGTAGAAACAATATTTCGACGCTTGTTAGTAAACACAAGCAGATACGTAATAATGTGTTGGAGCGTCCTGGTACATGGCGAATTTACATTTAAAATGTTTGCTGCAAGATGTTATGTTGATATCCTTTTTTAATATTGTCTAAAACTTGCGTTAAATTGACATAAGATAGCAGACCATCAGCAATAAAAGTGGGCCAAGAAGTTACAAAGAAATATTGAGAAGTAAAGCCGTTTTAATGAACACGCCATTGTCTGAAAATTAAGAATCAATTAATGGTGATAAATTGCTTATATTTTTTTATAAATTTAAATGTAATTTGTAAAGTATAGACGAATACGACAACAAACCGTTCGATGATAGATAAAATGAAATTTATTCTGTAATAAAAAAGCACTTTCTAATATTTACACAGTCAGGAGGTTTTCAACATGTATACGAAATGCAAAAAATCTATGAGCAAAGTCGATTCCTATGCAAAAGTCGTAACGCTCGAAACTTTTTAAAATTCCTCACTTGCTTTTATAGATACCACGTTATATCTCCATTTCGTCTATTTTCCGAACTGAGTGCATTAAAGCATCTATTTGAAAAAGCAGACTTGAATAATAATTAATGTTTCATTTACTTTGAACATTTCCATTCAATGTAAATATTTTATGTATTTGTTTTTATATAGGCGAATAGATTTTTATATTGCATCAAAAATACTGTTTTTAAGAAATTTGTAATTTGAATTCATTTGACTATTTCTCTTAGAGAAGAAATAATATTAAATTTTTTTTAATTACTAGAGGGTTTATTCGAAAGTTATGCTAATTTTAAATAAAAGACTTGTAACTTTTGATATTTTTATGATAGTTTGAAATATTCAGTTTGTGAACTTGTTTAAATTATTAAATCTGATTCATATACGAGGAGAATTCAGTATGTCCGTTCAAAGGTGAAAAAGATTCAATTTTTCTAAAATAACGCTGCACAACAATATGGCAACTATTGTCTGATGATTGACTTTTATCAGGTGATATTTACTAATTTGATGTCGCCGATTTTAAATATACCCTCAGTTTTTTTGCAACAGCTCTTGTTTACGAGATATAGCTTTCACGAAAAAATCGCTGTGTTAGCGTCTTAATTTGCTTGTAATTAAGAAAATATTAAGTCTTCTTAATATAATTTGATATGGCATCGTCAAGAAGAGTTTGTGTCAATGATCCAAATCATTTTTGTTTCATTTGCGGAGAGTATATATTTACAGAATACCGTTTGAATATGGACATAGAGTGTTTTGAGTCCTAAAATATCACTTGAACCTCAAGATGATGCTTCACAGAAGGAGCCTATGTATTTTGAGGCAAAAACCGACAGTAGTGATAGTGACTTTGAATGTGAACTGAAAGCGCCAAAACTATGCAACCAAGATGATTTGAACGACCTTGTTAGAGATCTGGGACTGTCAAAGGCTGCTTCAGAAATTTTGGCTTCTAGGCTAAAAGAAAGAAACTTAGTAACAAAAGAAAGTTCTGAATTTTGTTAACATGTCGAATAACTGACGAGTCACTTTTAAAGGCTTGGATGTAACATGAGCATCAAGTTACACTTTCTTCACAACCACCTGGACTATTTTCCGGCCAATCTTGGGGACCTAAGTGAAGAACTGGGGGAGAGATTCCACCAGGACTTCCGTACCATGGAGGAACGCCATCAGAGCTACTGAAACGCACATACGATGGCTGACTATTGTTAGAGCATTCAGAATAACTCTCTGCCTTCAGCTTAAGCAAGAAAATCATGTAAGAGAAATTTTTTTTCATTATAAGAATTAAATAAATTAGAATTTATAATGTTTTATTATAAAACACCCGTGTCATATTTTTTTAATTAGAGCTGATACAGAGATTTCAATCACGGAATTGAAATCGTCATCAAAAATTGGACTAATATCATGTAACATAACTCAATCATCAGAAATGCTGTTGTGCAGTGTAATAGATTGTGTATCGAATAGAAAAGCCTAACATTTCTGGACGAATATGAAGATCGCTAGGTTAGGGCGCGACTTCAAATCTAACAGCCTATAGTTCATGAATGAGACTTTTCCTGGGACGTTTATGTTAATTTCGAAAAATTTTTCTTTAGGTATTTGATGTTTAATATTTCTTAAAAAAGGAGCTCGCATTTTTCGGTTCGTGTATGAATTTTAGTTTGTCGTTGTTGTGATTGTATTATTAGCGTTTTCTGTATTTACAACCTCTATTTTCTTTTCTCTATTTTTAAGAGCGAATAGCCCTTTTTGATGTTTTTTTTTATGAAGTTCGGAGGATAGTTACTGTTTAATTTTATTTTCGTTTTTTTTGCAATTTGGTTTTTTTTCTGAAAATTCGTAACACCTTTCTACTATAGACAGTATTTATTTTGTGTTAAAAATTTGATAAGAAATTTAGGATCTATCTGTATTAGTAAGTTTGGTGTACTAACCCGAGCAAATGATACCGTCTTCGTGAGTTATTATATCCAGAAAGTTCGGGAAATTATTTTTACTTTTAATTGTAAAATGAAGTTTTTCATGAAAGGAATTAAAGTGAGTTAAAGTTTATCTGCATGGATTGGTATTGCTAAAATACAGTCATCAAGATACTTTTGAAGAAGAGTATGTGGAAAAGGGAGTAGTTACTATTTTATTCTCTAATTTCTCCATAATAAGCTTTGTTATTACGGCAGGAATGGGTGGTCCTTTGTCGTGAGGGTACATACGTAATACAAACAAATCATTATCTAAAGACCGTTTTAAATTTCGCGTTTTTTTTAAAGAATAAATAAAACACATAATTTGTATTCACTTTCAAAACCTTTTTATTGGTAATTGAAGTCAGTTATGACATTTATACGCGAAAAATAATATCTGCCAAATGGCTTCCTTTTGCAGCTCTACAGACGTCCACTCTTTTGTTAAAATTTTCAATGACATTTTGATATAATTGAGGCTATATTTCACCAATAACACGAATAATTTTATCTTTCGAAGCAGGAATTGATAGTGGATTGTTTTTATAAACCTGACTTTTCACATAACCCCAAAGAAATTAGTCTAATGGTGTCAAATTACATGATCTTGATGGCCAATTAACATCACCGTTTCTTGAGATTACACGTTCAGGAAATATTTCTCTCAATAAATCAATTGATTCGTGTGCAAAGTGAGGTGTAGCTGCATTCTGTTGAAACCACATATCCTCTAGATCAATATTGATTAATTTAGGTCACAAAAATTCGACGATATCGATCACCATTGATAGTTATAGCTTCGCTAGCAGCATTTTCAAAGAAGAAGGTCCAATTATACCACCCGACCATAATACACACCAAGCAGTAACTCGTTTAGGATGCATAGGTTTCTCATGAATAATTCGTGGATTTTCCTCAACCCAGATACGGCAATTTTGTTTATTAACATAGCCACGAAGTTCAAAATGAGCCTCATCGGAAAACACTATTTTTTGAGAAAGATCAGCTGGTTGTTCATTGATGAAATTTACAAATGAACGACGTTTTAAATGATCTAATGGCTTCAGTTCCTGTGTTATTTGAACCTTATATGCTTTCAGAGTTAAATCCTTGTATAAAATACGCCATGTTGTTAGTCCACTAAGTCCAATATTTTCTTGTGAACGATCACTACGACTGCATTTTTCACTTTTTTTATCTTCCCCGGAACCGGTCTCTTGAAATTTTTTAATAATTCGACCAATAGTGTTTTCAGATGGACGATTATGTAAACCATAAAATTCACGTAATTTTCTAAAAACTCTTTTCATAGAACGCTGATTTTCATAAAATAATTCAACAATTTGAACGCGTTGTTGTACTGTGTACGAAGTGTTATACATCACAGTTTTTAAATGCCCACGTACCTAGATAAATTCAGTGCGCCATCTACATTCTATTTATTCTTAAAAAAACGGGGCAATTTGGAACACTCTTTACATAAAGGAATCTATGAACACAAATTATATTTAAATAGTAACAAAATACATGCAGCAGACTTATTTAAACATGCTTTAGAGAAAGAGCATAAATTCGACTTTAATAACACTAATTCTCGAAATAGAAAACATATGCAATAAACATGTACGTAATTATAGAAATTATATACATAAAAAGACCAAAACACAATAAATGATAGAAGACAGTAGAATATATGCATATATACATATATATGTATATAACATTCATCAACGTAAATTTACAAATATACATATATATTTGACACTGGAGATACAAGGGAAGAAAACACATATGTATGTGTAGAAAACTCTTGCTTAATGTTTACAAAAGTTACGTCCTTGCACAAGTGCTTTTATTATCTCGATGGTACAAACAAATAAAATTTGTAGTTAGAATACAACGACCAACACAAAAACTAAGAAAAGAATACATTAATATTATATTAACAATAATTTCAAAAAAATAAGAAGCAAATGGAGGATGTACATTTGCTTCATTAGATACATTATTTTTCCTTTCGCTCGTTTTCAAAGGCGTCTAATACATTTGGCTTAAACGGCATACGTGGCATGAGAAAAATACTTTTTGAAGGATAAATGGTTTTCTGAAAGAAAGAGAATCGGAAACAAATATGATTTAAACTATGTTAGCAATATCTTATATCTAGTTGCTTTTTACTTCTCTTAAAATAATAAAAATAAGTTTGGTAATATATCTGAAACATCGAAACGAAATTTATGAATTTCTTGTTCAGTGGCAACAACTTAAATGACCATAATTACTTTGGGAAGAAGGAGAACCCTTTATCGTAAGCGTAGTTCGGACGTATAACGTTTACGAGGATTGTATCGATTTTAGCTAAACCTTTCCGAACTAACGAGATCATGTTATACATAGAAATAACCTCATCACGGATATGCAAAGTGTAAAAATGGAAAAATAAGAATTAATGAAACTTTTACGAGAGTTACCTAGCTAAGAACTACGCTTTCACTACACTATTATAATGTTATTACGCTTTTCTTCTTATTGTTTCGTTCTATTAGAAATTTACTTAGTAATAGTATATAAGTATGGAGTATTGTTATAAGTGTTTTTTTAATTCTAAAATTGTTTATAATTTTGAGATTTAGATCGCCACACAAAAAACACAATTTTCAGTGATAACTTATGCCACACTTAGTAGTTGCTTCATATATTTATACATTAATTATATATTTTAATCTACTACTTATTGCATTTAATTTATATAAAATATTATTAACAGAGTTACCAAAATTCTTGAATATATATCGACAAAACAATATTTTTCGCAAAAATGGCTGTATAAATCCATAGAAATATTTATTGTTTCTCCTGAACTTCATAGCTGATATCGTGCCTTTGTCACGGCTCTTTCATTTCCTGATGTTTTATCCACTTCCCCAAGACACGTTCTCACTAAAACTATTGTTGATGTTCTCACTGCTGGGCTGAACGTGAAGATCCTTTAATTTGGGAAGAGGTTATATAGGAGCTATTGCAGGTCACTAAAACGTGCTGACGACGATTCTGAAAGGAGGGTCTGCCGTGTGTGTTGTGTAAATGTAGCCGTTATAATGGTTAAGATTGTTATGGTGCTTTTGGATTTTTATGGATTCGCGAACTTTTCGGCTCTACTAATATGGATTGTGGGATTGGATCTGTACATCAGATTGAATTCGATGTCCAGTTCGCAATTCGTGCTCAGCAAGTGCAGACCAAACCACGGGCAATGTCGTAGTGTAATGCGTTTGTTCAGCAACATACGAGTGCTAACTGGACGTATTATTTCGCAATTATATACACAGCTACATGAGCTTGTAAACACCAGATTTATTTAGATATTTATGGAGTGCGGTTTGAAAATAGTTTGTGTTTTGAAAAAACTCTACTGATACAGTCAGTGATACCTTGGATATAAGTTAAATAAGCATTATGAATAGAAACGGGCTAAAAAAGCAAACTGAACGGTTTTGAGTTGTTTGAATATTTTATTTGGTATATTTGTTATCGACTAAGATTTTAGTTGCATCGCTTAGTTCTTATGATAATGAATTACGTTCAGATATGGATATGTTTCTTCGAATTAGGGATTAATCAACTTATTTTACGTGATTATTAACAGGCTACCTTATACACTGAATTAGGACTCAAGAATTCAATAGGCACGACAACACTAATTAGTCAAGTATTGCAGAATAATAACCAATTCATAGTTCGATTACAACAGAGAGTGTTACACGTCTGTGATCCTATACTGAACTATTTAAAACAAATCCTTAATTTAGTTCAACACAATCTGAATGAGCCTTACATAATCCAACCCTAGATTGTAGAAACTGCACCTATTTTAAATTAAGACTAATTTATTCCACCTATAAATGTCTTAAAAATTGACAGATAATGTTACTTGTATCACAATATGTATCAGAATTCATATACGTTTTTCTATTGTACTTAAGCTTCTAACGGATAACGTAAAGGGAACGACAAAATCAAGAAAAGGGTAACAAGTTACGACTTCGTTGTTAAAAAGCAATTTACTATAAAAATTCTTAAGGTAACATGAAATAATATATTAAAAATTGAAAGTAGGATATTAATCAATGTAATTAATACTACAGAAGAAACCGTATGATACCACGGAAAAAACCGATATTCCTCTAACATTATTTATAACAAAATTAAGATAGCACATTCGAGAGGGCGCTAGTAATATCACAAAAGAATAAAATTACTGCCTCAAATTAATATTAAATGAACATTTAACTCCTAGAATATGAAACTATAATAATATAGGGCCGTAATAAAAGAATTTCAACAAGGTGCAAGTTGTAAGATAAGAAATTGGAATCTCTTAAACATATGAAGAATTTATTACATTCACAGAAGTTGTAATATTGGAATATGCAGCGATGTATGTACACAAAATATTAACATAATATTGAATTATACGAAGATTCTTATTATTGATCACCAAAACAAACAAAAGGGAATATGATCCGGGAACGATATATATTTTCCTCTAAACCCCTAATCGAAGATATATTTTCGTTCATGACATCTATTCCTCCCATATACTGGCTAAGTTGCTACAAAGTCGACGATCGTAATTTCTATGTACTTCTCTTGTTGACTCTCGTTACGAGCTACGCTATTTCTCTCAACTTATTTGTATTCCAAATTTGGTAAAGTAGGCATTATTTATAACAAAATTAAGATAGCACATTCGAGAGGGCGCTAGTAATATCACAAAAGAATAAAATTACTGCCTCAAATTAATATTAAATGAACATTTCACTCCTAGAATATGAAACTATAATAATATAGGGCCGTAATAAAAGAATTTCAACAAGGTGCAAGTTGTAAGATAAGAAATTGGAATCTCTTAAACATATGAAGAATTTATTACATTCACAGAAGTTGTAATATTGGAATATGCAGCGATGTATGTACACAAAATATTAACATAATATTGAATTATACGAAGATTCTTATTATTGATCACCAAAACAAACAAAAGGGAATATGATCCGGGAACGATATATATTTTCCTCTAAACCCCTAATCGAAGATATATTTTCGCTCATGACATCTATTCCTCCCATATACTGGCTAAGTTGCTACAAAGTCGACGATCGTAATTTCTATGCACTTCTCTTGTTGACTCTCGTTACGAGCTACGCTATTTCTCTCAACTTATTTGTATTCCAAATCTGGTAAAGTAGGCATCGTACTTGCATAAAATAATAACAGCTCACCGAATTGTAATTATAAAATTAAAAATTTTTCAGTGTAATATTATGAAAACTAGTCAACAGCAAAACATTACATTACAATTATCAAATAAAATCTAATGAAATTATTAATAAACAGAAAAAGGTAAATGTTTGTGTGAGTTTATTAATCAATCTTGCTAGATCATTTTTATCAATGATAACTTGAATGCAAAAAATACTTAGAATTATTTCAAACACAAATTCCTTCTATTCTCCAGTGGCTTCCCGACATCGATTTAGAAAGCGTCTACTTTCAACATGATAGTTATTTCGCTCACAACTCATTGGTTGTTCGAAACTATTTAACAGGACAGTTTCCTAATCGATAATCTTACTCTGACATATGACCACCACGTTCTTCAGATTAATGCTCGCTGGATTTCTTTTACTGGGATTATTTGCACCAAAGAATTTATGACGTGGAGAATATTAAACTAGTTGCAGTACAACATTTTTCGAACTCCAAACACTATTGGGCTGGAAATGAAAGTTAATTTATGTAAGCATGAATTTTTATTTTTCCCTTATTATTAAATTTTATTGACTTATTTATTTCTTCTTGTGATAAAGTTGAGCTTATTTAACCAATTATTCTGAGCTTCTTACTGGAATTTAATGCCGCTTTTTTTAGTAAATTATAAAAACCTGAAGATTATATTCGCACCCATTAATCATGAGGTTTACACCATCGAAATCTCTACCCTATATTAAGGAAAATAGTATCAAAGAATCGAACCATTATTCCTTTACCCTATTTTGAATCAGACTTAAGATATTACTATCAAGAGAGCTAGTGATATCACAAAAACTAAGGATGACCGAAATTAAGTCTAATGAATTAATTACATGATCTAGACTTTTAAGGTTTAGACAATCGACAATGCAAGACCTTAATAACACAAATTAAATCTGGTCCGAATTATAAGAAATGGGAATGGGTCTATAAATGATTTTTAAATATAACGGGGTGTTACAAAAGGTTATTAGATTACTACATACAGTGATGTAGACAAAATTTTTACTGATAATAAAATGAGAATATAACAACTTGAACATTTTTCTTCTCCTTACTAGAACCTTTCCATTGATTTAATTGGAGCCACGCTAAGACAAGTAGAAATTACTATCACCCAGTGTCAAGACAATATAATTTTTGTTACCAAAGACGAGCCCTCCTTTTTTAAGTTTTTGTCCAACGCATTTTTCCTTGTTAAGAGGCAACTTTTAGGAATACGACTTTCACACA
The DNA here is from genome assembly GCA_031893035.1 of Dermolepida albohirtum. NCBI lineage: Eukaryota > Metazoa > Arthropoda > Insecta > Coleoptera > Scarabaeidae > Dermolepida > Dermolepida albohirtum. Next base: position 265,302 of record JAVIWB010003989.1, on the reverse strand, counting down.
TAGTAGCCGTAGATCTATACCTATTTTCATTCAAATATATCAGCAGATTTGTACTTGTAAATAAATTGTAGAAGTAGAATTTATATGTCAATATTATTTTATCTGTTGGTATTTCGACCAATGGCTCAGTAGCTTTTCCAAAAATTTTTATTTCTCTAGGTCTTTAGGAGATTTTCCTTGAGAAAGATCGAAGTTTATTAGGTAGCTAGATACTATTGAGCAACCGTATTCTAAAACCAAATAGAATCTGTTTACTACGTATTGAGCGTTTGCATCCGTTTCACCCAAATATTGGCTATAACAAAGGGATATATATGAAGCGTGCTTTTTATGTAAGGGACGTCTCAAAATAAAAACCAAACGAAAGAAAATTTTCGAAAAGCAAATTTATTTTCAAATTCTAAATACATTTCTCTGTTTCAACATAGCTGCCAAGTTTGTTTAAACACTTATCAAACCTTACAACTAGATTTTGAATACTCTCTTCTGCCTGCTCCGATAAGCAAGAGTTTTCAGCCGTTTTTACGTCTTCGTCATCGTTGTACTGGTTGCGGCCGAGAAGATGTTTGAGATAGCGGAAAATTGAAATCGCTCAGCGCAAGGTCGGGACTGAGGTGGGGGGTCCAAAACTTCTCAGCCTAAAGAGTCCAATATAGCTCGGATCTGAATTGCAGCATGAGGCCTTACATTATCATGGAGAAGCAAAATTCCTTCTGCTAGCGACGAGGTATTCTTTTGTTTTGAATCGCTCTGCATAGTTTTCGCAGTGTTTGACCGTAGACTACCGCATTTCTGGTGGTTCTCGCACGGGGCAGGCGATTCGATATTCTTGCTGCAACTGAGCACAACAAAACGGCCCTCACATAAAACACACCCCTCGTATATGTATAGTCAAAATGCGTAGGCATAACCCAATGAAATTTGGTTTGAAAGTTGCGGTGATGAAGTAGTATAGTTTATACTTACCAAGAGAGCAATAAAACACTGCTAGGTGGAGATTCACTAGTAGAGGGAGTATCCCTCTTCAGTCTCTGGTATTGCAGCAACTCGTGGCATAAATGGTTAATCAGCCGCTGCATGGAGCATAAGGTGATGGTTAACCATGCTGCTATAAGTCGTAACCACAGTTATTTTAAGAACGAAGGTTATTTGGGGGATTTAATAGAAAAAGTAAAACAAAAAGGTTAAAATTGAACTAAAGAGTATGAGAAATGTTAAATACTAGTGGAAATACTAAAACTAAAGGAGACTGGTAGTTTTTTTTCAGAGGGCGGCTCTGAAATCTCAGAGGATACCGACGATATTATATTATTTTAAATACAAAAATGTATTCTTAACTTATTAACATTAATTCCTAGGTTATTCAAAATGAATGCTCGAATGCTGAATATTACTTATAAATATAAGATTTTTTTTACTCAAGTTAATTAGATCAGTTTTAAAATGGGGGTGAATGTATTATGTTATAAATGTTTAGATTAATACCTGTGTAGGTATAGAATTTACTTTCGTTTACATGTCTCGGAGATCTCTTATTTTGATTAGCAAAAAGTAAATTAGCTACATTTCACACAGCATACACGAATGGCTGCGGAATTAACGACGAACATTAATTGATATCATAAATATTCAAATTTGTTCCAGATTTGTCTCAAAGATTGCCTAGGAATTGCGCAAAAGACGCCACAACAGTAAAATCTTTAATAGCTCCCAAGATCGTGGGCCTAAAATTCGTTGCCGAATTAGTCATGGTATGGTGAACTAGTAATCAAAGGGTGTATTTATCTTCCCCTTTGCGTAGTCTAATTATATCAACTAATTAATCCGTTTGTATGTATGTCTCTCACTCTCTCTGGTGTTTTATAAACATTCAACCTATTTAATAGTACGTAATAGGATGTGTGATGTAAACTCGAGTAGATACGTGTTCTTCGTATGTATATTTAATTCTGTTTCGTGCGGCTAAATAACATTTCTTAACCATTAATTTAGGTTCGCTTTAGTTTTATCTTCGGATAACTTTCCCGGTAAATGTTTCAGCTCTTTCATAACGTATGCGTGAAATACTTTTTTCTCAATAATTTTTTCATAGCTTTCTTAAAATTTAAAGTACTTTTTAAACAGAATAAGATTTAAAACAGAGACGTCTTCTACTAACTGCGCTATTTAGTCTATTGTTGTAGTGGATAACAAGAGTGGCACAAGCAGATCAGACACCTTAACAATCAAAATAAATTCAAATACTAGCATATGTAAATGACATAATACTGGTCAGGAAAAATACGAACTGAGATGAATATGCCAGGAATTTGTTATAACAGCAAGCAGCGAATTTAATTGTAAAACGAAGGACATGAAATTCGAAATACCTTAAGGGATGGAAAGAAGGAGAATTAACTACCGTTTAAAAGCAAAAAATATCATTTGGAATATTAAAAGTAAACGTTATTTAGATATAATTATCAAGGAAGAAAGTAATAAGAAAGAGGAAATTAAAGCAAAGTTGATAAAATGAAACAAATAGTGTTAGTGTAGTATCTAGAAAAGCTAAATTATATATAAATAAAATAGTGTATGGTGGCCAGGTGTTGACCCTCAATCACAAAGAACAGGACCTACTTATTCGGTCCTGTTCTTTGTGATTGAGGATGGCAAAGAAAAATCCTGGTGAAAACTTTGGACAAATATATGAGCCAGAGATATGTGCGCAAGTAAAACTTTTGGACACAGTACGTTCGTTTGTAATGGAAAATGAATTGAAGACTATGCAATGCAGAACAATGGGGAGAAACAGTGTCATAGCAGATTTGCAACAGCACGACGAAACCCGCAACAAGATTGCACTACAAGTGATAGGCCGTGAAAAATACGACAGTGTGATATATACATACATATATATATATATATATATATATATATATATATATATATATATATATATACTACTGTTTGTTGCACTAAAACAGTTTCAGTGCAACAAACGATAGCAGTAGTTGAGCCCTGAATATGTCCCATACGAGTGGGTACGAAACATAGGCAGTTATACCAATGACGCCGTTCCAGCCCGGAAGCCCAGAAGAAGATTGTCTTCCTTTCATTTATAAGAAATGAAAAATATATATATCTGTCCACTATTTTCTGCTGAGAGCTATACATTTAGTGTTTTTCTTTACTATAATTTAAAATATCTAACAGAAAAAGTTATAGTCGTATTGGTGTTACAGAATCATTTACCGGAAAATGTACTCATGAGACACTCGAGCTTTGGAAATGAAAAAATAAGCATATTGACATGTTACATATATACTTCAGTTTTTGATACCTCTTGCTATATTTTGTTTCAATCAGTAAGCTATTGTTCACCAGTCATATCAAGTAGAAGCAAGTTAGGCAATTGGAGTAAAACACAGAGACATCTAAACGGGCCATTAGTTTGGCTACAACATATCTTCGTCAAAAGGAACCAATTTGTAATTGGTCGTGAGTTATTATTATGCTCGCGATTGCGGAGGGGTTTGAAATTTTTGGCTGTACTTATTTTCATTAAACGGGAAGTAAAACTACGATGGACCTTTACTGTGCAGCTGTCTAGGGTTCTTTTCCGAGATCCTGAGATCCCGGCGTGATGACAAAACTCTTCGCCAAATAAATACATACGTAGATAGTTTAGTTTGTGGCCTTTCACGGTAATTGTGAATGGAACTGTATTGGAAGTTAGGAATGCAGAAAATTTTTCAGAAAATATCATCCACGTGATCAAATAACAAATGTATCATAAACGTATCTAAACCAACGTTTCGGTTTTTCGGTATAGGAATAAAAAGCTTGTTCATACAGCACTATCAAATATATTTTAAGCTAAGGCGAGGTGTTACGGACCGTTTTCGTAGAATATCTCTGAAACGTAATATTAAAACCATGTTTAAACCTTATTTCAAATTATGAAAGCTCTTCTTTGTTATACCATCTTAAAACCCTATACTTAGGCAACATAAACGTGTAGTTGAAGGCGAGCATACATTATGAAAATGGACGAAACGTCTATCAGTGAAGTAGTAATATCAAAGAAGCGATTTCAGACTTAACACAGAGAAGAAATCACACACAAGTAATTGAAGGTATCGTTGAATTTGTGTACCTAAGCTATATTATAAAACTGGGGACATAACAAGAATGTGTGGAAAGTTTTTAGCATACTGAAAAGAACATAATAGTTAATATCTTTTGGAACTAAGCGGTTGGGTTGGAAATTACACATTTCACTAAAGATTACTGCTATAATTATAAATCATATACTTTGTTCTTCTCAGACATATTGTAGACGAAGTGATGAAAATGAAATATAAATGTGTAAGTTTAAACAATCTTATGGGTAAACAGTCAAAGGAATAGATGGAGGCGAAAGCCTGCAGGCGTTGCTGATAGCTTACATCATACCAGTGACGCACTGATGCCCCGTAAAAGTAGATTATTAAATGCAATATGTGTAAATACATTTCTAAATAATTTTCCTACGTTAGAATATGCAGAAACTGTAATTAAATATTATTTGAAACATTAGTAATTTGCCGTATGATATTATGAGTTATAAAAGATACATTAAGAGAAAACGGCACGGGTGTTGAATGCAAAATGCGGAATATCATATTTGATTTTATTATTATGTTAACTACGCGCAACATTCCTTTACACAAAATAGATAATGAGAACTTTCATCAGTCTTGGAGCAAATATATTCCACACTAAAAGTTACCAACAGTTACAGTATAATTTGGTGTGAGTATAAAACACGATTGTGCAGCTTAAGACAAAAAATAAAAATGTATGGTTATCGGTTGATGAAACTGCAAATACAAAAGGAAATTGTTGTATGTTATATTAGAAAGCACTTTAGAAAGGGATAAGATTTCGTCGTCTTTTCTTTCATGAAGTAAAATAGTACAAAAAACCAATCCGGAAAGCATAGTGCAAACTATAAAAAAATATTATTGGAAAATTTCGTATATGGACAACCCAAGTTGAAATATTGGTTACAGATAGCGGTTCAAATATGGTTAAAGCTGGCAAAACAATATTTTCCTAAACTGCTCCACGTTACATATTTGTTCGATGCAAATCATCTGGTAGCGGAGTTTATTAAGAACAGTTATACGAATGATAAGTTAATGGCTTCTACCAAACAAACTTTTATTAAAACTCCCAAACGCCTACGCGAATTTAAAAATTTTTTCCTGGACGTGCCTCTGATACCACAGTCAGAATTAACGAGATGATGAACATGATTTTAAGCAATAATATACCACGAGAAACAGTTTAACATTGTTAAACCTTGAATTTTGAAATTAAATTCATAAGGAACTCAAGCAATTCCATTGAGTCAGCAACTGTTTACAGGTATCAAAATCCAAATACAAATAGAGCAAATTTTCGAAAATCACTCGATAGTTTTGGAAGTCATCTTCCAATTAGAAAGTAGCAAACTATTTTTAAATGAAGCTCTGAGTATAGTACTTCGTCTGAAAGCCTTGTTGGGAAATCTAACAGATTTAGGTATCCGAACAGCCGATAAACTATGTACAGTTTGAATAAGAATACCAATTTTAAAACTATAGTGCACAAAGAATGATGTTTAAGCGAAAGTCAAGAGTGTGAAAGTGACACGAAGGATTTTTTTGAATCATAACGCATTTTCACGCCAGGACACCTAAGCTTGTAAAAAATAAAGTGGTACCTAATTACATTTATTTATTTTGCTTATAATTCCATCGACTTTATTAATGGGCTGGTCACGTTATTTAGATGTACAAATGGAGTTTAACAGATACAGAAAGAAGGAAAGATATATTGAGAAAATAGATGATATGGAATTGCAGATATGCATTAGCAAATGTGACACAAGACAGAAAAATGCGAAAAACTTGGACTATTTCATGTAGTTAGAGACATAAAATTTGACGGTATCTCTAGAAATTTATTAATTAGTTTACTGTTTAAAGAAGAAACAGACGTACTCCACTTATTAAAGCCTACCAGAATCCTTATTTCACAAAATGTCTTTTTTACAACTTCTTTACTTACAAATTATGATGATTTTTCACAGAGAACAACTCGTGCGCGAAAGTATCAAGATATATTTTTATGGGCGAGATTTCGGTGATTAAATATATAAATTGCTGATAAATAATTTAAAGTCCTCCGTAAAAGATCGATTACCATAACGACATAAATCGTTAACTGTATTTTACGATTACATGTTAGAGATTATAACATAGGCAAGACGCAAGACGAAGTAAAGCAGTAAAATCCCTAATGGCCTTAAAGATCAGCTAGAGAGACTGAGAGAAGAAAGTGTAGGAGAGGAAGAGAAGATAGCCATTTCATGACTGTAGTTAGTCGCGATGCTTTGCGGCCCAGTAAGGAGATGACATAATAAACTCCAACAATTCCATAAATATCAGGGCCACGGTCATTTATCAGAGGGGATTACCGGGGTCGGATGTGTCAGTCGTGCTGAGTTTACGGGTGAACTTAATGTCATCTCCAGCTTCGCGGTCACTAATAAAAATGTTATTATAAGAACGTGCCACATTCATCGGCCACAGTAGCCCGGTACTCCTTTTTGTAGTTCGGCGGGTCCCAGTAGACGAGTTTTTCGAAATGGCCCATCTCCAAATACTACTAAAAGTCCGCCGTGGTTCAGCCAAAACAACGCGAATCTATAAGCCGTAATCATATTTTTGTCGTATAACGGAATGAGGGAAATAATAAGTGAAAATGACCGCGACGTATATGATAGCGTTTTATATTTTTAGCGGACGCTATTGGACGTCTATAATGTTATTGATCAAGTCTGTCTTTGATAGCATATATTTTTATCTTTGCAGTTGTTTTGAACGAATTATGTTACTATTCCTAGGAAAATAAAATAGGAAGTGAATAAAGCTAACATATTTAAATAGATAGGTCATGTTTGAGTTACGACAGAAAATATATGAATATAGATATACAGAGGTGGAAAACTAGGTTGTAGAGATAGACAACATCATGCTAAAGAAATTTGATCAATAAGGTTGATATATAACCCCTTTCCACATTAACTTTGTAAATTCTGTATACGCATTTCGACAAGCAAGTTGTCATCATCAGCAGATAATTTCAAAGTGTCGCACCTGGTAAAACACGGCGAAAAACAACCGCACGAAAATCAAACTCCGTACGCGATCCACACCGTTCAAAACCAAGATGTACACTATGTTTGTTTCACAAGATTTTTAAAAATTATTCTTACTTAAACTAACATGCACTACATTGAAAAAGGGAGTTACGGTCAAGACAGTCAAGTGCCTGCCTGTAATTTATTATATTGTTCGTCCTCTGACATTAAGTAGGGAAAAAAGGATCGATTGTACGGGGCCACTTTCATTATTGTTCACCACATGGTTTAAATTCTTTAAGATGTGCATGCTTTCATACGTGTCTAGTTCTCGATAATTATACACGTTTTTTATCAGATGTAAACAATCCATATTAACACTGTGGTTATTTTCTAATACATGTTTCGCTAAACCCGATTTTTAAAGATCGCGGGCTTCAAGTCTGTTTCCGCCCCAATAATTCCCTTAAAACGCTTTTAGGAAATGCAAAAGACAAAATCGAAGAAAATAAAAAATCGGGAATCTATCGAATTGAATGTTTAGAGTGCAATAGACAATACATCGGCCAAACTAAAAGATCGATCGAAACCAGGTATAAAGAACACCTTTCGCACATAAAATTCAACCGACCGGAAAAATCGGGTATAGCGAGACATGTATTAGAAAATAACCACAGTGTTAATATGGATTGTTTACATTTGATAAAAAACGTGTATAATTATCGAGAACTAGACACGTATGAAAGCATGCACATCTTAAAGAATTTAAACCATGTGGTGAACAATAATGAAAGTGGCCCCGTACAATCGACCCTTTTTTCCCTACTTAATGTCGAACAATATAATAAATTACAGGCAGGCACTTGACTGTCTTGAACGTAACTCCCTTTTTCAATATAGTGCATGTTAGTTTAAGTAAGAATAATTTTTAAAAATCTTGTGAAACAAACATAGTGTACATCTTGGTTTTGAACGGTGTGGATCGCGTACGGAGTTTGATTTTCGTGCGGTTGTTTTTCGCCGTGTTTTACCAGATGCGACACTTTGGAATTATCTGCTGATGATGACAACTTGGTTGTCGAAATGCGTATACAGAATTTACAAAGTTAATGTGGAAAGGGGTTATATATCAACCTTATTGATCAAGTCAATCAACCACAGGCTCCATCAAATTCAACTATGCTAAAGAAATGTTAAGGAACTTATTATTTGACCATTAGTTCGCTTAAATGGATGCGTGGAAGAAGGGTGTTGATTTGAAGGACTCAGAAGAGTCGTGTCATCACATACGAATATGCATTAGGTTGAATGTAGAGAGGTGTTTCTTTTGACAATTATTGTACTCTATTATTAGATATTTTTTAAAAACAAATACCTATTTGGTTTCAATGTGTAACATAAGAACACAAGGAACTAATATAAATCAAAATAAATTAAATTAAAGAAAACAAAACTAGTACATGAATAATATAATTACAGTAAGAAGTTATTCAAAAAGAAGAAAATATTTATATTGCTTATGTGTCTTGAAGAAAGATAACGTTTAATAAAAAAAAATTACTCCGTATTGCTCTTGGCAATGGCCTAGATTAGTGATTCTCAACCTTCTTTTCGTTACTGTATCCTTTTAATAATTTACAAATTTGGTGGAACACTAACAATAAGACCAATTAAAAGAATTTTATTTGACTTATTAATTGATGTACCTATAACATATTTTATAAAATTAGCATAGGATGATAACTTTCAACGAAAAATAAAATGAAAAATAAACAAAACGCTTATTTATTGTTAAATTGCAAATTAGATTTAATGCGAAATTTGAGCTTGGTGTTTTTGACAACTTTATTCATATCAGGGCGTAAAAATGTTAATGCTTCTCTCATTTCGTGACCCAGATTTAAAAGTCTAAATCTTTTTTTCATTTTTATGTTGGTCAAAGCAGAAAATCCAAATTCGCACAAATAAGATTTGGAAAATTGAAAAAAAATCACAATTAAAGCTTTTTGTAACAGAATAATTGTATCTAGGATTATTCCAGAACCAATTAAATGATTCTTGTGAATGTTTTAAAATTAAATCTCGGTTATTACACACTGAAATTAGTTCTTCTTCTTCATTCAAAGTTAATTCATACATTGACGTGTTGTGTCGAATCCAATAAAAATTTTTTTACATTTAAATTTGGAAAGTTATGCTCTAAAATTGTCAAATGATCAATAACTACTTTATGAATTACTTTATAACAGCCTTTTGGATCTGATTCAAACATTTTTAAACTACAGTCTTGTGTTTTACTCTTCACGGAGTAATTCTTTTTTTAAATCGCATCAATTTATCAGTTATGATTAAAATATTTTCTTTCGGTTCTTGCATACCTGTAACTAGCTAGTTTAGCACACCATATTTTGTAATCCAACAAATTAACGAAATCATTATTGTTTTGTTCAGAAAAAATCTTTATTTCTTTTTTATAATTCAAGCACATAGTACATACAATAAAACTTTACTTCTGGACAACGATTTAATTTCTTTGTGCAATAACAACCATTAGTATTGTATTTAAACTCCGTAGCCTGGCATTGACTAAATAGGCGATGTTTAATAGTCTCGATTTTATACAATTAATCATTTTAACACATTGTTCCAGAATTTTCAATTTTGATGGTAGTTGTTTGTAATGAGTGTTTCCCGATGCCAAAAACAAAGAGTGATTAATATATTTATTTACATTGTGTTCACGTACATATACATATGTGCTACAAATTCTTTTATAGATTCAGTCACAGACGGAGCACCGTCTGCGCAAATATCAATACACAAATTCCAAGAAATTTTAATTTCTTGCAAGTAAGAATTAATTTCATCGAAAATATGTTTCCCCGTTGTGAAATCAGATAATTCACGATAACATAAAAATTGTAAAATTATATCATTTTCGTGAATGAACCGAGCGAATGCAATTGAGATTGCTTTTCCCGTAATATCAGTTGAGTAGTAAATTTGTAGAGCAAAATTTAAATTTGCCAGTATTTTAGCAGTATTTTCTTTAATATTTCAGGACAAATATATAATTTTGCGACGAATTTTATCATTTGAAAGTGGTATTTTACAAATATCAATTTCGGCTGATTCATCGATCATTCTTTTTACAAGCGGGTAATATAATTTCTGTTAAGGTATTCCCTGGTTTGAGAGCTCTATTTAATGGAAATAAAATACATAAATGTTTTACACAGTTTTATTTTGAACAGTAACGTGTTCTGTATGTGGAGATGCATATATTCTGCAAGTATAAATATATAACAGTTTAAATAATAAACAGAAGCGCAGTTCAAATCGTTCTATACGCACAAATACATGTAGGTTGAAGTACGTACGCAATGGAACTTCAAAATACCTCTCGTTTCACGTTTAAAGCTTTGTGCACGCCCAATAAAGTGGAAATGTTCGACACCGTCGATCTTGCACCTATTGGGGAAGCGTCATGCGGTAGGCCGATCTTCGGTCCCCTGATATACAATGTGCCGGTCAGTATATGTGCGTTAATTCGCGTACAAGAAAAAACAAATATAATTACTATATAAAAGACATTACATAAAACAACAATATCATGAAACACATAATAATATATGTACATAAAACGCATAATATACATAATATGCGTTCCATATATAAATAAAATATTTTAATTTTAACTTTAAGTCTTTAACAATTTCTTTAGTAAAATTTTTTAATTTAAGACCAATTAATTCAGACTCTTCGTAGCAAGCTATCTGAACTTTTCCAGGAACACTAAATTGCTTTGTAAAAATTTTCACTTAATTGGATCTTACATGTAGTAATTTTTGTTTTTTGATGCAGGCGAGGGATAGTGAGAAAGTGATGTTGAAGTTTGCTTGGAATCATAGCACTGTTTGACAAATTACAACCACATACCACGCACTCGGGAACGGTTTGATCATTTTCAGTTGTAGATGTAAATCCAAATTTGAAGAAGTCATCATTATACTTACGATGAAAATAACATTTTTTTTTGACTAAAGAAACGTCTTTACTTCTACTGGTCTCAAGCTTGTTAACATGATTGCTAACATTATCATTCTCGTTATTAAACTCTCTTTTTTTAATCTATTTATCAATTTTAGAAGGTCCTTTTAAAATAAAAATGATTTGGTTAAAAAATTATGGAAAATGACATATCACATATTTCCTTTGAATCCGTTTCTAAGTTTGACAACACAAAATTATGGTATTGCACATGCGAAAGCAAACGTATGGGTTTTAGTCTAGTATACTAAACTAGTACATGTAGTTTTGTCCGGATTAAATCCAAATCAGTCCAAAACTGTAATAGTCACGGGCATTGGTTCAGCCAGTCTCTGCTAGGAAGGGAGAATGAATAAAACTACTTGTCTGACGTCGCCTATATATGGGTATTCTGCATCTCGTAAAATATTACTACCTCTTCAGTTCAAGTGAACAAATAAATATAAAGATTTAGGGATGGCCAAAATGTTCGCAACATTGATTCCCTCGCTCTTCGCACTTAAACTTTTCAGGCGAGAAGTTGGCCAAGAAAATTTGAATGTATTAAAACAAGACAGTGAATTTTTTCAAAAATTACCAGGGACAATGAAACATGAGTATTTTCCTGGACTCTCCAATAATAAATTAGTCAATGCAGTTGGTGGAAGCCGGACGCTTTATTCAACGGGAAAATTTATGACAATAGTATTTTAGAATTATTTTGGTTGAGGACGTAGTTGTCGGTAATGTTTATAAAGAGACGACTAAACTTGCCATCTTAGAGAAAATATTTAAAAATTTTACTGAACAACCCATACTATTAAACAATTCCAGGGTATATAAGACTGACTAAGTTCGATGAGTTATCAAAAAATATGGTTTACAGGAGTTGAGACGTCCGCTTTATATTTCGTATCATACAGAAATTACTATTTTTCATTAAGTTGAAAAAACAATTCCTGAAATTTGCTATTAAAGGTTCTCAATATAATTTATGTAATAATTGTTTTAAAGAGATCTCGTTTTTGCAAAAACGTTATAATAAATATTTAAATACTGAGCAGGCATAACGAAAGTAGGAGATAAATGTGCGGAGAAACATCGTTGCTGTCACGTACATTCTCAACACAAATTCCATTTTATTATACTTTATTTTAATTATACTTAAAAGGAAATATTATTACTTTTCGACATTAAATAAATTATGTTGGTAAAAGTTCTAAATTTCGACGTAGATGGTGGGTTCTCTCTGATCTTAAATCTCAAAGAAGTTCTGATTTACGTTTGTTGTCTTCGCAAGTTGATTTCACATAGCTACCTTATAATAAAATCTGAAACTTTTGTAAAATTAATATATGATAAAATAATCTTATAAACATTTTATACCTACATAATAAATACGATAAATTATCATCCACAGTGAATGAATTTAGTAAACATTCTTTGTGTTTTAATGTTTGAACACTATTTATTTCCCTCGCTGTGTACAGTTTGCACCATCTAGTTCTGAATTTTCTTTCCAAGTTTCAAATTCTTTTAACTTTCATGATCTACAAAAAATACTAATTTAGCATAATTTTTAAAATCGAAATGAGTCCCAATAATAAAAGTGAAATCAAACAATCAAAAATTACCATTATGTTTGTTGTATGTGTTTATATGTAAATGTACTTTGGTGCCTTGGTGTAAAACGTACAAAATAACTCAAAAATCAAAGGAGGAAAAGTTAAGAAAAGGGGAATGAATATGCTTTTACTTTTTTTACTCCTTTTAACACTCTTTTATTCGGCTAATAGCCGTGATGCAAGCGTCTGTCTATAATACGCTCTGGCAACTTTGTTACCGACATGCGAGATAGACCCGTTCTCGCTTTGTCGTTCAATATATTTTTGTTTTGGACGAGAGAGAGAGGCAATGATTATTCATGCTTTTACTTCTTAAGTAAAATAGAAAATAGAAGAAATATTTAAAAGAAAGAACTCCAAATTAAATAGGGCTTAAGGATTCTCAGATTTAGGCATATAAATAATTCAAGAAACATATTTCAAAGTATATGTTTCTTGAATCAATTTTACGTCCAACTTTTTTCACATTTTTAAGATTTGAATGAATTTTTCTTAAAGGTTTTTTCCGTAATTGAAAATACTATTTCTCATTAAATAAACAGGGCCGTATTGGATGATGTTTAAATTACAAACTAAAAAAAATTAAAGAAAGTTATTAGATCGGAAAAATATTGCTTCTCTATCTCTGCTCCTATGTCAAAAACATCTTGACAAGAAATAATTATTGGTACAAAGGGTAGGTACGGAAAGCGTGCAAAGCAAACCCCATCACAATTGGGAAAGAACATATCAGTGGTTCTCCATGGCAAAAATAGGTCAGGAGGGCGAATAAATTAAAGTCATTTACAGATAAAGTTACATAAAGCTATCATAAAGGAAATGGATCCGATCTTCAATGGGGAGTCCCAAATCTACTAAAGCTAAGTGAGCTGGAATTTCTGAGATTAAAATGCATTGGTGTAACTAGGCCAAGTTTACATAGAAGATAAAATATCCATAATTAAGATTAACTTCAACAGATGTATGAGAAGAAGGAAAGAGACTTTGAACGAAACCTGTAGGCTACAATAGATCTTCAAAGCTCGTAATGGAGTAGGTTTTTTGGCGATCTCCAAAAATGTAATCTAGTCTAATCGATATCAATATTGAACTTGCACGGGCTTTCATAGCTAATGTCGCATTATTAGTGATACTATTTGTATCAGTAACTTTATTTCATTAATAGAATGTTCTATTTCATACTCATTAGTAGATCATCAAGTCATAAATGTAAGTAATACGAGGCGTGTTTTTTAATTAAGGGCCGTTTTGTTGTATACACCAATAGGTCCCGGTATTCCTTGGGAACAACTATGGCAACTTGCAGCTCTGTAGGTAACCTCTATGGTCCGTTCTGTGTCTTTAAAATGTTCAAGATTATCGAATCGTCCTCCCCCCACCATAAATGCGGTAGCCTACGGCCAAACCCTGCGCAAGTTACTCCGAGTGCTTCAAAACAAAAGACGTGGCATGCAGACAGAGGGAATTTTTCTACTCCATGACAATGCAAGGCCTCACATCACAGCTCGGATCCGAGCTTTATTGGACTCTTTTGGCTGGGAAATTTTGGCCCCCCCCCCCTACAGCCCCGACCTTGCGCCGAGCGATTTCCATATTTTCCGCTACCTCAAACAGCATCTCAGTGGCAATCACTACAAAGATGGCGAAGACGTGAAGACGGATATAACCTCTTGGTTATTTATCAGAGTAGGCGGCAAGTTTCTATGAAGAAGGTATTCAAAATCTAGTTGTATAGTTTGATAAGTGTTTAAACAAACTTAGCAGCTATGTCGAAAAATAGAGAAATATATGTAGAATCTGAAAATAAATTTGGTTTTCGAAAATTTTCTTTAGTTCGGTTTTTATTTTTAAACGGCTTTTACTTAAAAAACGCCTCATATTACGTTTTACATTATTAGAATAGAAACTTTGTTAGATTCGAAGACGATGGTGAAATTTTTGTCACTAAATACAATGATTTCAGTACATATTTGTTTCAGATTTAGTTACTCAACCACACAAATATCAACCTACGCTTCGTTAATTCGGGTAAAGTGTCATATATCCCAAAAAACTCTGTTCATAAGCAGTAAGTAATTAAATAGCCTGTCAAAAGTTTATATATCGGTAAAAATTAATTAATTATAGCGTAAATTTATGACAGTTAACATGATCCCAATAAAACGTGAAAGAAACGAAAAGACCACATAGTCTGTATAGACCGCGAAAAACAATTTAATTGTTACAATGTTTATTTGACACATTATGAATTGCACTGGAAAATTGTGGGCGTTGCTTTCGCTGACAAATTCTCATAAATCACACGCGTGAACAGCGGATTTTATAGAGATATTAATATATCCAGGGGTTCTTACGGTTAACAATAAACCAACATTCGGAATTTCTGTAACAACAACAAACAAGAACAGGAAAAAAATCTAAATAACGAGACATACACGTCGTCAACCAATTACGTAATGTAGCGTGAAATTTAATCAATTCCAAAACTTACATATTGAAAGGAAAAATGTACGCATGGATGATAAAAATTTG
This sequence comes from Dermolepida albohirtum, assembly GCA_031893035.1. Classification (NCBI taxonomy): domain Eukaryota; kingdom Metazoa; phylum Arthropoda; class Insecta; order Coleoptera; family Scarabaeidae; genus Dermolepida; species Dermolepida albohirtum. The sequence goes on along the minus strand of JAVIWB010003989.1, from coordinate 249,963 downwards.
AGGAAAAAAAGTTTAAATTGGATAAGGTATTTGTTGAACATTTTTTCGATTCGTATCCATTGTGTAATGATATAACTTTCCACGTTGTTAGTTTTAATAAAATATGTCAACTGAAATACATGAATTCATCGTGTCTCGTCATACCTTATACAGAATGCACACGTTTGCTTTTAAATGTAACAATATTATAAGAGAACAAGACTAAAAAATAATATCGCATTTTATACATGGAATTTCTCTAAAACAAATTTACTCAATTGAAAAATAAACAATCTTAAATAAGAACACTAAAAGATGAATGTTAAAAGGAATCATTCAAATATTGACACCCTCTTTACTACATATATTTCAAGAATTTCGCCTATCGTCAGGTAAATTTGTGTTATTGACGAACGATTCCTTTGTATTGTTTATCGTATGTTTTTGATACAGAAAAATAATAAAAAAAACATTCATTTATTCGGCGAATCGCCAAGAGAGCAAGTGTCTGTCTATATCAAAGTGAATATTAAGTTTCTGGGCCTCCAAATTGCGAGCAACCTGACTTGGGAGGGTCACATTGATAACTTGTGTCGCAATCAGGCATCAGCAATATACTCTATACGAAGAGTGAAACTAGTGGCTACACCCGAGGCGGCTAGGACTGTGTACTATGCCAATTTTCAGGGTAGGGCCATGTATGGCCTATTGATGTGGAGCGCGTCCGGCGAGGGGCTGAGGCGGTTTTCAGGATGCAAAAGAGTGCAATCAGAGCCCTTAGTGGTGTATCTAATACCACAAGTTGCGCAAATCTATTCAGAAAGCACAAAATACTGACCCTCCCATACTTGTATATACTTGCTTGCCTGGAGTTTGCTCATAAATCGCCAAGTAGGGTCTGCAAAAATGGTGGTTTTCATGAATATGAAACACGAAACCAGAGTAGTTTGGTCCCGTATCATCGGATTACTGTGAAAATTACCTGGCTGTGAAGATATACAATGCTTTGCCTGATAGGTTTAAGTGCCTACCATGGATTAGACTCAAGAGATTAATAAAAACAGTGCTGGTGGAGAATTGTTTCTATTCAGTAAATGACTGAAATTTAAATTTTGACATTGTCATTTTTGTTTTTTTAATGTTTTCATTGTTATTCTGGTGTTTTATATAAATCTTGCGGATTTTAAAGTGTTTGGTGGCGTATTTATTGTGAGCCACACAGGTTTTTGTGTTTTTATTTATTTATATCATGTAATGACGTACATACGTGTGTATGTACATATACATCAATAAATTATTATTATTATATATGCACTCTGGAAACTTTGTTGTCGATCAGCGAGATAGACGCGTTCTCGTTTTTTCGTTCAATGCATTCGTGTTTTGTACGAGAGAGGGAGGCAATGTGTTGTTCAACACTAAAAGATATTTAAATATTTTCTCCACTTTGAAATAGGATGGAAAAGAGACGATAATGAAATATTTCATTCAAAATTATTCAAATTCTAAAGTAAAAATTTCTAAGGACGAAACTTTTAGTGAAAACATTAAAAGTTAGTATTTTCTTCTAGGCTTCCGGGCTGGAACCGCGTCACTACCAGACACGTACCAGATTAAAACTTAGTGTTAACTTTACTTATAATTCTGAGTGTTAATGTACATACACTGAGAAACACAAATTTTTTTGACCTAGTTCTGCCACTTGTTCTAGACTAAATATTAGATTCTGAATCAGAAAATGGTCCCAGTGTTTGCCTATCGCGTCAAGTTTTCAAGCTACAGGGTACCCTCTCTTTGTCCAAAAGTCATACAAAATGTGCATACAAAGGAAAATAAAGGAAGAATTTACCAAAGTACTGTTCACAGAGAATAATTTCATTCATACAAAGGCGGTATATAGTTTTTGTAAATTAAATTGTGTTCATACAAATAGTAAAGTCCTTTTGCCAAAACAGCAAACATACATATTAAGGTAAAAATTTTCGCATGCAGCTTTTCCTGGAGTGTTCAATCTGTGGACAATCTCGCTTGATGCTCCAACAATAGTCAGCCGTTATATGTATGTACATCCCAGTTATCCTGATACCGTGCCTCCATGATCTTCAAGTATTGTCTGACTTTTGTCTCGTGTTAACCACTTAGGATTGATATATAACCCCTTTCCACATTAATTTTCGTATTCTGTATACATATTTCGACAACTAAGTAGACATCATCTACGCGCATAAACGCGTACACACAACTTAGTTATTGAAGTACGTATATAGAATACGAAAATTAATGTGAAAAGGGGTTATATATCAACCTTAAGTGATTAAGTTAATCAACCACAGGCTCCATCAAAATAATTTTTTCTCTTCTTCATAAGCGCGTTGTGATGGACTTGCTCCATTCTCTTCTGCTTTTGACTAGGTTTAGTACATATTGTCCGGTTTTACTTCTTCTTTATAGAACATCAGAAATATCCCTGTTTCAGATGACTTAGTAGCCCTTCTATTTTGTCCTTTTGCTTTAGTGTCTGAACTGTTGTTGTTTTACAATTGAGGTTCCTTCTAATCAGATCTACGAACTTCCTAATTTATTTTTCTTTCCTTTTAATGTCACCATAAATCTGCGAGTGTCGATATCGTAGAGGAAATGGATCTGATGTTCACTGGAGAGACCTTGGCTAAGTGATTTAGAATTTTTGTAATAAAATGCCATGCACTTTTCAAAGGTGTCGTTTTCCTTCTACCTATATTTTATTTTTATGTCGTTTGTTATTGCTTGGAAATTTGTATACTTTACACGATTCATATACAATCGTGTAAAATGTTATTTCAAACGAAAATTTAGTTTTTTTATAAGTAAAATTGAGCTTAACACAATTATAAATATAACACTAAAGTTAAAAATTGCAAAGAATTATTTTTTAATTTACAATATCTATCGATACTAATATACTGAAGAGCATTAAAATCTTTCCTGTTTTCAATCACTTTCCTGTTCCTTTGAGAGTTATGTCTAAGAAATGGGAGAGAATTCTCTCCCATTTCTTAGACATAACTCTCAAGCGGGATTGCAACCTTCTAGTATAGTTGAAGACGTTATAGGAATCTAATTAAAATTCGACTGTATGCATTTAATATATGATACTTCGTAGCAGGTGTTTGAATAAGAAATCAATGAATATTGATTTTCTTGCTAAAACCCTTCAGATAATTTCTCTTTCCGACAATACTTGAATCACATATATAATTAATGCCAACAATTAATAATCACCAATACAAACACTCGATATCTAGTAATTATTGGCTGAATAAGTTAGCTTAATTAAATATAATGAATGCAATGTGGAGATGCACTTAATTATACCAAATACTATTCATTAAAATTCATTAATTAAGCAAACGTTTTGCTTTATCGTTTTGTGGGCAATCTTTGTATTATTCGTTTTATATTGTATTTCAGTATTAAACAAAAACAATAAGCCAGCCTAAAAAGAGATTGTCAAAGTATTTTACATATTTAACAAAGTAACAGAAGAATACAGGAATACATGAGAAGTGTGCCACAGTGTAGTTATAAAATTGTAGTTGTAATAACGAAATATTAAGGAATTTAGAAGTTAAAAGAAGATTAAGTTTAGTTTACTAGCAATTTCTTTTTTCTTTTGTAAATCAATCACTGACAATTAGTATTTCTTCTTTTCAGAGACATAAGCCGAAAGATATTTCAGTTTGTTAATGAAATTTCTGACTGGTATAGGATATTGAAACTGATACACAGGAACAAAATATTAGGTTAGGAAAGACGATAAACTTTGCTAAGGAGGTAGTAGTAAAAAGATTTTTTGATCAGAGCCAATTCGGGGAATAATTAAAAGTTTGGCTCTGAAGACAGCAAGTACATTAGGCAAACGTACTCAAGCAAAAACAAGGCATATTCTCAAGCGGACTGTGCTAAAAAAGAGCTGAAGAACTGCTGCTCTTGAGCAGCAACCAGCTACAAGTTATTAGAGCTCTCATGGCTTATCTCGTACTTGTGAAAGAACATTTATATAAGATTGGGCTGTATTATTTATAACACACTGGCCAACAAATATAAACCTTTAGTTTTGCGATAGAATGACGTATGTATACTAATTTTTATAGAAAACATTTATTTGAAAAAAAAGGTAAATGGTCAAGTTAGCTTTAATTTTGTTTCGATTTTAATAAAAAGGTTTTTATAACATACTTTTATGTACGCTATCCGCTTCTGGGCTTCCGAACTGGAACCGCGTCACTTGTATATCTGCCGACGTTTCGTAACCATTTGTATGGGACATTTTCAGGGCTTAACTACTGCACTGAAACTGTTTCAGTACAGTAGTTGAGCCTACGTACCAGATTATACTTTTATGTATATTTAAAAATCTTTCAATTTCATTTTCCCATTCCATTCTCAAAGTATCTTGATGAAAGTGCTCATCGTGTTCATCACCAACATGGCCTATATCTTTTGGACAACAGTACAAGTGATAATGTAGAATATATATTTTAAGGAAAATATTGCAGCCAGTACCGCGGATTGTTTGTATCATGTTCGTTACCAAAATTTTACAATTTTCTGCTTCTTTTCCAAAAAATTAGCTAAAAATTTAAAGCATGGAGACCCACGCAGTCTCCATTTTTCGTTATTTACTACTTTTCGTATCTGAAGGCCAACAGAAATATCTTCTTTTAGTTTTCCTTCTGGTATTTTTTGGAACGTTTGGGAAAATATTTAAAACCATCACCTTCTTGTTTTAGTGCTTTGAAAAGTTTTTCGAGCTCCAATTTAACGACTAGAGGTGAGGTGGCGTTATGATCTATAATTTTTACCATTAAAGACTGATGTATACTCCTCGTTTACAGTTCTGTCGAAATAGCGACTTGTACATGATGTAATGCTTTTTTCCTATCACGACATAAAAAACATTGTTGTAGCTATTGAAAAGGCATCAACAGTGATCTGAAGATGAACTTAAAAATTCATTTGACATGTTAATTGACCGCGCAAAACGTTGTTTTGAAGTCGAAGGCGATTACTTTGAATAAAATAAATTAATTTTACCAAAATAGTAAGCTTTTCTGCTTCTGAGCTCCCGGGCTGGAACTGCGTCACTGGTATAACTGCTGACGTTTCGTACTCACTCGTATGGGACATCTTCAGGGCTCAACTACTGCTACTGGCTGTCGTATTGAAACTGTTGATTTTCAATTTCAGTGCGCACTGAAACTGGAAATCACGACTACGGAAGTCTACGTACCAGATTAGTAAACTTTTGTTTTTATTTTAATAAAGTTTGGTTTTCTCTGCGACAGACTGTGTATATACGATGAAGAAAACCAATAAAAATTAGAATTTCGCAACGCAAAGTCGCGCAATTATATGCATTAAAATCTACTGCGGATTTTATTTATTTTTATTGATTGCTTTTGAGATGTATTTTTAATATTCGAAATGTATTAAAAAATGTAAACGGAAATAATAATAAAATAAAGGTTATATTACTGGAGCCTGTTGTTGATAAACTAGATCACTGAAGGTTGATATATAATCCCCTTGCCACAATCATTTTCGTTTTCTGTATACAGTGTACGTTTTGGCTTTTAGCGGTACGGATTGCGTGCGGAAGTTGTTTTTCGTACGGGTATTTTTACCGTAGTTGCCCAGGTGCGATACTGTTTAATTATCTGCTGATGATGACAACTTAGTTGTCGAAATATGTATACAGAAAACGAAAATTATTGTGGCGAGGGGTTATATATCAACCTTCAGTGACCTAGTAAAATATTTATTTTTATTTAAAGAATAGCATTTTGATGGAAGTTTTGATAATGTAATAACAATATGATATTATCCTTAAACATGATATATTACTTTATGACTGATCCTATCAACAAAAATATAATGTATATAAAAATGTGTATAGCTAGCATAAAGCTTGAAATACGCTTTAATAGTATGGAAAGGAAGAATCGACTATGAAATATCGGTTTTCCATCGTGCACAAATATCACCCAATATTTGGCATAAAAAAAGGAATTCGTGATATGAATAAGTCAGTTTTTGAATTGTACAAGAGTACCAGTGAAGTATGGATCGCAACGCGGGGATGTATTTAAATTTGAAAATAGTACGATGGCTATATCACGTAGCATAAACAAAGTTTATGGGGAGGCCATCGTATGAGAATGAATTGTACATATGTATAACGTTAGCTCGAGGAGTTCCTTGATGGAAAATAGTCATTAGGGAATAGAATATTATTGTGGCACCAATGAAGATCGAAAAATTTTGGTGGATGAAATGAAAATGAATCGATTAACTGGATATTCTTTTTAAAATAAGAACGGATTAATGACATTCAACGAACGTTTGTATACGATAATCACCTGAATGATTATACAAATAAAATTTACTCTAAATCTTTCATTTCATCGAAAGAAAATTGCGCTTTTTACCTCGTATATATAATGTAGAAGTTCGTCTTGAAAAATTTTCGTGCTCTCCGTTGAGATTCGAAATTATAATCTCATGTTTGCCAGGCATGTGTCTTATCGTTCGATCAAGGAAAACTGTGGTATTTCAGTTTACTTGCGTGTTATAAATTGCATTATAGAAACAGATATTAAATGAAATACATAGTAGATTTTAATGCATATAATTGCGCGCCTTTATGTTGCGAAATTCTAACTTTTACCGGTTTTTACATCGTATGTATAATGCAGAAATTTCTTTTGCTAATATGTGGGTTGTCTTTTAAGTTTTACATATAAAATTGAAATAAAACAGTAGATAGCTTTTAAAGACCTCATTGTTTTTCGAAGTATTCTTCATTGCACTTTTGCTTGCGCTTGAACTAACTCTGGAAGCATTTTTTCCACTCGTTTGTTAGTACAGTGAAAATTTCGTTTTTGAAGGCATCGACTGCTCCTACTGCAGATTGGAACTCTTAACCGCGCACTTGGTTCTTGATTTTCGGAAAGGTAAAGAAACATTTGCGACTTCGGTTCGGACTGTACATAGGATGGTCTAGCACTTCGACGTTTTGTTACGTTAAAAATTCAATTGTCTTGTGTGCTGTGTGTGAACTTGCATTGTCTTGGTGGAGGAAGATTCGTCGTTCGGGGTTGGTTTTTCGAAGCCGAGCGATGACTTACAGCAAATAATTGGTTGTATACCTTTTGGCAGTAACAGTTCTTTGATCTTGTAGATTATTGTTGCTACATGACCTGCTCTCGAGGCAAATGTCGCGACCATCTTTTTGGAGACACTTCGAGAAGTGATGACTTTTGTTGGTTTTTCTTCACTTTGGAACATCCAAGTAGATTACTGGCGTTTATTTTCTGGCTCGTATGAATAAATCCAAGATTTATTACCACTGGCAACGTTGTACACGTGTTTAGAGTTTCCGACGTTGAAGTGATCTAGATTTTTTTGACACTACATCCTAGCTGCTTCCTGCTATTCGGTCAATAGAGGCGGTATCTAATGAGAAACTAATTTTTTTACACACCATTCCTTATGAAAAATTTTTTGAATTGATGTCTTTGGAATTCCCAATAATGTTTCAATATGGCTATATGTCACGTGAGTGACTACTGTTTTTGGTGAATCTGCTCTTAGATCGTTGTTAAGACTAGTCCACTTTTGAATTCTCTATACTAACGAGAAAATATCAACTGATATGGTGCTTCAATGTCGAAAACAGAAACCATTTTGGCAAGGCATTCTTGTTGCGATAATCGCCTACGAAAACTATAAAAAATTATTTCGCGTAATTGTTTTTCGTTTAATTCCATTTTTTAACTAACTTGTCAACTTTGATAGTTCGTTGTAGCTACAGCACTACACATACCGCACTGAAACTTTGGATTTAGGTTAACTAAAGATGATACTTAATTTTTAATATCGATATTCGGTTAGTGACGTATGCACTATGCAAAACTTAAAAGGCATTCCACGTAACATGATCGAGTACACATTGTATATTAAAGTGATTAGAAATTTGCTCAAAAAGCAATGTATCTATTTAATCTAACGTTTTTATTTAATTTATAAATAAAAACGTTAAATTGAATAAAACATTAGGCAGAATATACTAGAAATCGGACTTTGTCGAAATGCGTTAGTGGTAGATAAAGGTTTGTTGGAAAAAGCTTTAATTTATAAGCCACAGATGTTAACCAACAAACAGATTTCTCGTTGGAATCATTTATTAACATCGCAAAAGTTTAGTTAGTTAATAATCTTTAAATTCGATCCTAAAATTTAAATTCGTTTTCTTTTTTTTCTAAATTTTGCTTATAAAATCCAACTTTTAATGAACTCACCTGTTATAAAATAAATCAAATGTATAACTTGCAGCAATTCATCATACTAATGTGACAGTCTACGTGATTAAGTTCGCCTGTATAATATATCGATAAAAGTAAGACTAAGCTTTAAATACACAATTTTATTTTGTTTAAAATGAAGTTTTATTACACGAATGTAATTGAGAATTCAAATCATGTTACTGAATACATTAAAAAAATATCGTTTGGACAATGCACAACTGGGTACTTTATTAATAACATTTTCCAGGGCAACCAAATTATTGGTGGTGTTTTCAGTAGCGTGTCAAAGGTGTAGGTGGCGATTAATTCGGTTGGTGCGTATACACAATTGTTGTATTTATTTGTGTGTAACGCGTTATAAATTAACTGGTGTACAATAATATTGTAACATTCGAATTGTCTATCTATAGGGAATTAACACAAATTTGACTGGTAAATGTAATAATATGAAAATACGTAATATAACTTAGTTATGACGCGGGCATACACACATATAAATGTGTACTTCTCTGAAAGCGCAGATCTGAAATTATGACTATGCACGTATGTATAAATGTTACATAGAGAGTTAAGTGTGATAATTCCGCAACATAGTTATAACGTTATAAATATGAATGCACCTTTGGGACTGTCTGTGCACATTTCTCACATAATGTCACAAATTAGAAACTAACAAAATTATTGCAAACACAGTTTAACTTTAACAGGATCTTTTTAATAATTAGTAAAATATTTAAATAAGTCAATTATGTACATAGATAACGGTATTGGTGGTGCAGTAACTAACCATAACTTCTCCGCTGTTTTCTTTTGCATATACAAATTTATAAGAATTTTCGAGATAATCACAATACAATTTTGCGATAGATGGCGTCATTCGCACATGTTTTTATGTCATATCCTATGATAGCTGAAAATTTATACTCCATTTTGGCAAAAAAAAATTAGCGATTTGCTTTGATTTTATTATACACAGTTGAAAATGAAAGATCAAAGTGTGCATTTTTGTTAAATTTTGCATTATTGCTTCCGCAAAAAAGAAGAAGGTACATCAAACAGGTGAAAATGATTTTATTCTTAACGGATACATCAGCAAATACGATATTTTAATTACCCATCATTCAAACATTCGTGGGCATTTGTAAAAGCTAGGATACATCAGCAAATACGATATTTAGATTTATCATGAGCTCAACTCACTCACTTAACACCGTGTATAAGCATTTGCTATTAAACCAAAGAAAAGCGATACCTCTTTGGAATGACTAAAACTGATGATGAGTGGATTGTTAACAATAATATGACGCGACTTGAAAATTCGCCTGAAACATCGTCGAAGGCGGGTATTTATTATAGGAAATTTATGCTGTCAGTGAGGCGGATTCTAGTGTCGCCGTACCTTACGTCTACAGCCTTCCATTTGTTTCATTCTTTTCAAATTCGTTTAGTAGTGTAACCTTAGACTCAAAGGAGACTATTAAATAGCACCTTCCAATGCTCTCACAGATAAAGATAGATCCTTCTATAAATTAGAAAGTTCATCGAAAAATGAAAAAGGACAATACATAATTTATATAGTCTTCCTTTATATAGACTTTTCCTTATATTAGTGCTGGCTGATAATTCAGTGATAAGTTATTAACTTAGGTTATTAACGTAGGTCTCGGGGTCGAATCCGATGGGCCACTGTCTTTTCCTGGTTTGCTTTGTCCTCTCTGGGTGTCGCATCGACTGACTGAAGAGCAGATGACACGACATGTGACTTGGTGCCGGGAGACGCTAAAAAAATTTAATAAGGGACAATCTCGGTATCTGAACAACATCGTGACAGTTGATGAGACTTGGCTGTACTATTAAGACGTGCCGACCAAAGCTCAAAACAAAGTTTGGGTCTTTTATGATGGAATTGTGGAACGCGTCGTTTTGGACACACAGAAGACAGTCACAACAAAGTGGTATACTGAACAGTGCCTGCCTAAACTCATTGAATCTGTAAAGAACCTGCGGCCAAAGTAAAGAATGGACACCTGGTTCCTCCATCACTATAATGCCCCAGCTCACCGCGCCAAAGCCTGCACCGAATATTTAACCACAACAGGATTGAAACTTCTCGAGCACCCTCCCTACAGTCCAGATCTTGCTCCCTGCGACTTTGCACTGTTCCCGTTTGTGAAAATAAAGCTAAAAGGGAGGCGGCTTTTCAGTGATGAGGACTTTCTGCGGGCTTGGGATAACGAGCGTCCTTTACTCCCTAGTGAAACTTGGCAGATCTGGTTTAAAGATTTATTTCGGAGAATGGAGAGGTGTATTGAGTGTAGAGGAAATTACTTTGAAGAAATTAAATAAACAAAGCTGTATTGCAAAACTTTCCTAGTACCCTTTGTAGGAACGGATTTTAAGGAAAAGTTATTTAAATTGGTGAAAATTTAGCTGTCAAAGAAATTAAAAAGAAATTAATTACAGTTTCGCACTTGTAATTTCATTAGTCTCTTTTGTCTTCGTTATAATTAATAAATATTATTAGATGATTCGTGTGTACATTTTGCGAGATATTTTACGTGCCATGCCCGGTACAATTAAGCAGATATAATGAGATTAAACGTGAAAAGCATAACTCAAAGTTTAAACACAAATATTGTATTATTCATGTTAACAGTTATGCTAAACTTTTAGATTATGACCGAGGCCACTTTACGAACTTTATACAGAGCGCACGGTACGTCGAGCCGTCCCCTTAAATATCCTTAAGTAGGTGGCGGCATTAGATATTCATGAAAGTCGACATCGCGTTGTTACAACAATTCTTGACGTTCACTCGCCGTCCTCAGTTATTTATCACGCAGAAACCACGACACACACACACACAGATACACAAAAAGAGAGAGACATATATACATCTATAACGAGGAACATCAATGGCTATTTGGATTTGGCATCGCAGGCGCGTCTGTTCGTATATATGTAACTTTGATATACGGTCGTTTCGGACAGCATTGATCAAATAGAGAGGTATTATCACCTCTTATCTCATCCGCACGAATAACGAGTTTATTTTTAAGCCGGTCGTCGATTGAACAGCCGCAACCGAATCACTACCGCAATATACCGGCAAACAATCACTGGTTGTTCGAGATACAAAAATCAATATATATGTATTTATGTATATGTGTATATGGGAGTAAAGGATACAAGTTCTGACTTGAATTCACATATAAACTAGCATTTCTGACACAAAGTTTTTATCCGTTACAAATGATTCTGGAGATGTGTAGCATCTGCAACAATATCTCAGGATAACTCACAGGAACATATGTCCATACATGTATATTTTTGCATACAATATTATGTCCATATACAGTGCCGTAAAAAGAAAATGTAATCCAGAAATAGCATACACAGAGCGTTTGTGTAAATTGTGTCAATTGAAGGGTTGTTAATGAAACAGTGTTTGTAGAAAAGATAATACATATTGAATTTTATGAAGAATTTTATGACATATAACAATTCTAATACGTATTTAATAAAAAATTATATTATAATACTAAAATGAGACTCGTATCAATTCATAAAAATTTACTATTTAAAGCATCAAATTTGATTGCAAAAGAATCTTCTTTATGCGGGTTATGTGGATTAACTATTGATTATTCTAATATCAAGTTTTTAAAATATTTTTGCTGGTTCAAGTAGATTTGATCTTCCCTGTATCATTTCTCTCTCTCTCTCTCTCTCATCTCACATACACACACACACACACGCAACAGATATATATTTAAACGAGAGCTATCCAGAAAGTATCCAACGTTTTGGTGTGGAAAGGCAAGGCCAGAGTCGCCATCCTAATGCCAGAATCTTCACTGTAGCTGTGGTAGCATGTAATTTGTGCTATTTCTACTTTGCTCAAAATGAATTTTTAAAATGTATGCAAAAATAGAAATCCCGTGAGTTGTAAGGTGTATTCAATGATTAAGACGAAAGCTCACATACCAATTGAAATTCATCGGCTTTACGAGGTGTACGGAAACAGCGTAATAAGTGAAGACGAAGTACGACAGTGGTATATTATGTTTAAAAATGACCGTATTAATGCACACGACGAAGAGCAAAGTGACAAATTGACTATCGTTACTGGTGAATGGCGAAAATCAATAAAAAGATTCGTGAAAACCGTCGCTTCGTAAACACTTGGGTTTCTTGAATTTCTTCAAATTCCATGAAGTTTATTGAATGAAATCGTTACAAAAAACTAAGTTACCGTCAATTTTGTGACAGACGGAAATGAGACTCTTGTCAGTAGACCACAAAAGAAAATAGCGCATTTCAGGCATTTTTCGAGACATACGAGAATGATGGTGACTTACTTCTTAATTGTGTCGTAACTGAAAAGGGAACATGTGACTTGCCAGACCATCGTGACAAAGATATAACGATTATTTCTGGACATATCGGAAAATTATACAGGAAGATACAATACAGATTAATTAGAATACTCTCAATATTGAATTATTATTCTTCAAATTCCATGAAGTTTATTCAATAAAATCGCAACATAAAGCTAAGTTACCGCCAATTTTGTGACAAATGGGTACCGAAATTTTATCAGCAGACCACAAAAAAATAACGCCTTTCAGGCGTCACTGACATTTTTCGAGACCTACGAGAATGATGGTGACTTACTTCTCAATTATGTAGTCACTGGGGAGGAAACATGTGACTTGCCAGACTATCGTGACGAAGATATAACGATTATTTCTGGACATATCGGAAAATTATAGAAGAAGATACAATACAGACTAATTAGAATACCCTCAATATTGGCTATACTAGAAACTAACGTCGATAACTGGACGTGAAATATTTGCCTTCAGTGGTGTGATTTAAAGAATGAGTGGAATATAAGGAAGTTCATCTGTGTAAAATCTCAGTCATGAAGTCCAAGGAAGTGTAGGACGTAATTTCTCGTTCTATATATTCTAATCTAGTTAGAATGAAGAAAAAGAGTGAATGAAGAAAACAAAAGTTCATCCAGAACGAAGCTTGACTAAACACCCGAAAATCTGAGTAATTCCTGAAGAAGACGAAGGACGTGAAGGAGATGACATCTAGTACATTATATTCAGAAGAAAATATAGATTGAAAAAAATGAAACAAAAGACTAGCCAGGTAAAAGCTTGACCAAAGAACTGAAAGTATGAGTAAAATTTGTAAAATATGAAAGAGGTGAAGGATATAATTTTTGGTTCTTTATATTCAATAGGAAATCACAGAATTACAAAAAATCGAATGAGTGACTGAAACAAAAGTGAAGTTTATCCAGGTAGAAATTCGGTTAAGTAACTAAATAAAATCGAGTAATTTCTGAAGAAGGCAGAAGATGTGTACAAGATGATGTTTGGTTCACAATATTTAGAAGAAAATCTAAAATGAAGAGAATGAATTAACGAAGAAAACGAAATAAAATAGCTCGATAAAGTAGTTACTGAAAGTTTGAGTAAACGCTGAAGAAAAAACAGTAGAGCAAGAGATCATCCTTCTGTATCCAGAAGAAAGTTGTAGAATAATTGTAGAACAAAGAACATAAATGAATTAAGAAAACGAAAGAAAGGTTCATTCAATTAGAAGATCTATCAATTAACTGAAAGTCCCAGAGAATGCTGAAGTAGACGGAAAAAACGTTAAAAAGACTCCTAATTTTCTATATCCAGATGGTAATTATAGGTCTTTTGAGTTTTTTTTCTTAATTCCGAATGTTTTCTTTAGAATAGCAATGCTAAATGAACAGCTACAGACGAAATACTGGACTACATTCATTAAAATTGTTTCTATATTCCTCCGTGTCTATTCAGTGTCTGGCAAACTTATAACGTTTATCTTCGTGTAGATTTATTTACCTGCTTCGTAAATCATCTAAAGGAGACTAATTAATTTAAAAAAAAAACATACATTTTTACACAAAACAATTCCGCCCACACCTTCCTGGCTAACTACCAAATATACACTGAATTTATTTCACACAATTTAGTATGTTTTTTAATCTTATAACTAACAACTGTACAAAGCTGCTTCCACTTATGGACCTTTTCTTTTGACGTTACTTTTCTGGTTATTCTTGAACAAACAATGAAGAACCCATTGCAAATCTAACGTATACTTTACGCTTGGCATACATAAATTATTTCATTTTTTGAATTTTTCTGCAGATGTCCTATCTTTTCCTTTTCTATTATATTTCTTCCTTTTTAATAAGTTAATCATTAATAAAGAGTAATTTTCATATTCCAAGTTTCATCTGAGTTGTTTTGGATATGGTCGCAGTAACACTGTAATGTAAGCATCGTTTACTACATTATCACAGTACCAAAAATGAATAATTAATTGGGAAGTGAGGGGAGTCAAAGAAGTCACTTGGAGCAGAGTCACTATTCTAGAACGGGTCTATCTTCCATAAAGATAAAGATAGATTATTTGTTTATTAGCTTTTGGACAGGATTTAAGTTAAGTTTAAGATTTTTATCGAATCGTGAAGTAAGGGGAAATCAAGAATTCACTTGGAACAGAGTCACTGCCTTAGAAAAATATATCTCTCATCAAGATCAAACAAGGGTATTCGCCTATCTGTCTATTCGTGGTTGTATTAAATAAACGTACTTATTGCTACTTTTATTAACCTTTAAAATATTTCTCTATTTAGAGGAAGACTTTTTCGCTTATAAAAAATAAAACCCTGCAGTATATTATTTCTCCAGACTTTGGATAGTCTCATATATTAGAGCAAGATATAGTTTACATACTACAAGTATATATCACTTGTGTCTCTTTGCGCAAGAAAATTTCTGTTGCCCTAGGCAGTAACCTACATCTTAAGCTAAAGGATATTTGAGGTAGATTCATACGTACGTAACTTTATATAATAAAAACACATCGAAGGTAAAGACGAAATATGTACTCGATCAAATATACGTGACTTTGCAAGTACACTAGTATCTACAAGAAAAAGTAATGTGACAGTTTAACAAAATATACATCAGTTCTTATTTTGAATATTGTTCGAATATATTTGTTTAAAGGGTATGATAGTTAAAGAATAAAATACAAGTTTTATGAGAATTGGTGAAATATTTATGCATATAAATTTTCTTTGTATAGTTCGAAATCAGGATTCTGTCATGAATATTTTAAATAAAAATTAATAGACCAAAGTTTGCTACTATGAAATAAATTTCCTTTCTCGATTTTAATGTTAACAACAGGCAATTATAAGCCAGAAATTTAATGAGGAATTGCTTTTTGATTATTCAACGTACGTTTCTGTGTACATATATTTTCCAGTGGAATCGTTGAAGCCAAATTGCTTACGTAGATATTTACATCAATCTTTCAGCTATGCGTGCATATAGACAACCTTCCATCAATAATATTGGTGAGCTTGATTGGTATTTAAAGGTTGCTGGAATATTTATTTGTAGATAGCGATATGTTAATGTGGACAGATCAAAAAGTCGATTTTCTTTATTAAGACGAAATTTTGGAACGCGTTTAATGTATATGTTAGATCATTTAATACTAAAATTCTCACCACTTCTTATTGTGCAACTATTTCACGAAAACTACAACTCCGATTATATTAATTTTTTTAAAACAAATTTAAGTTTCAATTATCCATCACTATGATTCAATGGAAAAGGATACAGGGCAATCGAACATAGCCAATAATAGTAGTGTGGTATTCATATTCTTCGTTATTACGAACTGCAGAAATTAATTAAAAATTTCTAACTAATTTCTATAATTAGTAATAACGATGGTATAGCAAGAAATATTAATTTTCATTAACTATATATTTATACATAATTATGAATATCAAAATCTAACTGTGTGGTAAAACTATTAGTTCTGTTCCTTAATGTAATTTATAGCATATTGAGAGACTCGAAGCTGTATTGCTTGGCTGCTTAATTGATAAGGCAGCCGTCTGGAAAACGACAGATACAGTTTCGAATCCTGTTCCAGAGCAAAATTTATTTATTTAATTTCTGCAATTAGTAACGATGGTATAGCAGGAAATATGAATTTTCATTAATTTCCCAGCGTAACGAACTTAATTATATATTTATATGTAATTATGATCATCAAAACTAAATTCGTATTATAAGTATTAGATTTATTTCTATAATGAAAGACTTCAAACTGTATTGTTTGGTTGCCTAATTGGTAAAGCAGCTTTCTAGAAAACGACAGATACAGGTTCGAGTCCTACTCCAGAGCAAAATTTTTTAATTCATTTCTGCAATTAGTAATAACTATGGTATAGCACGAAATATTAACTTTCGACAAGAATTAAGCAGACGACTACTACTTTTTTGAAGCGTACAAGAATAGACTTGCGTCAATTGATACATCATCATCATAATCCTTCCTCTGCTACCTTGCGGTGTCGAGGTGATCAATTGATACAATTGCATTAATTGGCACAAGGCTCTTTTTGTACGTTTCAAAAAAGTGGTAGTCGTCTGTTTGTTTCTTGTTGAAAGTACACTAGTGTCCACAAAACTAATTCGTTTTTTGGACAGGAATTATATTATGGGCTATTCAGAGAGAACAGATTTACTTTCAAATCAAAATTCAGCCTGAATCAAATGAACAGTAACATGATATATTACATATAATCGCAATATTTTTGTTGAATAAGTGACGAAGTAAGATGAATATGTAGCGTGGAAGATGTAGTCCTGTGATGAAGGCAAGAAAGTTAGTACAATCATATGATATAAAATAATAACAATAGAACAGCTTGTGTAAATCTTAAGGGCAAGTCAGTGAGAACATGTCTGAAACAGAAGAAGGAAACAGTCGTAGAATTAGCTTTATATTGACGAAGAAGGAAATTGTTGAATAAACAACAAATAACAATGTTTGTTTAGTCGGTCGAAGTGAAAGATTCAAGAGAAAAACAAGAAAACTTATAGAGAAGGAGAGGATATAATTCGGTCCAAAGCAAATTATTTTGCCTCCTATCTTCCTTCGTAGGTTACCAAGAACGAAGAACATCAAAAACAACAACCACTTCTGAGTTCATCGAGAAATGGTTAATATTATGCCATGACTACGAAAACTTGTGAAATCTATGGGGAAATTGGCAATATTAGAAAAGAAGCAATAGAACAGGATGATAGAATGTGAATGCGTTTGAAATGAATGAAGAAGGCCGGTATGAAGTTAGTTTTATGTGGACAAGTAGCACGTAACGACACAAATTAATATTTTTTTTACAGTGATCGAATGCTGAATATATCACACGCATATAACACGCTGTAACATACTTTACCTTTTAATTATTTCATTAGATATGCCAGGGAAAGACGCCTGAAGAGATGAAAAGATATGGCCCCTTGCTAGTGATTGGAATGTGGAAACGCTAAATATTTTTTGGATCAGTCACTTCTATTAAACTTTCAAAAGAGGAAATGACAATCTTCATTTTATCATTCGAAGCAAATAAAAAGTGTCAGGGCATAAATTTGAGGATTTTATTTTCTTCTAAGGTTTATATTTGACAGACGATATTTAGAGATTTATAAATTTCATGAGGCAAAATTTCATCTTCGAAGAACGCATAAACATTATCCAACCTTATTACGAAAGTGTGCCTTCTATTATAAATATAGTTCGTAGACTTCGTGCGGTTTTTAGTTAAAAATGAGATTTCAAAATTATCCAACTGGTTTAGTTCTAAATATTAAAAACCGCAAGATCTTCGATGTATATGTTGCTAGGGTAGGTATTTCATCTATGACAGTCACTGAGATTTCAAAATTATCCATGCACTGAATTATGACAAAAGATCTTCGTCTATATATTTCGTTAACATGTTTTTCCAGCAAGATGGCGCTACCTACAGTAGATATATTACATGAACAATTTCCAAGGCGAATAATTTGTCAAGATGATGACATTGATTGCCCTGCAAGATAATGCGATTTAGTACCGTTACACTTTTTGTTTCTTGCCAAGGATAAGTGTATCCAAATAATCCCTAGATAATTGATGATTTAAAAATCAACATTCGTGAAGTTATGGACGAAATTGAGTGAAGGTTAATACATAACACCTTGCCACATTAATTTTCGTATTCTGTATACGTATTTCGACAACTAAGTTGTCATCATCAGCAGATAATTAAACAGTGTCGCACCTGGAAAACTACGGTAAAAATACCCGTACGAAAACAAATTCCGCACGCAATCCGTACCGCTGAAAGCCAAAACGTACACTCGTACTCGTCGGTTTGGCTTTCTGGCGTTTTCGCTCTCAGCGGTACGGGTCGCGTGCGGAATTTGTTTTCGTGGGGGTATTTTTACCATAGTTTTGCAGGTGTGACATGGTGACATTAGAAGGAAAGAAAAATACATACTTCAATAACTAAGTTGTGTGTACGCGTGTAGGAAATTTGATTCAAGCGGGTTTTTGCCATAGTTTTCCAGGTGCGACACTGTTTAATTATCTGCAGATAATGACAACTTAGTTGTCGAAATACGAAAGTTAATATAGCAAGGGGTTATATATCAACCTTCACTGAATATATGGAAAAAAATAATTTAAAATTTTTTAAAAAGGATCACCATAACCAAAAGAAGCTAAGGTGCGTATTTATCGGATTTATTTAGCACATAATTTTCTTCTTTGTACTGATGCTAATATATAAATGAGTTCTAAGAATTAAGAATTTTATTAAAAAATATTACTCCTACTTATTAAGTTTACGCTAGGACATTTTTAATATCATAGGAAAGTTTATATTCATAATAAAGTGTTGAGTTGGGTTTTAATATACTGAAGAAAATGCTGTAATCTCGCAAAGTTTCTTACATATTTTTTTATATTTTTATTGGCTTCTTCTTTCGAGTAAAATCGCAGGTGTAAATCTTCGATGATTTATCTATTAATTAATTTGTGCCAGAAAGAGAGATCCTTTGAATAATATTTCTCGGGCTATTCAATCAAGTTGGATGTTAATAAATCAGTAACGCCGACCGACTAACGTTCCACCACAATGCCGTGGATTCGATGAACTTCCAATATTGTGGAAATTTTCCATAAACCGTCGCCTGCCGTTACAACAGCATCCAGTATCTCTTGTACGAAAATTTCAAATCGCTCTACTCGCTCTGCCACGACCGCTATTTCGTTTCGCCTCACCGCTAATTTATTACGAAGGTCTTTGTAGCTTTATCGCTCGAATCGATATGTGACAAATATATTTAAGCGTAATATTTGTAAACTTACAAGGCTACCAATTTGGATTTTCCACATTTACCTCTATTTACGAAGAAATATTCCTGAATTGGAAATTTATGCATTCCTAGTATGAAAAACGTGACATATGCAATAGCCTGATGAAAGATTTTATATTCATTATGAAATATGGGTACTTAATAAAATTTAGAGAACAATTAATTAAAATTGTAATTTGAAAGAACTTGCTATTTTTAATACCAAGAAGTAGGAAGTGCACTTTGAAATACGAGACCGTGATCCAGTTTGATCCGATTCGATTTCGGATCAGATTTCCAATCTCATCTAATGACCCCATCGATCTTAAATTATTTCCGATTTTAGACCAGTTCGTATTTTGAACTTAATAATAAATTTTAAGTATAATATTCATCAGTAAAATGAGAAAAATGATCGGCACACCAAAGGTGTACGCTTGATTGGAGGTAAATGAAATAAAATAAATAGTTGTATATAATTTATGAAACGTGTTCTACTGAAATCTAAGCGAAAAAATATGACACAATAGAAAATTGCTTTTTTGTCTATTTTACATCGTACATTATTTTTTTATTTCTAAGGGTTTTCCAATAAGGACTTGACAACTTTTCTCCAAAATAAAATGCAGACCGTTTGAGATATTTGAAAAACTTTATTATCAGGTTGAAGTACAATCAAAACATTTATGAATGGAACTCGACTTCGTTCATATGGCCACCTCGAGCACGTTTGCAGCGGTCGATTCGTTGGACCCAATCTTCGATGACTCGGCCACACAACTCGGTCGAAACGGCTGGTATTTCGCATTCAATGTTGGCTTTGAGCTCTTCCAATGTTGTCGGCTTGTTGGCATAGACCAATGACTTGACGTGGCCTCAAAGAAAAAAGTCTAGAGGCGTTAAATCGCACGAACGAGGCGGCCAATCGACTGGTCTATTTCTTGAAATAACACGCTCATCAAACTTACTCTTCAATAAATCGATTGTAACGTGTGCTGTGTGGCTTGTGGCACCGTCCTGCTGAAACCACATGTTGTCCAAGTCCATATCTTCCAATTTGGGCCAAAAATAATCGGTAATCATGGCGCGATAACTATTACCATTCACAGTAACGTGACAATCATTATCGTCGACGAAAAAATATGGCCCTATGATGCCGCCGGCATGCAAACCGCACCAAAGAGCTATTTTTTGTGGATGAAGTGGTGTTTCATGAAGCACATGTGGATTTTCACCCGACCAATAACACATATTTTGCTTATTGACGAACCCATTGAGCCAAAAATGAGCTTTGTCACTGAAAATGATTTTGCGATGAAATTGATCATCTTGGCGCATCTTTTTCAGAGCCCAATCGGAGAACGTACGTCGCTTCAAATGGTCCATCGGCTTCAATCCTTGAGTCAGCTTGATCTTGTATGGGTGTAAACCAAGATCCTTACGCAAAATTCGCCATAAAGTGGTCTGGGCGATGCCCAACTCTTGAGAACGCCGTGGAATTGACTGATTTGGATTATTTGCTACGGACGTTTCAACGGCAACGATATTTGTTGTCTCACTGGCACGGCAATATCACACAACGGATATGTAGACTCAAATTTTTACACTAAACTTGTTACTGCCTGTCTACTAGGGCGAGAATTACGACCGAAAATCGGTGTTAACGCTCTTAAAGTAGCGGTCTCCGACTCCGATTTTCTGTAGTAAATTTTTATAATTTGCAGACGTTGTTCGTTCGTGTACTTTACCATGATGAAAATGTTAAGTTTACTGAATAAATTGACAGTGACAGTTCGATGATTAGTGAAAGGGTGCGTTCACAAATTGAATTAAAAGTTGTCAACTCCCTATTGGAAAACTCTTTATTAAAAAATTTTTTATAAATATTAGATTTACCTTCAAAACTCTATTTTTTTATTCATTTTCAACTCAGACATTTTCTTTCCTTCTTACAATAAAACTGAAAATTATTTTGCAATAACTATTTTTGAATATGTAAAGGTTTACTTATTTTCATAACTGTAGTTAATACTACCAGTATCACTTCCATAATCGAATGTTGAATATCATAAGATACTGAATTCTGTTTTTAAGTTTCAGTCGTGTATTAAAGAACAGTATTTGAAACACGGTTTTAAATGTAGTAATAAACAGGATAAGATAGGTTAAATATTTGAAACAACAGATATGTTTTCACAGTTTCAGTAAATCTAGTTCGCCATGAGGAAAATATGTCTGTTAGTACTTAACGGATCTATGCAGTCCTTATCAATATAAATTTGTTTTAATGCGGAAAAATCTGCATCTGTCTTTAGAACACTATCTACTTTATCAATAATGCTAATATTTTTGCGTCGCCGATAACATATAGCTGTGTTTGTACAGTGTCCAGTATTTGCGGTGCATCCACTAATGGCAACGAGGGATTTTGAAATTTGTCAATTGCTTCAACTACTCAGTCGTAATTGTTATAAATTATTCGTCTGCTTCAATGTCAGCATCTTGTAATTTCTTTTGACTTTCTTTGATAGCAGTTGCTTCTTAAGGATCACACTGAAAAACTAATGACTTCATTTTTTGTAAATGCAGAAAATAATAAAATGTGCAAGAATCAGCTGTGGTTGTTTGGGTATGTCGGAGACATTAACCGAGAAATTCTTGAACATGATTTTGGTATTTAAAGAAAACTGTTTTTATGTGCGTTATCAAACCATTGAACGCCGCTTAACAGCGTTACTTTGCTTCTGCCACAAGATGAAGGAGAAGTTACCACAGTTGCCTTTAGCAGACCGATCTATAGAATGCATTGCTGCGCTGTTATCAGTCACAAACATTAAGAGTTGGTCTTTAAGGTTCAAATTTTTCCAATGTATTTAACATCATCTTTAAAATGACTTTGGTAATACATTCTTGTACTCTTCTGGAAGCTAGTAGGATTGAAGATCACGGTTCAGTTTTTGTCGCTTTTTATATCGTATATACTCGAATTCGCAATCTCATACTTAGCAGACATACGCCTTATCATTCGATTACAGAGAATATTAATGTGGGTGTTACTACTTCGTAATCCACGACGAAATTTAAGCACAGAATTCAGTATTCTATCATTTCTGACATTCAATTATCTAAGTGATACTGCGACTTTTTAACTATACTCTCTTTAGATAATATGCGACGTACCGCACTTTTTGAAATTCTTTCTATGTCTGCTAGCTTGCGCCCTCTCAGTCGAGGATAATCCAGTACCGCTTTGTGCATTTTCTTCACCATTTCTGAAGTCGTCACCTTATTTGGTCGACTACAACGATGCTCGTGTTGGCAGCTCGTACGGCCTCGTCTAAACTCTGTTGTCCAATATTTCACTGTTGTAAACGAAGGAGTAGACTCATCCAAAGTAGAATCCAGTTTAGCTTTTATATCAGTTGGGCTGAGGCCTTTCAAAGTATTGTATAATGTAATGATGACAAATTTTCTCCATTCACTGTTCACTATTGATGGCTGTCAAACAAATACTGAACAACGTGGCGTTTTCAAACTTGAAACATATGCTTTATATATTGTGTACTTTCTAATACAGTGATACTTTTCAAATAACTACTGCCATCTCTAGGTCAGACCGGGTGCTTATGGGACCACCATCGTAAGAAGGAAAATAACTAAACCTTTTCATTCTCAAAAATATTTATTGCAAAATAATTTTCAATTTTATAGTAAGAAGAAAAGAAGACGGCGCTGCTGAAAATGAATAGAAAAAAGAGTTCTGGAGGTAAATCTCATATTCATATAAATTTTTTTAACAGAAATAGAAGAAAAAATAATGTCGTATTGTGGAAAATGAACAGAAGGGCAACTTTCTATT
Organism: Dermolepida albohirtum; assembly: GCA_031893035.1. Classification (NCBI taxonomy): domain Eukaryota; kingdom Metazoa; phylum Arthropoda; class Insecta; order Coleoptera; family Scarabaeidae; genus Dermolepida; species Dermolepida albohirtum. The sequence goes on along the minus strand of JAVIWB010003989.1, from coordinate 226,507 downwards.
GTGCATTATTCTTTCTGTATGGATTTCAGCACAGCAAGTTATCATTTTCTATACGGGTGCTGCGTATTTTAGGTATACCTAGAATCTATCTGTATTCCATACTGCTACCGACAGTTCGGTTTGAAATCGCTGACACGATTTTCTGAATATCAAACATAATAATAGAGCACGTCCGTATCTACGGAAATATTACATATGTATGTATATGTGCTTAGGCAAATTTGTTCGAAAAGTGCTGTGTTACGGTTTTCGTAATTTGCTTTTTATGATTTTAATATTGATATAAGAATTTCCTATACATGAAATTTTTCTAAGGATTTTTCCTTTTACGAGTAATTCATTGGAATTGTGTAATAATTATATTCACTTTGAATGTTTTAAAATACATTCCTGTTTTAAAACGTTGCCGTTTGTTTAAATAAATGCCTACAATTTAAGCTGATGTTACTACTTTTTATTTACTCATTTCAGACAGGCTCAAGAAGACTCTAGCTCTGCGAACTGTTGATAGCATTTAATTTTTCTAACATCGCGCTGAATAATTTCTTCTGTCCATTCTCTTATTTTCATTGTAATTAATATTTATTAAATTTACGCGACTATAAATTTATAATTTACATTTATATTATAAACAAAAGTTTGCATCTGAATTCTCTATTACTTAACTTATTCGTTAACGACTCACTTTTAATTATGATTTACTTTATATATAGTAATAAATTCTGTCCTTGATTGTACAAAATCCTCAAAACAACTCCAACAAAGTTAGTCGATTGGTGCTATCACTATAGTTAATATGTTAATGTTGACAAAAGTTTGATTTTCCGTTCTCTTTTTTCCGCTGTCTTTGCATTAATGATACGAAGGCGGATCAGTAATTAGTCAGCTTTGTGAAAGAGGACAGCATTAATAAAAAAATTTATTTGTTTTTCAACTTGGCAGTCCTTCAAAACAACTTCTAAAATATCACATAAGGACGCTTACCATTTGAATACCAAATAAACTGTGTTTAGCTTGTTTTGAAACATGGACAATGTGGAGTATTAATCAGTGATTAAGATTTTATTTTTCTTTAAAAACTTATTTATTGATCGTTTGCTTTGTTCTTCAACAAAACAGATGATGAAGTCAAAGCTAAGTTAGTCAGTTACCGAAACCAGTTCTCATTAATTGAAATCATGAAATGATGGACATCTGAGTTTAAATATGGCGGAGCTGTATAATAATAATAATAATAATAATAATAATAATAATAATAATAATAATAATAATAATAATAATAATAATAATATTTATTAAGTTACCCAACAGAGATTATTATTCCAAAACGGGTAACAAACAAAGAAATACACAAAAAAATTAAACAATAGTTACACTGTGAAAATGAAATATGTATCTTAAAACAAGAATATATTTTTACAAATAGTGGTCATAGCAAATCGTACTGCAGATTGTTGAGATTCACCGCCGAATGAACCAAAGGGGCCTTCAGCAAAATATTGGTCCTTGCCGTAGGGACATAAATCAGTTGATTCGCCCTTGATGCCAGGCGTGGAACAATGAAATAAACACGTGACAGTAAATCCGGCGTATCAACCCTCCCAGTAACGATACTCTGCATAAATAAAGCGCTAAGAGTTTTTCTCCTATCAGACAGCGACACGATGTCATGTCGCTCCAATAACTCGTTGTAATTCACTCCACGGACAGGATATCGACCATCACATATAAATGAGAGGTATTTCAGAAATTTGCGTTGTATTTGTTCCAGGAGGCTAGTTTGAGATTTGTAGATGGGGTACCAGACTATAGATGCATATTCCAGTTTGGAAACGACATGAGCAAAGAAAAGGGTCTTCAAAGTGTCCATATTATGAAAGTATCGGCATGTGGGAATTTAAAACCGAGAGATCTGGAAGCCGCAGCCGTCACACCAAGAACATGATCGGAGAAAGTAAATTTCTCGTCAAATATTACCCCAAATATATTTGATAAACATCGTGTACTCTCAAAAAAACTGTGTGCTCCAGAAATTGTTGAAAAACTACAGCTGCATGGTATAGTGCTAAATGACCATCGAATAAAATTGCGCGAAGTAGCAGAGACTAACACATTTCATATCAGTGATTTCCATTTTTCATTATAAATTGAGTATGAAAAAATTTCGTGCAAGATGGGTATCACGTTTGTTAAATGTGAACCACATATGGGAAAGAGAACGCATTTCAGTCCTTAGTTTACCTAAGCTAAGTCATAATCTGAAAGAGTTATTGGCACAATTAAGAACGGTTGATTGTTGATACTCGAAATAAAATAACAATGGAAAGAATGAACTGAGTGTAGTGGTATTAATTCCTTTTAGAACAATTGCACTATGTAATAGAATGCAAAGTCAACGTTTAAAGACAAAGCAAAAGCTATTTTCGCACCCAGTTTTCGCCAAACTTTTACTCCTCAAAGGTTTTTCCTTTTTTCCTATTTGTAGAGGTTACTTCAAAGAAGAATACGTTGCAAAATAAAATACATATTTTGCCAAAAAGTTTACGTTTTCTTGTTTAGTCCTTTTCATTTCTAATCGGCCTTCCTTTTCCTGAAAACTTTTTGTGCAATATTATACATTTGAATTTCCAACGAATTCCGCTGTGGATAAGAAAACGTTCTTGAAGAGGTCAATATTGTAGAGTTATTTCTGCGCATCGCATACTATGAAAAATAGAAGAATCGTCTAATAGGACACTAGAAACCATTATAATATTAGCTGGACTATGCTTTAGAAAGTCTCACAGTTTAACTGAAGGATAAAAAATGTACGTATTAATTGGGTTAGTTAAATACTTTAAAAAATTAATTATCCATGTCTTCACATACAGTAATAGTTGAAGATCAATTAATGGGACATTGATATATCATGAATTATTACACCTGCATTCGTGGAACTATTAAAGATTTTTAACTATCGGCATTCACCTAAACGAGAAGGAAAATTATAAACCTTTTGGATAGCGGTCTTTTGATTCCAACCAAACATCTCTCTCTACCATCCCGTTGTGTAGCTTTTCTAAAAGACTATAGTACAAATTTTTTTTCGACAGTCTTTGAAAAGGTTAGTGAATCATCGATTATATATATATATAGTTTGATTTCTCTCCAACCTCCGTTATATAAATATTCCCCATATCAATTCTTATGCAATCTACATTTTGGCAATGCTCAAAGGAGAATAGACGCTTATTAAAATCATTACGTGTCCTCAAAATTTAGCGTCAAACAGCGTGTTGGCTTGCTTCGATACGTACTTTTTCAGAGAATAAGAAAATGTATTTACTCTAATGGAGAATGGTTTAGAAATCAATAAGAACGAATTTTCAAAATATAGTTTTTCTTTGCTAACGAATCGAAAAGTTGATCAAGATCTTTCCCTATATTTATCAAGAAAATATGAAGACGATTTGGTCATGAATTGGTAATGCATGCTGGGTTTGGTATAAAGCGATTGGTCTTCATAGATATACAAATTTAACCATGTATTTAAAGTGAAAATTTAGCTATGCACAAATAAGGCAATGAACTGGAAAATAATGTGAATATGTAGTGCTAAATATGGGAATTAGAACGACAAAACGCTTTTGATGTCGTATATATATAATGTAGAAGATTTTGATTAAATTCCTGCTCTTCGCGCGAAGTTCGAACCCTAACCAGGCATGATAAATTGGAGTCTACTACATCATAATGCAATTTATGGCATGTTAGAAGATTTGAATTCACCATTCTCCGTTTAAATGTATGCATGCCCGGCTAGCTTGAGATGTGGAAAGCAGGAATGTTTTCAAAAAGTTTTGCATTATATGTATGACGTAAAAGGTGAATAAAAATTGAAATTTTTCAGTTTCAAATCGTAAAAGGGCATAATTATATGACAGAAAGAATGTTTCGGTAAATAGGAACTATAACAGCTACTAAAGGTGAAAATTTGTATTATTATAAATAAGTACAAACATTTATTGAATAATGCTAATGAATTGCTTTATAATTTTGAACCAATGAAATATTCAATTTATTATATCAACTCATTGCCATTTAAAATCTATATTTATTTCATATAATGTACAGATGTTTGCTTTAAAAGGATATGTACATTACAATTAATTATACTATATCATTATTTAGATTTCTATTAAGTACGACAGTATTAAAATGCAAATAATTATTAACTTTTTCATATAAAACCTCTTTATTTATTGAATTACATAAAACAAGATTATTATTGTAGCAGCATTATAGTAATTAATTATTTAGTATTTGTTTATAATTCAATACATATGTATGTATATACACTGCATAATTCATGACGGGCAGGAGAATGAATTATTAAAAAGTGCAATATGTGGATGTGCCACAGAAGGTAAATCAGGAGATGCGACAACATTTTAGATTCTTTTTTAAATTTTATAGAAACTTAAGACTAATGGGAAATTATTATTCACTGGAATTTAACTTCATACAAAATAAAAAATATTATTAAAGTTTTGTATAGTTTCGTATGATTTTGAGATTTTATTAATAAAAAAGGCACAAGGTATTGGAAATGTACTAATTTTGAGGTAATTGTTACCATTCTCCATGAACACATTCTAGATATGTTCCTTTTAGGTAGCCTAACAGATGGCACGCTGCATTTCATGGGACGCGAGATGCTCGAGAAATTTAAGGAATGGAATTAATTATTAACATCTTCGCAAGTGATAAAATCTACTGCAACGTCATCCAATACAAAAAAAAATTGGTAATAAATAAAAACAAAATAAACAGGTGGTGACGTCTACACTTCCTGAACCTACCTGTTGCCGCGTTTGAGAATTCCACCCGGTTTGAGTTTGCTTCAGGGGTGGGTGAATAATAAAGAAATTCAGGGAACTCCAATCAAAGAATCATTAAATGCAGTCTAATACTTGTTACTTCATTTTGAGTGTCAACCATCAACCGTTCCGATCGGTGATCGGCAAAAACAAGTAATAAAATTTGTATGTGGCAAAGAAAGTGCCAGGCATAATTAACGACAGAAAATGAAATAAAACACACCTACTACTCTAAATTAGTTTATTGTAAAACAAGAAAACCTCCAGAGATAAAGCATATAGTGGAAATAGAAATCTAATTCCACAAGAGAAGAAAAGAAACGAATATCGAATAATAATTGTACATTCACGCACTAGCAAATTTCCTGCCTAAATCAAACTAATCTTCGTAGACGAATTACATCATTATTATATTAACAACAAATATGACGAAAAAAATTTGAAAATATATCAATGTAATCATAAATATGTAAATTAAATATCAAAATAACCCCAGATATACATATATTTGTTGCGCTAATAACAAAATATAATCAATTAAATGAAGCTTACTTAAAATTGTCCCAATGGATAATATTAATTTATTAATTATGAAATATACACGTTTGATTAATTACATTGAGTCTCACTTCAACAAATCAATCGAATATTTGTCGAAAGTAGTAGCAGCAGTTAAGCTCCGAAGATGTCCCATACAAGTGATGACGAAACGTCGGTAGCAGAATTATCGAAGACGCGATTGCAGTCAGGAAGCCAAGACGAAGTATGTATAGACAACGACTGCGATAGTCTACGAGCCAGAACGTTGTAAAGACTATTTTTCGCTATATACCTGAAAATAACGGAAAATAATCTTTAAAATGATCTGGTTCATAATATATATATACGAGGGAGCGTTTTTATATTCGCGGAATGGGGGACAAGGGGTGGAAATAAAAAAACCAAATTATTTTTCTTTTTCAATATATTCACCTGCAAGACGGATACATTTTTCACATCTTTCAATTAATTTATTTATACCCTCATAAAAAAATGATTTCTCTTTATCTGCAAAATACGCCGAAACTGCCTCCTTGACTTCATCATCGGCAGTAAATTTTTTATTCCGCAGCTCTTTTTTCATTTTCGGAAGTAGGTAATAATCACTAGGGGCCAGGTCTGGGCTGTAGGGTGGGTGATTCACAATTTCGAAGCCCACCTTATGCAGGGCAGCTAACGCAACGCGGCTCTTGTGGACGGGCGCGTTGTCGTGCAAAAGCAGATCACCTTTTGTCAATTTTCCCAGCCTTTTCTCTTTAATGGCTTCCTTTAGTCGCTCTAATATTGAAGCGTAATATTCTCCGGTTATAGAAACACCTTTCTCTTTATAATCAATCAACAATATTCCTTCCGAGTCCCAAAATACCGTTGCCATGAGTTTCCCAGTTGATTGTGACACTTTAAATTTCTTGGTAGGTGCTGTGCCCTTTTTATGCCACTGCATGGAGTCTTGTTTGGACTCAGGTTCATAATGATGAACCCAAGTTTCGTCTCCAGTAACAATTCCACTCAATACACCATCCCTGTTTTCATTACAGAGGTCCAAAAATGCACGCGAACACTCCACGCGCTGTTGTTTTTGCGGCGGCGTGAGCATTCTCGGTACCCATCTTGCGCTGACCTTAGACATGCCGAGATGATCGTGTAGGATTTTAAAAATTGTTGTATCGGATAGTCCAACCATTTTTGCGAGTTGTTACTTCTTTAGTCGAGCATCTTCGAACACAATTTGTTCAACTTTTTGGATAAGTGCTGGCGTGGTCACCTCAATGCTCCTGCCCGGCCTCGGGTCGTCTTCAAGGGATTCCCTTCCTTGTTTAAATAAACTATGCCACTTGTACACCATGGTTTTTCCTGGACAAGAGTCTATCTAATAACAATGAAACTTCGTATTTATACTAATCATGAGTCGCTGCACAGGCCACGCCCCCTATGCGCCTACTCACCCCTCTACAACCCGCTCATTCCGCAAATATAAAAACGCTCCCTCGTATATATATATATATATATTTTAGATTTGTACGATTATTTATTCTTGTTTTCGTAAGCTATTAAAATATTGATTGTAATGGCCGTGTTTTGAATTACCCACCATGTTGCATATAAAAGTGATTTATGTTAGAGGTTATGCATACTTATTCTCGAGATACAATGAAGGAATCATGGAATGCAACACAGTGCAAGAATGAGTGGCGATCGTGAAAACTTATTATGATAATCATCGTCCATCTGTATCAGCGTAGTGAAAATTACGTGTAAAACTTGAACGTAATTGTGTGCCAGTAACATGCACCATTCAGAAATAAATAAAAAAATTTAAAAGAGTGGTTTGACTACAGAAAAGCTAATTTCTGTACGTGCACGTAGTGGTCGTTTCGAGAATAATATCGCTGCCGCAAATCACAGCATGATTGAAAAATTACTTTCTATTGAAACACCATACATTTATGGCTAGATCGTGAAGAATCCTAAATCAATTTGTGTCTACATCGAACAGTCTGTTTAGTTACTTCTGTTAAAGACTTATTTATAACTAGGTTTACTACTTTCATATATGCATATTTTCTTATGTTTATGTATAATATGGAGATAAGGTCCGTTTACGTGTTAATGTTAATATATAATATACATTCAACCGAACAGGTATACAGCGTCCTTACTACAATATATGTGTGTCTATCGGTACATATTTTATCAATGCTAACATGTGATACTTATTCTTCCTGTTCAATCAAATTTAGCTCCTGCGCGATCATATTATTACTTCATACCGCGAACAACGTTTCTCCCCTACAACTCGCGTTATACAAACACGATACGCGATAGCGGACATTTCCCTTTATATATGGGGGCTGTAACACGAGTAATAATACTAGTCGAGGCAAATAGCCGTATAGCACAAAGATCTAGAACGTTAGGAGCCTCCATTACAACGATGTTTTGGCTTAAATTCGCTACAGTCACCCGCCCTGATGTTCGGGCTCCATCGCCCTGGAACTGAATATCCATGATACGACTTTAGTGGTTGCAGATTCTCGTTAAACATATGCTAGTGATAGACACTTTAGGTATATTGATATAGCTTATCTACTATATTAAGACTTGTATATAAAGTGCATACGAGCAGGTTAAAGCACCCTCATGGGCCGAAAATATTTATCTACAAATAAGCATATACATTTGTCGGCATAAATGGATTCCTGTTATGAATTATATACATATTTGTGCGTTTAGTGGTTTCGGGTTTATTTCAGCATAACTGTGCTTCTGTCTTGTAAAGGACCGATGTGATAATTCGGTAAAATGCCATTTACCATGTTCATGTGATGCGCTCAGTCAAATGCTGTTTGTCTTTCTATCACTCAGCACTACTCAACATTCGACTGAGAGTATCGCCTGAAGATGGTAAATGAGATTTTACAGAAATATTGCACCGGTCCTTTTCAAGAAACAAGCACACCTTCGCTGGAAGAAACCATATGAACACATATTATACCTGCGCAAACCTGGGACACCATATATTATATTTATGAGTTGCAACCCTTATATAACCCATATGTATTAGAATCGAGAAACTTCGTATTATATTTTATTTTATTGAAGAATTTTTGAGTTTGGTTTATGTACATAATTTTTTTTTAATAAATGAATTCAAAAATTTTCAAGGCTTTTAGATAGAAACACAAGCATATCTTTAAAAAGTGAGCAATACAACATTTTATTCCTTACAAATAATAGAATTGCAATAATAAAATTAATCTACTGACCACAATCAGCGCAAAAATTAATCAAACTAGATTAACGTAACGGCTGCTTTAATTAAATAGTGCTTTTATACCATCGCAACACAATAATAGAGACACTGTATATGTATAAGATACGAAATCAATTTCTTCTCTGTATTACATATTTTAATTGTACATAATAAATTTATTTGTCTGTATTTGAGACGATAGCGTTTCCGTCTCCAAAACCCTTGTAATTGATGCACATGTACGACTTTAATATATCTGTTCAAGGTATAACACAAACAGCAACTAACAAACAAGATAATCTACGAGCATTCTTTAAAATCTCTTTCAAACATTTAGTCATTTATATCTAGCAATGTGAGGATAATTTTTCATCATGTTATATTAACGACATAAATTTATCTTGTCGTTTTCGCTTGTTAAATAAAATTAAACGATAATTTGTGTATTTTATGTGAAACGGAAGTTTTTGTTAAATCGATAATAAATGCTTGGTGATAATTTTAAATAATCCACTTATGCGTTTGTGCACCATTTTATATTATTTATTTTGTGAAACAAAAGAAATGATGGAATGTTTTTCTTGTATTAATTGACCATTATTTGAAAAATGTGTTTTATCTACGCTAATTAAAGTTTCTGATTGGAATGAAAGAGATATTTATTATGTTGTTGCCTTTCTTTGAGGTAATTAATTTAGCTAGATTATGCTTTTGGGATTTATTATAAGATCATCGAAGGTCCTACCTAACTTTTCTATTTCGCATTTTTTTATGTTGGAGTGAAGAATTATTATTTTGCCTCAACGGATGAAACTAATCGAAGAGAATCAATAATCGTCGAAAAGTTAATCTGTTACACACTAGGTTTTCCGTTAATGAAAACAATATATGTGAATCTGGTACGTAGACTCCCACGGTCGTGGTTCATACTATATTCTTCGGGCTTTCGGGCTGGAACCGCGTAACTGGTATAATTGCCGACATTTCGTAGTGTGGGTACGAAACGTCGGCAGTTTTACCAGTGACGCAGTTCCAGCTCGGAAGTCCAGAAGAATATAATATAAGTTAATTGTTAATAACAGTTTCTAATAATAGGGAGATGAACAATCGCACCATGGAAAGTATACCTATAAAGTAATTGTTGTTTAAATACATTGCATGTAGGGGATCAGAAATGTAATACAAAATAGGGAATCGTTGATATCATGCATTAGATTCATAAGGAGTTTTACGCATTCGTATTTTGTTTTGATTAACTTTATGTGCTTAGTCACCTCGTAAAGTATTATAGAACATAAATTTGTGTCATTTATGTTATTAATAAGAAGTGATATTTGGAAGCAATTAGTCGAATTTGACCAATTGTTTCTGTTACGAAGACTGTTCCCTTTTTGGTGTCCTACTCTAGCAGACCATTATATTTTGCCCTAAATTTGATATATATTTTATAAGATATTTTAACATAGACAGTTGGAAAATATGCTCGAATATTTTTAAGTTACAAATGTTTAAAATAATCAATTATATAAGAAATCATTTTATTAATTTTCAAACATGGCTTAAGCCGCAAGAAATGTATTTAATGAAAAGTCATGTTTCTCAGCTATTATAAAGCGGCAACCTTAAATGAAAGAATGTTCAAACTGCCCTAAATGTTAGTGTGAAAGCAATAGCACCAATTTATAAAAACATTTGAGAGTGCGTAAGTTTTGCTCACGTTGGACATTTCTCACAAATTGATTTCATTTCAAAAGGAGACAGTTAAGATCTACACAAGACCACTTTGTCAATGAATCTTTTATTATAGTGTACAACGTCATTAAATGTGACGGAATTTGGGCATATTGTTATGATCATTAAAAAAATTAGTAATTTTTAGTTTGGGTCTTTGAAAATAAATCGGTTCAAATAAGAGTTGTTCAAGAAAAAGTCCGAAACAAAAAGATGGTTGCCACATATTATTTTGGATTAATGTTTCTGCGGTAGCGCTTGAAGACAAATGAACTAGAGTTCTCGAAAATACTCCATGAGAAAGGATCATTTTGTATTACAAGAACGTGGGACGTGAATTGTCTAGGTCATTCGCTTTATAGGCCAGATAAGGCATCTAGTGATCTCTGGTTGCTTTTATGTATAAAGGATAAGATATGGAGTTTATGTTTTACATCGGCCGAAGAAGTGGTTGCTTTATTTGAAAACTAAATCAACAATTCAAGACGGAAAGATTGCATAAACTGTCTTGAATATTACTTTTCACGGTCGCAAAAATACACTGACTGTGAACAAAATTGTGTGTGTGTCGGGAAAGTGGAAAGGAATAGGACGAAACAAAAACGTCTATAATATCTAAGCAAGTCTCCTATATAGAAGAGACCAGGATGAGGCAAGTATAGATACTTGAGATTTATAATAAACAAAGAAAATGAAATAGAAGAGGAAATCAACGAGAAGCAAACGCAACCGGACACCTTCTTAAAGCAATAAGATCAACATAAATACAATAGATACGAGGACAACGAATATCAAAAAAAACCAAAACACATATTTACAGAAAAGTGTCATTATCATTATATTGTATGAATACGAGAGCTAAATGCTGGAAAATAAAATGAAGAACAAAATAAATGCTTCTAAAATAAGATTTCTTAGGTAAATTGTTAACATGGCGGTAAGAGATCAAATAAAAAACATTAATATAGAAACAGTTGAGATGATGTGGGTACTCAATTCGTATGAGTGATAATGGAATAGTTAATTGAGTATATTTAACGAAGCCTGAAAAGAAGAAGGGTTAGATGAAGACTTACGTGGGAAGAAGAAATTATCTGGAAAATAGAGAATCAGATGAAAGGAAGCGGCGAGATTGTAAATGGTTAAACAGAAATGGAAGAGCAAGTGTACAATTAAACTTCAGCTCAAATAGTCTTACTCCTAATAGCAAAAATTTGCTAAGCTAAAGCAAGCAAATAAATAAGATTCGTCAAAAATTGGATGTTACTTTACTAGACTTAACAAAAAGAGGACAGTCTTTATATTTATGTGATGAAAAGGGAAGGACAAACAAGCATATTAGTTATTTAGTATTGCTGCATATTTGTTAGTTTTTATGATTTTCCAAAATTCGTATGCATAATTATTTTGTATTAGACTAAACCAATCAATTGATTTTTTTTCTGAGGTACAACGACTTTATGTTCTATATTTAACAAAATATTTCTTTTAATCGGGACAATACGGTAAAGTTTTAGCTAAAATAAATGTACTTATATAAACGTTATTAAAATCGTTCGAATGTTAACACCCAGTTTATTACGCGTTTCGATGAATTCACCTCTATTCAGGTAAACTTGTGCTATTAACGAATGAGAGTTTATCATAAATTTTCGATATATAAAAAGGATGGAAAAAAGCACTACCTCCCTCTATCGGTCAAAGGAACGAAAGAACAAGGGCGTGTCATCTCACTAAAATAGGCTAAGTTAGCATTGCGTATATATATGTATATGTATATGTATATATAAAACAAATGAATAAACGGTAGGTAGGCAGTAATTCTAGAATTCTTGTGATAAATCTATTATTAATTAGTTTAGGAATTCTACATACTCATTAAATTTATTAGAATCTAGTTTACATTGTGTTAGTCTGCCCACTGCATCTTTTATGTTGAACAACTCACTCGCGAGCACATTTGGATGTACATAGAACCTGTCTCCATAATTTTTACCTAAGGCTATGAGTTCTTATTTAATAGTGGAAACTTTCAGGTCTCTTTCTGCCACTAAGTTGAATATGTACCAAAGAAGGCCTACCATTGTAGTTAAAACTTTATTTTGGAACCTTTGGGGCATTTATAGATGACAGTTACTGGTTGAAACCTATAATTGAATTTCTAAGTCCATATTCGTTTGGTTACAAACTTGTAGATAATATTCAGTATATGTTTTTGTAATATGGTTTCAAACTATTGTCTTTCTATGAAAACAATGCTTATCCAATATATTCCTAGGTATTTTGGAGAATCTGTTGGATAGGTATTTATTACGAAGTAATCTGATGTATTGAGTTTCTCTTCTTATGTTGATTAAATTAGTTTGCAAGTTTAATGTTGTCCTTTATGGCTAATGCATGAAACAAGGGTAAATACCAGCTGTGATCAATCTCGTAATTGGTAACTTAGTAGTAAATAGCTGATATAACACAGGACACTACCTTCTGATTCTGTTTTGAATATTTTAGTACAAGCTTCTTATTGTTTCATTAGAAAGTGTCGGTCAAGTATAATTTGAGAGTTAAATAGAAAAGACGATGAAGATTTTTCTTAAGTTTGTGTGGGTCTTGTGTGCCAGACTTTATTGAAATGCTTAACCGATATGTATGAAAACTCCAGAATCCATGCCAGAATTTGTCAAAATGCTACATTACACTGCCAGAGTTGAAGAAGATTTTTTTAAGCTTGGATAAAAGTCTTATCTATCAGACTTTATGGAAACACTTGACTGATATTAAGGAAAGTTTCACTGTAGTATCTTTTATTCTGTTATATATAGATTGTTATTATCTTGTTTCACTGGGTGTACAGTGTACTTGTTCAGCAATTTAATAGAAAAACAGGAAAATTTCTAGCAAAATATTAACGTTTTGTAGTTTTTATAATTTTTCTTTTTATTTTGGTATTTTAACCTATAAAAGATAATCAAAGAAACGAATCTGTGCTTCGATTTCGCATCACGGAAATAATACGTACTTATTGAAATGTAAAATTCATCGAGTGTTAAATTTATCTCGGCTAGAAGAGAATTAAATTCAGTTTTAAGTGGCACCGCATCAGATGTGGAATTGTTAAAATCCCTTTTTTCTCTCATTGATTTTCAATAACAATTATGCATGCGGTTACCATTATCGGTGGCTAGATGTTTATGGAATCGCATCCGCAAAACTGTTACTGCCCGAGAACATCAGAATCACAATAGAGACGTTAGAAAGGTCACGAGAACGCTATAAAAAGAACCCAAGAGAAGAAAGTAACAATAAGTAAAAGATCTAAAAAGGATTCCATGTATTCCCTCGAACAAAGTTTATTTATTCTCTCACGCTCTGCTGTTTTATTTTGTACGATAGGGTGATATAAATAAATTGTATCAAGAAGACAAAATTTAATCTAAAAATGTCGGTGTTTCTTTTATACTTCTTACACTTAGCAAATAACTGACAAATGTTGGTATTTTGTCTGTATTCACATAGTTTCTGTATTTCCGTTTTTTGTTTTTGAATTAAGTAAAAATACTAGGGTAATTGTTTTGAAATATTTTTTTCTCTGTATGTAGTACCGATTCAAGTTCTTCTTTATTTTTAGTTACATCTGAAGATTTAATTTCTGTATCAATAGTAATTATAATAATAACAATAATAGTAATTACAAAATACCAATAATAATTAAACGAATTAATGAGACAATACATTAAAACTAATTTATTTAAAAGTGTGAATTTTTATGACCTAAATTTCTTATTATTTTGTAGCAACGGTTATTACAACTAATAAATTAAAATTACAGTACAATAGAGTAAAGATTACGATGATTCTAGCGCCTAGTCAGGTAATTGGATTTTGCCGGTTGTTCCAGTGCCACAGTGGTTATTATTATCAACTCTAATACAAAGTAATGAGAGAGAACTATACGTACATCTCTCGTATGAAGGTGAAAGCACTTATTTCACTTTAAAAGCATTTGACAGAACATCTGTTGTATATGCAGAAAACGACTTTGTACCTGTGCGGTTTTTGTCACTGTCGACGGCGACACATTGAAAAATATTGCGATGTTTTGAAGTTATACTCATTAAAACTCTTTGATTGGTAGTTCCATCTGTTTCTGTTTTCGGAAATTAGTATATAACTGATTTGTCGAAATTATTGACTTACCTTACCTTAACTTATTACAGCTTATGTTCCATCTGTTAGTATTAAGTATTATCGGTGGAATGAATTTCTGTAGTGTCTTCCTTGTTGCTTTTCATAAAGAATAGCATGTGATTTCTATAATGGTCAGGTTCTGTAGGGAACTTTGTATATCTGTTCTTTTTCTTTAATGTAAGGTAAGCGACTGACCAAACATTATTTTCTTAATTTGATTTTCTCATTAATTTCTATTTTGACATTTTTTGAGTAAATTATTTGCTTTTCCCTTAGTTTATATTCCCGAATTTTCTCTAGGTATGGTATTTCTGCATTTGTTAATCTTTGATAAGTTGTGTGTTCAAACAGATCAATATATCAGTATATTTTCACTTAACGGACATCTCCCGACAATGGACATCTCTAATCAATGGACAGTTTCTGATGCACCGACCGTCAGTGCACTATTAACAATGGACACAGACAGTAATATACATCCACTACAGTAAATTTAAAAGAAAATTTATTTCTTTACAATGGTTATTAGTACTTCTTAAAATTCATATTTTGGAATAAGATTAATTTTATTGCCTATAGAGGGATTAAGCCAGGTAATAAATTTATTGTAATTCCTATAATTTTAAATTTGATCAATAAGGTTGATATATAACCCCTTTCCACAATTAACTATTTGTAAATTCTGTATACGCATTTCGACAACCAAGTTGTCATCATCAGCAGATAATTTCAAAGTGTCGCACCTGGTAAAACACGGCGAAGAAATTGTACGAAAAATACACTCCGTACGCGATCCGCACCGTTGCAAACCAAGATGTGCACTGTGTCTGTTTCACAAGATTTTTAAAATACTTTTACTTAAACATGCACTACTTCGAAAAAGGTTATTATGGTCAAAAAGTGTGTGTGATTTATGTGTGTTTTATTTTATTGCTGCGGGTGGGTTTCAGCAGAGAGAAGAGGAGCAATATCATAAAACACACATAAATCACACACACTTTTTGACCATAATAACCTTTTTCGAAGTAGTGCATGTTAGTTTAAGTAAAAGTATTTTAAAAATCTTGTGAAACAGACACAGTGCACATCTTGGTTTGCAACGGTGCGGATCGCGTACGGAGTGTATTTTTCGCAATTTCTTCGCCGTGTTTTACCAGGTGCGACACTTTGAAATTATCTGCTGATGATGACAACTTGGTTGTCGAAATGCGTATACAGAATTTACAAATAGTTAATTGTGGAAAGGGGTTATATATCAACCTTATTGATCAAGTCAATCAACCACAGGCTCCATCAAATTCAACTATAATTTTAAACATAATTATTTTAATTCATATAATAAGTGCTGTAATCATTGCCTATAGAGGGATTAAGCCAGGTACATAATAAATTTATTGAAATTCCCATAATTTCTACACATAATTACATATTTTAATATAATAAGAGCTGTAATGATGGCCTTTCGGTTTATTATATGTAATTACATACATATAAATGTATAATAATTATGACCGTAGTAACATTCTCAACAATGGACAATACAGGTAATAAGTACAACTGTAATGATGGTCTTATATAAAAAGGCTATAGTTTTTATAGCATTCAGTTGTTATTTAGTGCTCTAACAAGTTAGATATCTCGTGTTTTAGTGTTCGTACAAGTAATATGGCTACGAAAAAGAGAAAATTTTTCAGTTTAGAAAAAAAAGTTGATGTTATTCAGCGTGCAGAGAAGAATAAACTTAGTGTGAGACTCTTTGCGGAAAGATTCTGTATCGGTAAAAGTCAAGTGGCCCCTAGTTTGAAAAATAAAGTTGAAGGGCGATTTGCTGAAAATGGAAATTCATAGCAAAAGAAGGAATTTGTGAAACCGGAAGGAGCTGCATTGGACCAAATAATATATGACTGGTTTTGCTTAAGAATATTCCATTATCCGGTAAAATAATAAGGGAAAAAGTTCTTGAAGTTCCACAAGAGCTAAATTATGAATTCAAAGTCTCAAGTGGGTGGTTTATTTTTTCAGCGACACAACATATCGTTTCGAAAAATTTGTGGTGAAGCCTCCGCAGTAAATGGGGATGAAATATCTGAAGATATTTGCGAGGATATAGACTTCAGTGCTGAAGACTGCCACTGCCACTGTCAGAACTTTATAAACCCTAACCTGACATATTATCGTATGCGTAAATTGATGATAATTTACATACCGAGAATTCCGATATTAGCGTACAAGAGTGTGTGCCTGAATTTCAGAACAGTACCAATGTACGTGATAGCGACAGTGAGGATGATGATGACATTATTTCAGAAACTAAAAACAATAACGAAGCTTATGAAAAGCTAAGGCATATTCAAAACTTCTTTATCTTGTCTGGCGACATTATTCAAGGAGAAACAGTCGCTGAGATAGTATGCAAAGTAGAAACACAAATCGTGAAAAGAAGAATTGAAAATCTAAAACAAACCAAAATTACAGATTTTTTATAAGTTAATTTTAAGTATGTTGTAAGAATAAATTAATTAAAAAGTATTTAACCTCTTTTTTTTCTGCCGCCAATGGACATCTCTGAACAATGGACAGTTTTATATACTTCGCTACCGTCCGTTATACAAAGAATCTACTGCATTCGATTAATAAAAACTCGTGTTTTAAAAACTAAATCAAATTTACTCTTCAAATCAGACATTGTATGTACATTTTTTTTATTAACACTTTAACTATACAAATGAACAAATCAATACACAAAAACGTACAGTCATGCATCTAACTGTTACAGAACGAAAGAAAGTAGGTCGACGTAAGTATCGACAGTTCATATTACTCTTCTTGTAAAATATTGCAGTACCAATTAGAAAAATAAATTCCATGTATCTCATTCCAACTGTTCGAGAAGCTCATAGTTTTTAAAAGTTCGAAATTCCGAAAATTTTAAAGGATTTCGGGAGCAAAAACTATTCTAAATTAAAATTTTGTTAACTTAATCACATTCGTAAAATGTTTTGGTCGGAGAGTGCATATTTAAATTACGAATTACTTTTGTACTCAAGAGAAAAATGTTATTACGAGTTTTAATTACACAAAAATTTTTAATCTTGTCCATCAACGGAACCGAACGAAATGTGTTTGTAGTTAATTTAAGTTTTAATTCAATTTAATTCAGTTTTTGTTGTAACTATTTTAAACTTAGCGTACTTACGTTTTGAAAGTTTAGATCCCAGTAAGTCTCCTGAAGCAGTTGGAATTATTTTCTTGAACTGTAGAGTTTCTCACGTTAAATCAGAAGATGTTAAAGCCAGTAAAAATAAATTAGTTTTAATCGGTAAAAAAATTGTATACAAAGAAGTGACTGAAGTTACACTTTTTGCATAAAAAAAGTTCATTTAGCGACCCTTCACGATAATAGAGGTAGGAATATTAATTATTGTTAATCCTATTTTAATGTTGCTATCGTTTCCTTTTGAAATTTTAGGGTCTTTTCGACAGCTGAGACTTCTTTTAAAAGATGGGTTGTCGTAGAGACATTTTAAGTATAACATTAATCAGCACGTAGTTTCAGTAGCAGTCTTTGTATTTCTGGACTACGAATCCATCAAACTTCCTCGTCTATCCGTCGAAGGATAATAATAAGCAGTGACTCGGTCACCCCCGAAAGATTTTGCTCGGTAACATCCATGTAAAGTGGTGAAACATTTATTAGTTTAATCTTTAGAAAATCGAGTAGTCGAAAATTAACTTTATTGATTAGTTAAATAATAGCTAAGGTAATCAAACCTTAATTTGTATACTATTTTGTCAATTATTGAAAATCATTGACACTGGATTGTATAGTGAAGATATTTATGTAAAATTTAGAAAGACACTGTATAATTCATGGAAACTGCATATGTACGTATACAGCCTAATCTAATGAGAGAACTTGCAAGTCAAAGATAAAGATATACTGGTAGTGTCCATTTAATACTATTACATGCCCATAATTAGAGTAATATTATTGACTACATGCCAATTATTAGATTAATATTATTAATGATTTATGTACTAGTACTGATCATCATTATTAAAGTCATTTATAACTGCTGATTAAGTTCTTAAATACATGCTAGTGATTGGTAACTTATATACTAGGGTTGTTCATACGAGGGAGCGTTTTTATATTCGCGGAATGAGCGGGTTGTAGAGGGTGAGTAGGCGCATTGGGGGCGTGGCCTGTGCAGCGACTCATAATTAGTATAAATACGAAGTTATTAGTCTTTGAGCTATCGTCAACCAAGTAACATAATCAGGAGTGAAAAGTGAAATATGGAAAAAATCGAATATCGTGCCGTTATAAAGTTCCTTACCAGGCAAGGAAAATCAGTCGACCATAATGAATGAGATGTCATTGGTTTACGGCGACTAGGAAAAACCATGGTGTACAAGTGGCATAGTTTATTTAAACAAGGAAGAGAATCCCTTGAAATTTGACCACGCCAGCACTTATCCAAAAAGTTGAACAAATTGTAGAATGCTCGACTAAAGAAGAAACAACTCGCAGAAATGGTTGGAGTATCCGATACAACAATTTTTAAAATCCTACACGATCATCTCGGCATGTCTAAGGTCAGCGCAAGATGGGTACCGAGAATGCTCACGCCGCCGCAAAAACAACAGCGCGTAGAGTGTTCGCGTGCATTTTTGGACCTCTGTAATGAAGACAAGGATGGTGTATTGAGTGGAATTGTTACTGGAGACGAAACTTGGGTTCATCATTATGAACCTGAGTCCAAACAAGACTCCATGCAGTGGCATAAAAAGGGCACAGCACCTCCCAAGAGATTTAGAGTGTCACAATCAGCTGGGAAACTCATGGCAACGGTATTTTGGGACTATTGATTATAAAGATAAAGGTGTTTCTATAACCGGAGAATATTACGCTTCAATATTAGAGCGACTAAAAGAAGCCATTAAAGAGAAAAGACGGGGAAAATTGACAAAAGGTGTTCTGCTTTTGCACGACAACGCGCCCGTCCACAAGAGCCGCGTTGCGTTAGCTGCCCTGCATAAGGTGGGCTTCGAAATTGTGAATCACCCACCCTACAGCCCAGACCTGGCCCCGAGTGATTATTACCTGTTTCCGAAAATGAAAAAAGAGCTGCGGGGTATTTTGCAGATAAAGAGAAATCATTTTTTTATGAGGGTATAAATAAATTAATTGAAAGATGTGAAAAATGCATCCGTCTTGCAGGTGAATATATTGAAATTTTATTTCCATATTCCGCGAATATAAAAACGCTCCCTCGTATAAACAATACCAGAATTACTTATTTAATCATTGACTGCATGCTAGTAATCAACAGATAGTTCAATATTAATTTTGGGTTTCTTTCCACTATCACCTTTAGTGTTTTATTTCGTGTTGCCCTAAATTTTGCCATCGACGTATATTTGAGAAAGGATATGCTTCAGCATTAACAAGGATATTTCAAGGAATTAATGCTGTGTCGCCCCTTATGAAATTTTATATAGGAACTCTCTCCTACTTTCCGAACGATTATTTCTTTTTTTTAAGGTAACTAATACGGGCTTTTGAGCAACTATCTATACATAGCTCATCATAGCGCAGAGAGGGGCGTTACAAATTATGACTTATATTGCCGAAAGTACATCTTACATATTATTTCCCAGTAAATTTACTGAATATTATTACACCGTATAGTTATAAGAGTAGTTATTACTTTAAATTATAACTTTCATGTATAGTATTGTATTTTGTAATTTGCTACAAAACTAAGTGGTTAAAAAGTTAGAATACAATCAAATTAGCCGTAAATTTTGCAATAACATATATTTAGTACAGCATGTATAAGAAATAGTTACTCGTATAAAAAATAAGCAAATCCACTACATTAATAACAAAAAGTGACTCTTAACCCTGACTGAACGCGTCGGTTCCTGTATATATTTTTTATCCTCTTGGGATCCTCATTAGTAACTAATTTCAGAGAGACTTCGATCGACTTAGATTTGCATAATCAATTTACTGTATCAGTACAGTGTAAATTAATTTCCTCTAAATTAACGCCATTTCGAGCGCTTTTACGTATGTGGCGTAAATTACTTGAGTATTCAATACGTAATTGTATTAAATATTAATTTAATGCTGTTCTTATTTACAGTACATGTCAGAATGTTTAATTCGACTTGTATAATTTAGTTAGTCTCTCAGTTTCTAAAGAACAAATTTTTATTACTCGAAGTAATTTTTGTTAACTTGTACACACTTCTCTTAACGAGTAGTGTTTTAAATACCTTTACAAATAATAATAATATAAATGTGAAATATATGTTAATTTAGCTCAAGATGGCAATAATTTCGTACATTGGACTACTGACAATTTGTTCTACATAGAGCTGTAGTGAATGTTGTATGTACATATCTTGGCAGACAATCTTGAAACATAAAAATTAACGAAAGTGAAGATGGAGAGTCGATCCTGTTATAAATGGAGTCATTAAGGGCATTGGCACTTCCTATTTCAAGGTGTCAATGGGTGTCCAGGAAAGTTAAGCTGTATTCACTAAACAATGACTGAATATTCTAAAGCTTTAGCATGTAACAGATACAAACAGGACTTCAGATTATTGTCGCATATTCCAATTTGCAGCCTGTCAAAGGACAATACAAGTATTTGGTTGTACCTAGATTGACTGTATACTTGTAATTTCTCATTGCGAAGCCAAGTAATGTGGAAGCAGCTTTAGAGATTGCAGATATGTAGCTGAATTCGAATAGAATATCTAAATTTTTTTACCATTTCATATAGATAAAAGTATAACTGTCAATATTATAATTAAATATCTTTTCTTTTCATATAATTTACTACAAAACATTTATCATATTCAATATGAGATTAGTTTGCCTACACCACCTGAACCATAATCTATAAAAATAGTGCACCATCAATATCATCAATGTCGCTGCAGATTACCCACGAAAGCAAGTTTCTTACATATTAATAAATCTAACAGATCGGTAATTTAGAAAAAGAAGAGTAGTACGCCAAAATTAGAAGTTTCAAACACACCAGTGATGCTATATACGTAGACGATCTAAAATCATTACACTATACGTAGTTTACGAATTTATACACTATAGCCTCATTCCACGTTGTGTCATATGCAGCTGTGAGATCTACAAACGTTACTCCAGTTCTAAGTTGTCTGTCGTATCCCCTTTCGATGTGGATGGTCAGGGCTAATATTTGGTCAGCTGCAGTTGGATCTAAAGCCGGTTTATTCAGGCAAGGATCTCACAACTACCGCGCTGATTCTATTGTATACGAATCGTTCCAGTAGCTTGAAAGAACAGCTGAGTAAAGCGATTGATTGCTAACTTCCAGGCAGATCGTCTGGTTTACCTGACTTCTAGATAGCAAGATTTTTTGTGCGTCTGAACTCACGGGTAAAGTTTCGGTTCGGAGGATATCCAACTGTAATGTAACCATCCACGTCGTGATAATTTTTCTATAATCTATTAGATATTCGTAATGAATATTATCAAATCTAGAGGCTTTCCATTTTCACTATCCTTGAGTGCGATTCAAATTTCATCTTCAGTATTTCCATTAGATATTCTGCTCGATTTTAGGATTTTTAGATCTTTCTTGGTTTTACTTGCGTCAGGTTTACTAGCTTTTGATCTCGACAACGCGTTTTACAACCTAATGAGCGGCGACTTTATGTTTACTTTTTGTGGTTTGTGAGATGTTCCGTTTGGTTTTTTGAAGACGCTCCAGACCCCTCTACTCGAAGGTTAGAAGTTTTAGGTTACTTAGGGTTTCACTCCATTTGGCTCTTATTGCTTCACCCAGACTGTGTTAATCAGTCACATCAACTCGTTTATTTTCTAGAAAGTCATTGCAGAGCAATTCATTTGTTTCGTTCCATTCAGGAATGCACACTTTTCTTACTCATGGTGATATATGTTTCTTAGCAGTAGCTATTGCCATCTTTGCCAATTTCTTGTAATTCTCTACAATAGGTAGCATCCGCTTGAAATTTTTCGCTGTCTGTGCGCATATTCTGGTCACCCCATTGTAGGCGACTTATAGAAATTCATGATTGTTAGATACTTCATCCTTACTGTGATCGTGAAGAAGTTTGCCTCACAGGACGTTGAAATAAAGTGAGAACCTGACAGTCTCACATGAGCATAAGTAGCTGTACCGTAATTCAGACGGTGTTTAGATCCGATTAATGTAAAGCCATGGGTGAAACCCCTTCATCTGAGCTGCCCGTCATCGTAAGTATATGTTTCTTACAGCTAGGTAATACCGATTTTATGATCCAGAAGGAGATCATTAGTTGCTCTTACTTCAACATTTAACTGATAGATTTGAACTGAGGGTCCAAGAATCTTTATATAGGAGTTCCAATCAAAACTGTTTGGTCAAGGTATCATCGCTGGCAGATATTCTGTTTCTACTTTCCAGAAAGTGCTATAACAGGAAAGGCTGGGTTACCTACATTTCTAGCACTTTACTGTTACCCAGTGTTCCCCATTTATACGCAAGCTAAAGTTGCACAAATTTATTGTGCGAATTGTGGAGAATAGAACCGCCAGATAAAAATAAAATTCAATCAAATATTATCCTGTGTGCACCTGACTTGACACAAAAACATATGGCTGTTGCACCAAGAGAAATTTTTTAATTATTTGTGACTAAAATTATTATGCAGGAAATTGTGCTGTATTCTAGTTTAGAAACAGAATGTATCGGGAATTCAAAAATGTGGACCGATATAACGGTTAACAAACTTTATGAATTTTGTGGATTACTTTTTTATCCTAGAGTTGCAGAAGCTGGGATGTTCCTTTCTGATGAATTTGCTAATCCCTCATATCGGTGACCATTTTTAGATTTGAAAAAATACGAAGATTTATTAGATTTGACGATAAAAGAACTTAAGTAACATGTTTAGAAACCAATAAACTAGCACTATTCAACAACTCAAAACGTGCATCATACCAGATACCAATGTAACAATTGTTGAACAACATGTTGGCTCCAGAAGCAGATGTCGGATACGTTCAATGTATGTCAAGTAACCCTACAATTGAAAATTCTTTAGATGCTCGAATCGAAATCTGGTTTTGCTTGTGATATTTCAATGTATGTAGATCGCCAACTTGCGGAACCTACAACGAAGAATCCGAGATTTGAATTAATGCAAACTTTAGTCAGTAGTATTCACAATTCTGGTCTGAATCTGACAATTGATAACTTTTTTTAAGGTACATATTTATAATGAGTTTCAATAGGTGGGCTTGTAAGGTTCGGTTTATGTAAGAGTAGATATTTTAACAAATATCCATTCTAGGATTAAAGTGTTCCAAACGAATCATCTTATGATACATTTCTATACATTTGTTTTTTAAATTATAATATTTAATTCTGTTAAGTTTATGTTTCGCATCAAAAAATTAACGTTAGTATTTTGTCCAAATTTTATTTCAACATATCGATCGTCGATATAAAACTACGTCGGACTGAATACATAAAAAAAGGAAATAGAAAATATACCTCACCCAAGGGACTGTGTTATAAGACATATCACAAGTAAACAAAATTCCGCCATGGATGATAGAAACTCCAACAAAAGGATAGAGAGACAAGAAACTAGCTTACCAATAATCCTATAGAAAGCTTAGACGCATGAAAAGGACAGTTTTTAATTCGAGAAAAGTTTGGCACTTGCCGGAAAGTTATTTCTGCGATAAAATTCGCTAATCTTACCTTTACGTAACCTGAGCTGAAAATTCTAACTTTCGGAATTACCGAATTTTATTGAATGCAATTAAAAAAATAGTGAAATTACATTCAAACGTCTATTGATAATCATCACTTTGATTGCACGATAATAATCAAAAAGTATGTGTTTAAAAACTAAATTAATTAAATAAAGACATATAAGATGTAGCAAGCATGACGCGGCAATGTCAGTTGTCATTACTTTGTGGTGCAAATAAAAGAGATAAATTAATTGAAGTAAATCAGACACAGTCTTCATTAAAATTTACTTTTAAATAAAAGGGCTTCATTTTATTTTAGTAATGCGATCTGTAAATAGTTTTTAGATCTTCCTGTATGGTTTATGAATTTATGTAGTAATTTCGATAATTCTCCAATTTATTCACGAATATTGCCCTTAAGTTGTTGAGCAATTTCCGACATATTCACATACACAATTTTGTTCAAGTATTCTTACAAAAACTCTGGTCATGTTAAATTCGAATACTTATCAATTGTAATTATCAGAATGTGACATTACAGGACCAGAAAACGTATTACTTAAAATTCGTATTTCTTGCGATATGTATGGTATTGATACCACATATTAAACAGTCTTTGTTCTTTTTGTTTTTAACTAAAATAGTTTCTAATCATTTGTTGTTTTCAAAGGGTATTTTGCTTCATGCTATCTGCTTCTGGGCTTCCGAGTTGGAACCGCGTCACTTGTATATCTGCCGACGTTTTGTACCCATTTGTATGGAACATCTTCAGGGCTCAACTACTGCACTGAAACTGAGTTTCAGTGCGGTATTTCAAATGGGTACAAAATGTCGGCAGATATACAAGTGACGCGGTTCTAGCCCTGAAGCCGAGAAGCAGATAGCACGGACCACGGCCGCGGAAGTCTACGTACCAGGTATTTTGTTTCGTTTATGTTGGAAAATAAATGTTTTGGACTAAAGTTTACTCCTTCGAAAGGCTTTCGATATTTTTGTTTTTTGATAGTACATAACAATGGTGATAATAGTTTTAAAAAAGTAACCAACAGCATTAGAAATTTTGTTGATAACAATATCTGGAAAACAATATCAGAAAACCGGCAGGCATAGCACGGTAAAGGAATGAAGTTTCAGGCTAGACGTGCTATAAAGTATTCAAAAGCACGGTGGTGAAACTAACGCTTGAATGTGGACTTTAGATATTATAGATATGTACAATGATCGAATTGAGTAAGGCGTAAAGTCTTGTTTGTTTAGGAATAATGTGAATATTTGGGGTTACACCTACTACGGCTATGGAAGCATTCTTAGGGATGTTAGTGATATATGATAAAATTAGGATAGCTGAATATAGGTTGCACAATATAAACACCGAGAGAGTATACAGGTCAAGTCATATGGCAATTATAGGCAATGCGTACATAGGGCAGAATCATATTTACATCTTCTTTTACTCACTTGATGGTTCTTATTCGTCATACGCCTTCTTCGATTCATCGATATATAAGTTATTTATAAACATAACCTCGAAAAGTTATCATTATTTGTATGTATATTTATTATTCAAATTTTTTTCTTTTAGCCAACTTGCACTATGTTGACTATACGAATTATAGAGAATCCTGACTTTTTACCTCGTTTTCGTATACATAGCAGAAAACAAAAAACGCAAAAAAAGTTGTTATTGTCTTTAGACACGATACCAAAATAGTTCCTATCAATAAAATTTTTTATATATTAATTAAAAAGGTATTCTAATATTCATTTTTGGATAAAAAATGAATACGATTTCCTTAATCTACATATATAAATTACCTTAGTGTTCTCGTTTCATCAATTAAATCTTACATATAAATATTTATAAATGATTAAAAATTCTAATGTGAAACAAACTTTAAAATCATAATATTTTATGAAAAACAGTCTCGAATTCAATTATATAATATATTCAATTATATAAGGTTGATATATAACCTTTTTCTACATTAATTTTCGTATTCTGTATACGTATTTCGACAACTAAGTTGTCATCATGGGCAGATAACACTGTTTAACCATCTGCTGATTATGCCAACTTAGTTGTCGAAAAACGTATGCAGAATAAGAAAATTAATGTGGAAAGGGGTTATATATCAACCTCAAGTGATTAAGTTAATCAACCACATCTTCCATCAAAATTACCTTCAATATTTAGGTCGCTATATGAAAATTACTTATTCACATGTTAGTTCCAAGTTTCTTTACTTATATTAAGACAATCTTACTGTAAAATCAACTTATTTTCATCCTATTATGTTCCTTTACATCCCATGTAATTACTTTATCCGTTTAATATTAATTTAACTATAGTACAAAATGAGTTCCTTCTCCATTCCCTATCGATACATATATGACAACAAACTTAATTTTACGTGTACTGATTTTCAGGTCCTTTTAACTAACATATAATGTTCGTATTAACTATAATGGATAGCAACATTGTACATATGCAACACCTATTTGCACATACATAAAAAAATTTCCAGTTTAAAATCATTTTTTATTTTATTTAAGTAGACATATATTTCCTTATCTAATAATAAGGAAATATATAAAAATTCAAAGTGAATACTTAGATGTCTGCTTCTGGGCTTCCGGGCTGGAACCGCGTCACTTGTATATCTGCCGACGTTTCGTAGTCCGGAAACCCAGAAGCAGATAGCATAGACCACGACCGTGGAAGTCTACATACCAGATGAATACTTAGATTTATAAGAAATCTTAATACGAAAAAATTAACTATGAAATGTAGTCGTTTATACTTAACTATTGCTTACTATGATCATGAGTCTAGTATATCATTTAAGTGCTCTTTCTAAATTGAATATTATAAATTGATTCTTCTTATACTTATACAGAAACTTCTGTACCAAAAAATATGAAGACAGCAAAAATAACACCTATATATAAGGCCGGAGACCCTACGGACCCTGGAAATTACAGACCCTCTTCAGTTTTGCCTGTGCTTTCAAAGCTTCTGGAGGCAGCACTTCTGTCGCGACTGGTGGCATTTCTGGAAAAGAATGGTGTCCTGGCCGAGAATCAATTTGGTTTTCGTGCTGGTAGATCGACGATAGATGCCATGCTGGCCATAGTAAATTTTATTTGGGATACTTTTGAAGATAGGGAAGTTGCCATGGTGTAGGCGTGTGACTTGTCTAGGGCCTTCGGCTGTATCCAGAGTGACATGCTTTTGCGGAAGTTGGAATGTTATGGCATTCGTGGTCAGGTATCGAGGTTGTTGCGTTCCTATTTTGAAGGGCGAGGGCAGGTTGTTCACTTTAATGGCATGACGAGGCTGATCCTTAATGAAGCCAAAACTGTCAAACTGGCATTCACACCCAAAAGGAAAGAAACTCCCGCGAATGCAGGGTCACTGAAAATATTGGGAATAAATTTAGATACCAGACTAACCTGGAAAGATGAAGTGGACGCCCTCTCGAAAAAACTCTCTTGTGCAATATATGCTGTGCGGAGAATCAGAGCCATTACAAATAAGAAACCTGCAAAAACAGCCTATCACGCACTTTTTCACTCGCGGATGGCATACAGTGTTCAACTATGGGGCGATTCAGTGCATGCAAATGACATTTTTAGTATACAAAAGAAAGCATTACGAATAATAGAATAAGTTAATATAACGACACATTGTAGACCTATATTCATAAAAAATAAAATACTGACGTTGGCTTCCACATACATATACAAGCAACTGCTGCGCGCTAAACGAGAGCTACCAGCCCAGAAAAGGAAAGGAGAGGGAAGAGCAATACAACTGAGATCCAGACAACAAGTACTTCTTCCCAACCATAGGCTACGTACTACTGCTGCCCAACACAAACATTTGGATATGTTTAACAGGTTGCCACTATCGTGGACTGAAAAACCCATTTTGAAATTCAGAAATGACATAAAAACATTTCTTTTACAAAACGGATTCTACACAATAACGGAGTTCCAAGAGAAGATTAAATTATTCAAATATTAAACTGTATGTTCTGCTTTGTGCACACATATATTTACACCACGCTTACACACAGTACATATACACGTACCAAATCATGGACAATGACGTTACTTCCTTATTTGTATTATAATTGATGGTAAAATAAAGCTTATTATTATTATTATATATATTATATGTTCTTGGATATAGAACTGTCGTTTTCTGCATACAATTTTCCCTGACAGCGCACTCGGTTTGCTGAAACTGTGGAAACACTTCTTATGTTTCAAATATTTAATAGATTCCACTTAGTTCGTGACATCACCGAAGATGTTTAAAACGGTAAGTGTTTCAACACGTTTTATAAATTATTGCATACTATTTATTTTACTTTATGTACCTACTATCAAACGCACGCCTATGACGCGCAGCTCGATTTCGCTTTTTTACTTATAAGTATAGTTTTCTGCAAATGAGGAGCGCATTAGCGCGCCCTAGATATTTCGAAATAGTTTAGGCGGCCGCAGGCATCGCAAGAAGATGACGAACTCTTATTAGTCCAAGAGCACGTAACCGAAATCATAGTAATATATGGTTATTTAAGCGTCCACAATATATACAGCTTAAAGGGTAGTAACAAGATTAAATACGTGATTTAGAACTTCCCTTCGGGCGAAAGGGATTAGGATCAGGTGTGTTATAAAGGACTTATCCAATTTGCCAGCCATATTTAGTCACTTAGTTTTTCAGTAAAATCAAACCCCTTCCACGAAACCATATTTATAAGCACACGTAACCAGAGATAGAGAACAGATTCGTTGAATATATGTATATACGTACGTATAATATATATACACATGTGTAAATATATAGAGCATCGAAGGCGACTTACTTCACGTCTACATTTTATGGCTTTTCGAGTTTCACATTTTCAGGGAAGCACTACCTGCAGACACGTAACATAATGCAAGGAGTTCTACTATTTATTTATTGCTTCGTTTATATTTATTGGCTGGTAATAAAGCGTCAGATAGTGTGTTTCAGTGTTGAAAGTTAATGCAGTGTGCTCGGTGTATAAAATACGCCCACATGATTTATATCTGTCAAATAACCACTGCTGATCTCTAAATCCCATTTTATTAACACGGTTAAACGAAATTTCAACAAGGATGAGTACGATTAGCGCGTAAAATTACGTGTTATAATAAAAACGCTTGGCGTTATAGTATCTAAAATATAGACTCGCTTATAGTAGTTCGAAAAAACGGTGTGGCGATTCAAACAGAAAAACAGAAAGGTGATATAAAGAATCGAATGAGAGATATTAGAAGACGTTCATCAATATTTAAGAGAAGGAAACGCTCTTAACGATTAAGGTTTGTATTTTCATTTTCTTGTTAATTAATCATACTAGAATTACAGATGAGCTCTGAAGTAAGTTGATCAAGAACTCGAATCTACTGCGATTTTTTCAGATCTATTGTAGTTGTCATATCTCTCTGAAGTCTTGGCTTTTTTATTTAGTTTGTTGGAGTTAGCTTTGATTATATTTTTTTTAGCGCTAACGTAATCTCGGCTGTTTCATAAGCTTTTGCTCATCAACTTTAGAAATTCCATATCGCCTAGTTAATCAGTTCTCACCGCCGGATGGATGGTTTATTGGTCAGTAAGAAGATAACGTGACAGGCCATCAGCATATAAATAAAATATAAAAAAAAAGCAATAATAAGTATATAAAATTGTAAAATTACAAACTACATAAATATGACAAACAAACTAACGTTGAAAAAGCATATTGAATCATTCCATAAACAAGTCAAAACAGTCAAAAATTACCTACTTGGACGTTAAAATTCGTTGATATTATAAATAGTGCTGTTCGAGGTAATCCCTTCACTCACAGTAAATTTTTATATTAGTGGTTTCAATCCACAATCGGCCGGTGATTATATAATTTTAACTACCACTGATGTACTCATCGTCGCTGATGTATAACCTACGGTACGATGTTACATAGTCTTCTAGCAAAATTTACTTTATTAAATTTTATACAATCGAGGATGTATGTATCGGTAATGATAAACATCGTTTGAGGATCTTCAAAAATTTTTCGATAAATTTCTCCATTTTTCCATAAAACATCGTGTGGAACTGAGGTCCTAAGTACTTGCTTTTGCAGAGCCTGTATTCGTTTACTACTTAGAACGGGTGCTTTCGGGAGTAACCCCTATCGATGTACTGGCTTAAGAAAGGAAGAGGCTCTATGAGATCCGAGAAAAAGTTGGAGAAAACCATTCGAAGGTAGAAGCTAAAGCGCTCACTCGATTGAAATGGCAAGAACGTTGGTGAAATAAAACGAGCATACGATGGACAAGGAGACATCACGAACTGGATAGACTGTGACCATGGTGAGGTAGACTACTACTTTACACAGTTCTTTTGCGGACTTGTTGAATACATACTTGGCCACAATGGGTAAAATGGAGAAAGCAACTTGCTAGTATTAGGACTTTGCAGAAGACAATTCTCAACACACCTTCTTCGAGTACGAGAGGTAGACCGAGTACAGAGACGCGCCACAGGAAGAAGTAGGCCCTTCAATGCCGGACAAGGTTGTGGAAATAATATGGAAACGATCGCTGACAGTAGATCGCCAAGTTCGTGGAGAGGGTGTTGAAAACGACAAAAAGTTGGACCGAAGCATCGGTGGTAGTCAATTAAAGCTAATTGTAAGGTGCCATCCAGAAGAAATGGAAACAGCAGTTCAGGGTGGTGTTTTCACTTGGCTAAACTCAGGTTTTTAGTGGAGGCAAGCTCCACACAATAGGGAATTCTCTGAGTGAGTTAGGTATTTTCCTTCCTACAAAAATCCATTCGCACTGTCCAAATTGGAATAGTATTAGAATTTGGCAGCTTGTTTAGTTGACAACTGTTTTCTTCTTCTTGTTGTGCGTACTGCTTACTTGTTTTCCCGCACAGCAAATGAACATAACTGCTTCACATCAAACCACCATCGACATTAATTCCAATATATATATATATATTATATATCCTATATTTGTGTAAGGACCCTGGTGTATTCTTACCTTCTTGGCTGTTCTCTCCATGAGAGATCTTCTAGCATGGTCGTCTCTATATTTTTGGTTTTCGGGATTTGCTCTATACCTTTTCCAAACTGTTCCCACGGGTGGTAATGGAAATAGCATTACAGCCAGTCAAAGCTTCGCTTGACCAAATAAGGCTAAATATAAGGAGATTGAATCTGGTGCTCCAGCGGAAAGGTAGCTACCGCATTTTCGCGCGGTCATTCAACTCTGTGCGCGTGAATTTCATGGGAGCCCCAGGGCTTCGTACTCACATATTAATAGTGAAGCCCTAAGGCGTTGGCAATACTAACTTACAAGGTACAATACTAAGTTTTAGTTCCAATAAAAATCAAGAAAGAACAATAAAGTTATGTGTGGTTTTAATAATTCATATATGTATGTATATACATAAACTACTTCTAAAGGAGGAGGCGTATTTAGCAGTTACTAAACCTGAATTTTCTTAATAATAAATCCTAGGAAGTAAAATCGTAAATATATTCATTCATAAAACTGTGTAAACTGCATATTCTTCTTATACATTCGCTTATAATTTAAATCGTTTAAATGTGATTGGTACGAAGAATTTCCACTAATGCGTAAATTAAGAACTTGAGAACATTGAAATAGTGTTTTAAGAAAATATATGGTAGAGTAACAAATTTTTTCACTAATATGAGCAACTGGAAAGAAATTAATGAGTGCAGTTGCATAAGCCAATTATTTATTTGTGCTTTACAGGACAGAATTTAATTGATTGTGATCATGTTTACAAAAGGGAATAAAAATTGATTAGAAGAAACAAAGACTAAATGTAACTATGCTGTGGCTTTTGATTCTGGATGTTTTAAATACAAATAAATATCATATAATTCCATTACCGGACTTATATAATATTGTGCAAATGCAAATTATGAAAGAAGTAATCTAATTACATTTTAAACCTTAGACTAAATCAGTTTTTGTAACTGCAATGAGCAAATTTCTTTCTTATTGTAAGGGAGAGTACCAACTGCTGTAAGTTGACTTTTTTAACTAAAGAAATCAACAGATAACCAGATAAGTGTGGTATATAAATACATATATAACACTCGCGATAGTAAAATATATAACATAATAAGTGTTATATGTTGCATTGGAAGACAATAAAACTAGGATATTTCTAGCAACTTGTCATCATTATCTGTTCATGGAACCAATAGGAAGGAATATTACTAGGAATAATTATTTTGCGTTGATTTCTTTAGCTAAAGAAATCAACGCAAAGTAATTATCCACTGCAATAATAATAAAAAACATTTGTCTCGAAAGCAACAATTTCTCTAAAAGATCAATGAACTAACACTATCAATTGATATACAACCATTCGTTTACCGCAAGTCATTGCTGAGCTTCGAAACACCAACCCCGAACGACGAATCATCCTCCACCAAGACAATCCAAGTTCGTACACAGAACGCAAGGCAATTGAATTTTTAACGCAACGAAAGATGGAATTGTAGGACCATCCTCCGTATAGTTCGGACCTAAGTCGCAACGATTTCTTTACCTTTCCGAAAATCAAGAACGGACTAGGTGAAAGGTTTCATTCGTCAGAAGGAGAAATCGATGCCTTCGAAAGTGCAATTTTGACTGAGTCAGCAAACTAGTGGAACAATTGCTTCCAGAATTGGGTCGAGCGCATGCAAAAGTGCATTAATCTTTGTGGAGATTACTTCGAAAAACAATGCAGTCTTAAAAGTTGTCTACTGTTTTACTCCACTTTTATATGCAAAACTTAAAAGACAACCCACGTATTTAATTGTTCCTTTAAACATTTTATAAAATCAAGATTTGCAATAATATAATCGTAATTTCGGTATTTAAAAACCGGTGCAATAGATTATCCCCTTTTTGCCTGATTTCCTAACGAAAAATAAGTTTTCCACTCTCAATTTAATACGTGGTAATATTTAACCTCTCAAATAAGAATAACTGGACGCTCTATGATTACAAACAAAAACAATATCAATGACGTGATACTAACAATTTTATGGAGTAACTAATTGTGCACTCTAAGATTAATTGTCTTAAAATACAAATCTGTTGAACATTTTATCTTACAGATGTCGCCACAATATCATCAAACACAATTAATTACAAAATCACTTAACGGTGCTAGGATAAACTCTTTTTAATTCAAGCCGACATTCTAATTTTCATAATTGCTGATAACGAATATCGACAATAGACGAGACCGTTAGCATTCATTCGTCGTAAACGGACCTCCGCCCCCTAATGATTTGACTCCATTTTTACGCCGTTTTCTTCCTAATAAAGATTATAATCAAATCAATGGCTTTAAGGTAATTTAACGCGAGATAAAAAAAAAAGTGTGCGCCGGTTATCAAATTAGAGAGCTAAGGTCGCTAGGGGACAGGGCCAATCGCTCAGCGGCTTGAACAAAACGATGAACGATGCCGTAGATTAAAGGGACGTAAAATGAGCCGATAAGATGGTGATGAACGACTTAGAACGTCTCTGCTGGAGATATGCAAAGCCGATTACTTTACGTACATTTTTATATATTAATTTCTTTCACGGAGAATTTCTTGTTGGGTTTTAATACTTTGTAAAGCACGATTTTGCCTTTAATCTTTTAGCTTATGCTAAAACTTTATTTGAATGTTTCGAATTATATAAAGAGGAACGGTTCTAAATTCACGTAAATTAAACACCATTATGGAAAAAGAGGGCTGTTTAGGTTTCCGAAATTGAAACTTTCCAAAATTTGTTTTTTTTATTAAATGTCGTCACATGAAAAATGATATTTTTGCACCACAAATTCTATTAATGTATAGTATCTATACCACGAAATTTGATACAGTAATCTCTTGTCTAAATAAGCAAATTATTATGAATTTCTTTTGACGTAGAAAACTAATAAGTAATGTAAGTAATAATAAAGAGCTACACCTGTATATCGGGAATACATGAATATAACGCAATTAAAATTGGTATTTTAGTAGTAGTAAAGTAGTATAGCTTACATTAAGACAGAGGAGAGACACTGCCTCTCTTTAGACAGATATATACTAGTATCTGAGAAATCTCCTCGAGCCACTCGCAGCAATGGGATCTGATATGGAGTCAATCAGTCATTGTATGGAGCATGAAGGTACGGCCACATACGCTCCAGCTTTTTAAAATTAGTCTATGGAGCCGGATATTATTGAAGCCTCTGACAGATAATGTACCAGATATATTTGATTGGATTAAAATCTGGAAAAAGAGCCGATCAGGAAATACCTCCAGGTGTACTGCATTATACGACGGTAGTTTGAAAAGTAGTGAGAATGGAAAAGAGAAACGAATCTTTTAAATACAAAATAATTTTTATTTTTCAATATATTCTTCTAAAAGAGCAATACATGTATTCCAAGGGTGCTCCAATGCCCTTATGCCATCTCTAAAATGCGATTCCGAAAGGCCTGCAAAATACTCATTTACGAAGATGATAAGCTCGTCATTAGACGAAAATTTCTTTCCACCTGGTGCTGTTTTCAATTTTGGAAAAGGTGTAAGTCGGAAGGCGCTAGATCCAGCGAATAAGGCGCATGCGGTACTAATTTGAAATGCAACTAGTGGATTTTGGACATCGCAACTGTGCTGGTATGCGAGGGAGCGTTATCTTGGTGAAACAGAATCCTTTTCTTTGCCATTCCTGGCCGTTTAGCATGAATCTCAACAATTAGTTTTTGTAGAAGTTCTGCATAATGTTGTCCGTTTATTGTGGCACCTTTCTGAAGGTAATCAATGAGCAAAATGCCCTTTGAATCTCAAAAAATTGATGCCATCACCTTGTTTGCGATAAAGTGGTTTTCGCTTTCTTTGGAGGTGCAGAACCACGTTCTAACCTTTGTTTCGATTGTTGTTTAGTTTCGGGTGTACTGTAGTGTATCCAAGTTTCATCGCAAGTAACAAATCGCCTATAAAAATCAACCGGATTCCGCTTATAAAGGTCCAAACACTCATTTGAAATGCGCAAACGAGTGAACTTTTGATCAGTTGTAAGCAATCGCGGCACCCATGTTGCCGAAAGCTTGGAAAGGCCCAATTCTTTCGTTAAAATGTGGTGTACACTTTCTGTTGAAATGTTTACCATGTCTGCTATCTCTCTCACTTTGAGTCGTCGATCTTGCCTAATAATATTATGGATTTTTATAATCATTTCCTTAGAAGTCATGATTTTGGGTGCTCGAGAGCGCGCTTCATCAACACAGCTTGTTCTACTACGTTTATATTCATTTACCCATCTACTTATTGTGGCGGATGATGGAGCAGATTCACCTAATATTTCCCGCAACTCATCTTTTATTTCGGCAGCTTTCATACCTTTAATTACGAAGTATTTAATCACCGCACGATACTCTGCTTCTTCAATTTTAACAAAACGACGTGTGGCTTCTTTGTCAATCAGCTGTTAAAGATAAACTAAACAACCGATTTATTTAAATATCGGAATGTAAACATATAAATAGGCAACCTAAATTAAAGTGCATTTGTTTTACCAATTAGAGCACCACCTATGTGTCATTCTCACTACTTGTCAAACTATCCTGGTACGTGCCAAGTGTGGTCGGGCATTATGGTGCTAATACAGAAGACGAGCGCGCCGCCAAATGTACATGTTTATTACTGAATATAGCACTCTTCATATCGGCGACCCGTCATTGTCAGTTCTACATGCGCCAGAGATGTACAGTTCTCGGATGCTATACCACTTTTCTGGTAACGACGTGATTGAATGTACGTATTAATTAAACGCTGACTACCTCTCGGCCCAATGTAAATCAGAATTCGTCAGAAAATAAGGTGCGGGTTCATTCGATATGCCACCTTGTCTTGTTTAGTACTATTTCTGGGGTTACTGGAATTTGTTGCAACACACAGCGCGCTTGAAATCCACTATGCATCAGACGTCGACTTAGACTTGGTGTACTAAATGCTGTTTTCTTTTCCGCCGATAAAAATTAACGCCCTATGAACAACCGTTTGTTGTTCTCAAGCAGTAGTCATACTGAGGCGTCCAGATTGAGACCTTGCAGTAATGATTTCTTTAGCATTCCACGCACATCAAATCTTTTGGATACTACCGAGGCTTCGTAACAGACGGAACGCTATCTCACGGGAGCATAAATCTGTTGCATGCATTTTGACGAACTGTCCTCTCTCGAACTCACTAAGAAACCAATGGCGTACTTCAACACTTAATTTGAACTACCACTGTCCCAGTTACCAACTCTGCTCCTCACCCACAACGATACTTGTACGCACCTTATCACTGAATATAATTTTATATTATTTTTTACTTTTAAAATACGTTATTATATAAATAATAACTCCTTCTTTAATATTGACCAACAATTTCTTACAATTTATCAATATCTGCCAACTTTTCTAACACAATGTAAACGTTTGTCATAATTAAGTTTTTTTCTTTCTTTCGCCGAAATAATTTCGTACTTAATATAGTTATATTTATGAACTCATGGCTTTCAAAAAATATATTTAACATTTTATTTACCATATAATAATAGGAAAAAAATATATATGTAAAATGTACATCAACTTATTATATAAAATCGACGTGTTATAGATTAAAGAACAACTAAACATTTCGTGTATTATTTTGAATCCCATATTACTATGCCATTGAGATCAAGAAGTGCAAGAAGCGAAGAGAATTTTGCAAATATACAGCAGTGCTGGCGAAGATCTAAATGTGAGAATGCCCAATGCCTTTCAAGCGAATTTTGCGAACAGCTCTTAGCCTACGTGCTTACAAGATTATTCTAATTAAAGAACGCAAAGCAAATAATCAATTGCTGTTCCACAGATTCAGCAATTTAGCTACAGAGAAATAAGAAAATAATCTCGAATTTCATATGGAAATCATGTTGAGCGACGAACCACTTCTAGTTCAATGGTCTTACGAATTAGCAAAACTTCCATGTCTGGTTTGACAATCGGTAGTGGATGGAAAAGCAGTGTATTCACTTAAATTGAGAGTCTGGTGTGCATTATATGTTGGACTTATCGTTTGACTTTTTTTAAACGATGCTGGTAATCTATTACTGTAAATGCTCATTGTTTAGTATAAACTGGATTTCTTGGTCGAATTAGATGCTTTCGACTTGGACAACATTTGAGTGTAACAAGATGGCGTCACTGGACACACTTCGAATCAATTAATTCACTTAGAGCAAAAAAAAAATAATTTCCAGAAATGGACATTCAAGCTTACATTCAAAACTAAATATACACAGAACTACAAACAACATAAATTTATAGCTGTACCAGATTTTAGTAATTACGTATCAGATATATATATATATATATATATATATATATATATATATATATATATATACCTATAAGCATATAAAAAATGCACTTACTCTTGCAGAATACGAAAGATTAAGTGCATTGATTAGGCATTGTTTGTACAGGGGTATAGTTTATATCCATAGTCGGTAAGTTATTTTTAATAGTCACATATTCTATAGATAGGCGATCTAGACAGTAAATTTGTCCCTAGATGTGGCAGACAAGAAGTGTGTGTAAGTCTAGTGGCTTGCCTGGAAAACAAAAAGTTTAACATAATTTCAAGTGCGTTAAATTCTTTTGTAAAGAAGATAATAAAGACATTTTATGTCGTTGTGGTATCTACGGAGTTCTAATTATCCAATGTTAAAGGAAGTCAATAGATTAATATGACTGTAGTCCCTAGGAGGATAGTTTCCAGACTGGTAAAAGAAAAGGTACCTTTTAAAGCGTCTTTGTGATTTAAAGATTTAACACCCCGAGACTTTTTTCTGTGGGATTGTTATATCGTTAGTTTACACCAATAGCGCAGTATAATTATACAATCTGCAGACAAATATTGAACGTGTTATAGCTGATATCCAGCCCTATGTAAAAGTATCATGAAAACTTGGGTTCAACGGGTTCATTCCTCTTAGTTCTTCCCTGGTGGACATTATTGTGTTCCATTAGTAATGCATCAAGTTAAAAATAATCATAAATTTCTCACGATATCTATGTTTTATTTTACAAACAATAGACGCCCTTGATAATAAAAAACCTTCTAGTTTCAAAATAGTTTGTTCTAGGGCGCTTACTAAATATAATATATATAGGGCAAATGATTCTGTCTATACACTATATTAAGCATCACTTTTACATTACAATTATAATATATGTCCATACGTAAATTTATATGAAACTATTCGAAGTATTTGTTTTAATCACATTAATAACTTTATAATCCTTAAAGCATACTCTTCGCTATTGGAAATGTACTTAAATGCTTAAGAACTTCTACACACAAAGAATTACCATATTGATTACATATTTAGACATGGATGTTGAAGTCTTTGGAGATTTTCAAGATTATTTAGTGTTACACTATTGTGGTGTAGAGGCATTAATATGTTTATTGAGAAGCTAGAGTTTCAAGAAAGAATCTGTACATGCTTATAGATACATTTCATAGAAATTACTTGGAAAGGTTTTCTCCAGATTGAATAAAGATGTGCATATTTATTTATAATAGATAAATGCCTAACGAATAAAATTAAATTAATTTTAATTATGCTTAGCACACCATACAGTTCTCAAGCTAGACCATAGTAAAAGATTTAAAAACTAAAAAAGCAGAAGTATGTTGTTAGTGTTCCATGTAACAACCTTTTTGATGAAAAACATACTTAACATTCTAGTAAGTACATGTAGATTTCGTTTTACAGAAACGTCTATTTTTATTAAACATGCGAAGTAAAAGCTCGAGGCAAACAGAGTTGAGTGCCCCATCTGCCGCAATCGGATAACCATTACAAAGTTTTCAATGAGGGATCTTCTTTTTTTTGATATTCCGGTGGCCAAATCGTTTTATAAGTGGTGCACGGCCACAGAATCATTTCCGTGCTACTCCTTTGCGTTACATTATCAGAACGAGTGATTTATATATTGGATGGTTGTCGAACATTTTTTTCCATTAATCGAAAATTTTCGAAAGAGAAAAGGGAAACTTTAGTTTTATATTAAATTTTATCGAAACAACGGTATTCCATTAACGGCAAAAAGTTTTCTTGCGACCTATAAGCAATATTTATTATAGGTTCACTATACAAGCTCGGTTTGTGTTTATAAATTTTCCTTATATACCGCTTTTGAATGTTTTTCCAACTGTGTATGGATACATAATACAGAGGAAAAGTTTTGACGTATTTCTCTGATTTTTTTCTATTAATGTTCTTCTATTTCTAAAGTGATAGTGGCAAACATTAATAATAAAAATGAAAATGAAGCGAAATAAATTTATCTCTGCCTCTCGAACTTATTTACATAACAAAAAAAGTATTCTTCTCTAATATCAAGATAGAATTTCTTTCGGTATAGGTTCTTTAATATAAACTGCTCCACTTCAACCGTATACAGTATTGCAATAGTCAGAACTTGTTATGGTCCGATTTACATTCTTCGCATATTTTGTTTCATTTTTCAAAACTCCGTATAGTCGGTATATTAGTTCGTATATCGTTTGTATGACGTGTTATTTAGATTTAGTTTCATCAGACGTCGCGTTAGTATATTTTCATATATTCGTTTATTAAATCGCAAATAATGCATTTGGTTTACGTGTATTTTATATTAACTTCTCATTCAATTCCATAGAGTCTCTTATGTACGCTGTAAAAGGCGAGTCTTATCATGTTTGGAGTCTTTATTATGTCTGCATATATGATGCAGTGAGTTATGGTCGATTTCCGTCTCACTCTCGCTGCACCAATAGATGAGCTGCAGGTGTGCGTGGTTATTCTCTGTCTACGTGAGAATCGGGCTAACGCCAATTATTTCTCGACCATCTAAAATATATTCTTCCCTACCCCTTTTTCCTTGTCCATGCATTTGGCGTTGTTTGCGCGTGACAGGTTTCATTAAGTATTGAAGTTCCAAGTTTGGTAGACGTATAATCCGCCCGCCAAGTAGGGACTTCCCAATTAGAGTTATAGAAAGAAGCGATGCAGTTTTTAAGTAATTTTGGACGAATATAATCATCCCGTTGTTGGCGATCTTAGAAAATTCCCGCTTAGAAAACTTTATAGGAACCCGTGCACTAACGAAGGTAGGTCTTTCATTAGCGTCATTTGCATGTACATGTTTAGATTGATAAGTGTTTTTTAGCTTTTTTTCCTTTCTTTCCTCTTAGATTCTTTTGGTGCCCTGTGTTACCGTGTTCGTATATCTTGCTGTCGACTTTTCCACCCATGAGTGAACCGAGGTCTACCTAGCGACGATAGGAATTCTTGGTGGTTGAGGTTTACAGGACAACAAAGTCAAGTCGACACAATTATTACTTGGCATCCGAGACATTTTTATTTATTACTGAATTAATAATTAATACGTATGATTGTCATATTGTTATAATACATATTATGTTATGCAAGTTACAGAGTATTCTACAATAAAAATACATTTTATGTATATGGTTAACAAAACTGTATCACTTGGAAATCTCTTGCATAAACGGTAGTATGGTATACTTGTTTAACCCGTGTACATGTTCTGTAGCGAAGTCACAGAAAACTGTATTTTTACTTGTTTTTATCAGGGCACTTAATTTCTAGTTCATGGTGTGTATTCTATCATAGATATATGGATTCTGTTTAAGCAGTAATAACTTAAAAAGTTTGCATTTTAATGAATAATCAGTGTTCCATGGTATTAGACCTTTTTTATAGTTTACTATTTAACAAATCTAATTTTGCCAATCATAAAAAGGCTACTGGGAAAAGAGAATGGACTACACTACTCACTGCATGGCTGCATTTCACTTAGTATTTCAAATAAAAGTTTCCAAGTTTTGTCGTCTATAACGAATGCTAAATATTTCTGTAATAACTGCGTCCTTTCCTTTGAAAAGTCTGAGCACTTATTGCAACAATTTGATGCATTTAGAAATCAGATAAAGAATCAATTAAGTGAGTTTAAGAAAATTTTGACATAAGACTATTACCAATATTAGCGAAGTTATGAGTTACGCGGTTGTTGCAAGAGATGTAGTAATCATTAAGCAGAAATCGAAATAAGTTAGGAAAATAGCAAATAATGAAGTTCGAAAATTTTACAACCGGATTCTTTGGAAGTTGGAATGGTTGCATTTAAAAGTATTGAAGACGACGGTTCATGATTAAATGCAAAAATAGAAAAGACTCAGAAAAGATTAAACATGTAGCCCTAAAGAAATTTAAGAAAAAGGACAACGTTAAAATGCCTGAATTAATGAATCCATCTATTAAGGTTGTCAATATTGATGAAGAAATAGAAGAGAAGGAATTGGAATTCTGCATTCTTAGAAAAACTCTTTTTACAACACGAACATTTTTCTATAAAAATAAAGGCTTTCATATAAATGAAGAAGAGAAATTTTTTGCTATTGTTGAAACTGATGAATTAACTCATAAAAATACCGAGAGAAAATAAATTAAGAATTGGATGGTCTACCTGTAGGGTGCTTGATTAAGTACATGTCTTCAGAAACTT
Organism: Dermolepida albohirtum; assembly: GCA_031893035.1. Taxonomy (NCBI): domain Eukaryota; kingdom Metazoa; phylum Arthropoda; class Insecta; order Coleoptera; family Scarabaeidae; genus Dermolepida; species Dermolepida albohirtum. The sequence continues at coordinate 184,509 of JAVIWB010003989.1, read as the reverse complement.
CAAATGTGCGGGTTTTAGATATAAAGGAGATGAATGTACGTGATCATTAAAATGCTAGATGTGCGGAATGATAGATAATGATTATAAATGGTGTAATAGTGAATTTCGGAACTGCTCTAATTGCTCTTAAAACTGTATACAAATCACTCTATATTTAGTACTGACTGTTGATGTTATCAAAGGATGAACTAGAAAGGAAAAGAATAAAGATTTGGGAACCAGCGGAATTGGATATATAGCAATCAGCTGGTGAACAATTGAACAATAATTGTTTCAATATATTTTACCAAAATCTAAGGAGTAAAAAAATAAATATGACGAACTTATGGTAATGCTGAATGACCATTATTTCGATTTTTTGTATTGGGGAGAATATTAGCCCAAGGACATAGAGCTTTGTGCTTTGTTCTTTGATCATTATGATATAGGTTCAATATACTGCAGATCTGCTCGCAAGAGAGGTAGTGTAGTAATGTGTATCTTTTAGTTTAAGTAGACTGTGCGTATTTATCGAAGATAAATCCAACTCCACATAGGTTTTCTTAATATTTACTAGAGGTGATATTTGAATGAAACACGGATTCAAAATCCCAAATTGAGCATAATTCAAGTTAGTCTTATGCTTGATGTGATTTTATGATTAGACTAACTGAGTATGACTCATATTAGTCTTTGACTATTGATTGTTGCTTCTCGACAGTCTGTCCTGCCTGAAATTGTTCCCTTATATAAAAAGGTCTAAGATAGGACAGTTCTATTGGAGGTCGAATATTCTAGAATTGTATAAACACCCACCTCCGTTCACTTCACTCAAGTTATATAAAATTTCCTGAAACTGTTTAACAATACATCGTAAGTGTAAAGAGAGTATATTGGGCTATAAACTATTGTAAAATATATTACGTTTAAGTAATGTCTAATAGTTCCCGCAATAAAACCGGAGCGTGACTGAATGACGACATAATGTTCAAATGCATTACTAGTGCCGTGTAATAAAGGCGTCTCAAAAAACCGACGTTCTTATTAAACATTACCTGATATTTCTAAAAGCTATTGAATTAGTTTTGTGTACGATTAATAACATAAATGATGAATTGCACATATTAACATACATAGTACAATACGAGGGTAGTTTGACAAGTAGTGAGAATGGAAAAGAAAAACGAATTATTTAAATACAAAATAATTTTTATTTTTCAATATATTCTCCTTAAAGAGCATTACATTTATTCCAACTGTGCTCCAATGCCCTTATGCCATCTCTAAAATGCGATTCCGGAAGGCTTGCAAAATACTCAGTTACGAAGATGATAAGCTCGTCGTTAGACGAAAATTTCTTTCCACCTAGTGCCGTTTTCAATTTTGGAAAAAGGTGGAAGTCGGAAGGGGCTAGATCCGGCGAATAAGGCGCATGCGCTACTAATTGGAAATGCAACTAGTGGATTTTGGACATCGCAACTGTGCTGGTATGCGAGGGAGCGTTGTCTTGGTGAAACAGAATCTTTTTCTTTGTCATTCCTGGCCGTTTAGCATGAATCTCAACATTTAATTTTTGTAGAAGTCCTGCATAATATTATTCCTTTATTGTGACACCTTTCTGAAGGTAATCAATGAGCAAAATGCCCTTTGAATACCAAAAAATTGATGCCATCACATTGTTTGCCGATAAAGTGGTTTTCGCTTTCTTTGGAGGTGCAGAACCACGTTCTAACCATTTTTTCGACTGTTGTTTAGTTTCGGGTGTACTGTAGTGTATCTAAGTTTCATCGCAAGTAACAAATCGCTTACAAAAATCAACCGGATTCCGCTTATAAAAGTCCAAACACTCATTGGAAATGCGCAAACGAGTGAACTTTTGATCAGTCGTAAGCAATTGCGGCACCCATCTTGCCGAAAGCTTGGAAAGGCCCAATTCTTTCATTAAAAATGTTGTACGCGTTCTGTTGAAATGTTTACCATGTCTGCTACTTCTCTTGGTGCTCCAGAGCGCGCTTCATCAACACAGCTTGTTCTACCACGTTTAAATTCATTTATCCATCTACTTATTGTGGCGGATGATGGAGCAGATTCACCTAATGTTTCCCGTAACTCATCTTTTATTTCGATAGCTTTCATACCCTTAATTACGAAGTATTTAATCACAGCACGATACTCTGCTTTTTCCATTTTAACAAAATGACGTGTTGCTTCTTTTTCAATCAGCTGTCAAAAATAAACTAATCAACCAATTTATCTGAATATCGGAATGTAAACATATAAATAGGAAACGTAAATTACAGTGTGTTTGTTTTACCAATTAGAGCTCCACCTATGTGTCATTCTCACTACTTGTTAAACTATCCGCGTAAGTATCGATTTACATTGATATGTAAAATCGTGCGTTTATTATTATTACCATGCGTAATCGTTCTTAATTTAAATTCATAAAAGCAAAATAATAAAAGTTCGTTCGTTACACCAAACAATATACGTATTGGTTAACTAAAATCGTAGTGAATTCTAATATTCTTATTTTAAATTGAAAAGTGACTTTGTTTTAATCCTGTCCAATTTACAGTATTTTTTATTTTCATTATGTTCAAACCACTTATAGACGAATGGAATATACGAGTTGTGCTTTTTAAGTAAGGGTCGTTTCGTTTTATACACCAACAGCCGGTGCGCGCGCGGCAACGGGTGCCTGTGTTTTGTCCCAGCATTCCCTGGGAACAACTGTGCTCATTTGCAGCTGTGTAGGTAAATTGTACGGTCTCCTCTGTGTCTTTAAAATGTTCAAGATATCGAATCGCCAGTCTTGTACGAGGCACGGTCAGCGATACATTTTTTGTCGGCAAGAAACATGTTTGCTGCGAACATTCACCGGCAGATTTGTGAAGTTCACGGAGCTACTGACATGTGTGTTGGCAAAGTGCGTAAGTAGGTAAGAGACTGCAAAGCTGGCCGCGACAACGTCCATGATAAGCCCGATCCGGTCGCCCATCTGTGATCACATACGCTGTGGTGACTTCAGTTGAGGCGAGAATGCTTCACCATAAGCATTCTATCAAACGATTTTCCTGAAGTGTCGATGTCAGTGCTGCACAAGATTGTTTCTGAAAAGTTAAAGTCTAAGAAACTGTGCTCCCGTTGGGTACCTAAACTTCTAACGGAGGACCACAAAAACAAAAGAATTGAGTATTCGTTGAATTATTTGACTCGTTATAACGAATAAGATGGCGCCATGATGAGTCATATCGTAACGGGAGACGAAACGTGGGTTTCATATGTCACGCCCGAATCGAAGCAACAGAGTATGGACTACAGACGCAAACACTCTCCTGTAAGAGTCGAGACTAAACACATTCTGTCCCAGCGAAAAATCATGGCGATCCTACGACAGCTACGACGAGCGATTCAAAACAAAAGACGCGGTATGCTGAGAGAGGGAATTTTGCTACTCCACGACAGTGTAAGACCTCACACAGCAGTTCAGACCCGAGCTTTATTGGACTCTTTTAGCTAGGAAGTTTTGTTCGGACCTTGCGCCGAGCAATTTCCATCTTTTCCGCTATCTCAAACATCATCTCGGCGACAACCATTACAACAATTTTTTTTCAACAAGATTTGGCTATAACCCATAAAGCTAAAATCAAATTAAAATGCTTAGAAAAAAGCAACGCATTTGAGTTTGTTCCTCAGCGAGCTCTGACTTAAAGTCATTTGCTATCAAGCCTAGATTGAATTCTAGAACGTTACCTGTAGAGTCCCTCAAAAAATTTAGAGAAGGTATTGACAGTGACTACGGCCAAAGTAGAAATGTTTAGAAATGTTGTTTTAAATAACAATATTTTTATTATCTTTTTCCTTATCTTAAATAAATATCTATAATTCCAAACCATTATTGTTACACGAGAGCAGAATTATGTAATAAATTTTTCAGAAAATATTATACATATACTGCAATATAGTCTATATATTGCAGTATTTTATCTTTTTTACGGTTTAACAAAGCATTTTTTTTGTAATTAAGGTCAGCTAATGTTTATAATCTTCCCAGACACAAGATTTTAATTGTAGACAATGGGTGTAATTCAGATATGGCTCCGGAACGGAATTGTTACTCTAGAAAATTACATTTACATGTACACAGTAATATCTCTTGAGTAATAATACAAACGTAAGCGATATCTGTATTATTCTGTAATTACGAGTCCAGATAATCCAATAATCGTATAATAGAGGTTATAGAACAAACAGAGATACGTTTTTGGTGAATATCCATTCGCCTACAGCCGTAATTACTTGATTAGTGCAAGTATAGATAGTCGTCTTTGCACTTTCATTCACTCCAATAACTGCTGGCATCGACGTTATTTATGCAGGTTCATTTTATCTTCATTTAGAGGAGATCCCATTCAGCCGAAATTTTATTACCTGAAGTTAAAACAAATGAGATTTGCAGGTACGTACACATTAATTTAATAAGAGATTTAAACTAATATTTGGCGTTTTAATTGAATTTTGTTCTTAGTACTAATTAAAATTGAATAAATTTCTGCATGAGTGTAATATGCGACATGTGTACATAGATTTGGATATTGAATCTTCGTCTAAAATATTACTTAGAAAACGTTAGTAATTTTAACTAAATTATATTTTGGAATTTGATCTATTAGGTGCGCAACTAAGTTCTCGCTGTTTTTTTGATGAAAATGAAATTTTATTGTGAAAAAATGTTTACAAATGAATCATTCAAAATATTGCCCATTTTTCTGGCAGAACTCGAATACGGTCACGGTAGAAGTGTTCGTCTTTTGAGACTATCCACGAATCCAGCCATTTTGAGATGTCTTCATATCAGCGGAACTGCTGATTAGCCAGACCATGTGCCATCGAACGGAACAAGTAATAATCGGACGGCGCAATGTCTAGGGAATATGGCGGATGGAGTAGGACCTCCCATTTGAGCGTTTCTAAGTAGGTTTTAACGGGTTTGGCAACGTGAGGCCGAGCGTTGTCTTGCTGTAGAATCACTTTTTCGTGCCTCTGCTCGTACTGTGGCCGCTTTTCACGCCGTGCTCGGTTTAATCGCATCAATTGAGTTCGATACCGTTCCACAGTGATGGTTTCGTTCAGTTTCAACAGCTCATAATAAATAACACCGCCCTGGTCCCACCAAATACACAGCAAAACTTTCGCAGCGTGAATATTCGGCGGAACCGACGACGTAGAAGCATGACCGGGCAGTCCCCATGATTTTGTTCTCTTTGGGTTGCGGTAATGAATCCATTTTTCATCATCTGTAACGATGCGATGAAGAAAACCCTTCCTTTTTTGTCGCTGGAGCAGTAGTTCACAGACGAAAAAACGACGCTCATCGTCTCTTGGCTTCAAATCATAAAGAACCCAAGTTCCTTGTTTTTGAATCATTCCCAACGCATGCAATCGCTGGGAAATGGCTTGGCGGGTAACTCCTAATGCTGAAGCAAACTCTTTTTGCGTTTGGCATGGATCCTCACCGAGCAATGCCTGCAATTTAGCGTCTTCGAAGGTTTTTGGTCTTCGGAACCAATCACGGCACGTTGCTTCACTTAAAGCAGCATCTCCGTAAACTTTTTGGAGTTCTCGATGCGCTTCAGCCGCCGTTTTTTTTCGAATGAAAGAAGAAAAGCAACACTTCTCGCAAATTACGATTATTTGGCACAAAGTCAGACATTTTCACACAACCAAAAGTATATGACACAAAAACAAAATCACTAATGTGTCAAAGCGGTTTGTTTACCATATGTCTAAGCTTGGTTCATGTCGTTTTGGTTATGTCACAATCGACCAGCACTTACTACTGGAGCCATCTCTTGAAAAACAGCGAGAACTTAGTTGCGCACCTAATACAATGAATTAATGCAATTTGTCTTGTTTCCGGTCTAACTAGTACATAAAGAAAACTGAAGCAACTACCTATCTCTTACTAAAGTTTGTTGGGATTGTGGTTAATTAAATTACTCAAAAAATGGTAAAAATACTTTAGAATATTAATGACCGTATTCTGTATACGTATTTCAACAATTAAGTTGTCATCATCAGCAGAAAACTAATCACAGTGTCGCACCTGTATCCACGCTAAAAAGTGTGTTCAATCTTTGCGTAAAACAGGGCGCGAATTCTTCTGTGAGCTCTACCGCCAAACCAGGTTCGACACGGTGATTAATTTTCTGCCGAGGATCACAATTTAGTTGCCGAAATACATATAGAGAATTTGAAAATTGATGTGTTAAGGATTATTTTTACATTTTTCTGATTACCTACAAGTTTTAACTTCAATACATTTGTTCCAATGATTAATAGGCATTTTGGAAACTTCAAAAACAATCTTCTCATTTAATATCAAGGTGTCCCGTCGCGGCTGCCTTATTTCGCCATGTATTTTTGAATTACATTTTTACAGCGTCTTTTAAGGTTGAGAAATAAGTAAAAGTTATTTGAAGCTATGAGGAAACTAAATGATGGGATATCCATCTTATCAAAATTACGATATTTAATAGAAGCTTGTCTAACCGTCCAACCTTGGCCTATTCATAAGATCAAGGTATCCAGTATCTCTCTGATCATTTTTGGTTCGATATCCTCCAATTTGCTCAGACATATAACACAATATGGAATATTTCCCATAATTCTTTTCTTTAAAATCAATCAAAAGTATTTTAGCACAATTCCAGAGAAGTTGCTTGATGATTATTTTCTCAGACCGAGGTATTTTGGGGCTTTACGCACAACCTTCTTATTTTGCTTAAGTCATTCCATAGACTCAATTCTCTATATCTAATAATATATCACTGATTAATTGCTTTGATATCGATCGAAGCAAAAATTTTCGCGAAATCTATATTAGACCGAATGTTGTTTCCTAAAGAAATATAATTTGGTATTTGATGTGCAGAGTGAAGAGTATACTAACGACATGGTCAATATAATTAATTCTAAGAGAGATATAATGATAAAAAGAACGGATCAGGAATGTTTCTAAATCTGTCAAATGCATTTAATAGTGCGGTCCATGAAATCTTGTTAGAGAAATTATATTTGACGAGTTTTTTCGGGCCGAATATACTACGTACTTAAGTATTATTCTAAGTACTTTACAGAAGTTGAAGGGTATAAATTCTAACCTAGTTCTAGAAGCTTTCCGATGGGTTCCATTTTGAATCTACATCTGCATATAATATATGCTAATGATTTGTGTTCTATAATACAAAATAGGAATCTCTGCCACATCTCCATAATAATAATGAAATAAAAATAATAATGAAAAACGCAAAAGAATAATTGTCAATTAATTAACCCATATTATATAATTCAGAGTAAATTTTTGAGGATTGTATTGGATTCAAGAATCAATTAGAAGAAACATCAACGACCTTGCGAAAATATTGTTGTTTTGTTAGATCTTAACAGTATCGTCATAGATCAATGATGGTTGCCCAGAACGTTTTCAGAAAGTTCGAAATCACCTATTTGAAGTTTTTCGAAACATCTCCTTCATTTTCTATCAGAAACTGTACGTTCACCAAACACTTTCTATAAATTTTTACTGGCTTCTGAAGCATTTCTTCCTTGGAATTTTTACAAAATACAGTGGCGTATATCAGACAAGCACTGGTTCAATTTTTCGCCTCCAAGGATAAGGCATTTTTTTAAAATGGAACATACAAATTGCCATCACGCTGGCAAGAAGTCATTAGTAATAATGGACATTATATTATTCAACAAAGTTTTTTAAGGTATGAAAAATTTATTATTTTGTTTTATTCTAAAAACGGACTGAACTTTCCGGTAGACCTATTACCTATTATCTATTATTTGGTTACTAATGTCCGCTTCTTGGATCAAATAGAAAATAATTGCGTTGACTATATTTAGTCTTTCAATCAGCTTCAGTTCGCTACTTTCCAAAGCAATACATGCTGATTACAAACACTTTATTGTTTCGTTTCACACAACAAACTTTCGGCTGAAGCTTTCTTTAAATGTAATCTTCATAATGTAATTAGTGGTAATTGTGATCTATTTCTTTACATACTGTTTTAGAGTTTGTTTATTGTGTCATCAATCAATAAGAAAATTAAAGATCGAATCATTTTGTCAACACTGTGTCTTCTTCAGACTGTTGACGAAGTAATTGTTACTATTTTCTTAAAAAAGATATTTTGTGAAAGCCACACAACTGAGCTTTTGTGTTAAATATATTCTTTAGTTTATTAGGTCTTGCATAACAATTTCTTTGTAATTTGGTGTTTTGTAGAAAATACACATTTATTTATTAATTATGTAAATTTATACCAAAGTATAATCATTTTAATTAGTAATAATTTAGAATAAAAGTTAAGTAATTTTAAATTAAAATGTTTGGAAAATACGAGCATATATTGTATACAGCTTAACTGACAATGTAATTATATAATTTATTAACGTTTAGCATCCTCCCTTTGCGGTGAAAAGTTAAATCTAAATTAGGCAATTAGTTCGATGCACTCCGTGAAATTATTATTAATTAATAAAAAGGGGCCCAAATCCTCGGGGTTGAAGCCGGTTTCCTTAGTGTTAATATAACTTGAATATTCAGTGTCTCAAAGGCACCTCTCTCTCTATCGTAAACAACAGGACCGCGCATCCTCATGTAAATTGGATTTGGGACTAAGAAGACTGCTCTATATTTTGCATATAATCATAAATTTTGCTTTATTATCGGCACCTAACTTTACGCCAAAAGATAATGGAAGCTAATACATAAATTTTACGTAAGTCACTTATTTGCCTTTCGTGCCGTTCGGCCTTGGTTACAACCATTCGCAACTGATTCGATTACAAAGATTCTGGAAACAGCTTCTCCTCCCTTTCAGATGAATATTCGTGAAGAGCATTAAAAAGCCTCACTTTCTCTGCTGCGCTATTAAAGGAAAGACTTCTTGTGTTAGGGCAGTTAACGGAGATAAAGTTTTTCGTTGAAAGAGATTTATTTATTAAGAAACGAAATTACGAGTAAATATATTACAGTACTATAACAGTTAATGCAAGATTTAAAGAATTATTGACGTGAAACCAGGTTTATATACTTGTTTTTCGATCATAAGGAAACGACAAAAATATCTAAGAAACCTGCTCCTTAAATTTGAATTATATGCTTGCTTCTATTATAGAAACTATCCAATTTCTCTTGAACAATTTCTAAAGAGTGTCTTTTTTGGAGGCCGGAAATTTTAAATTGGCAATACTGCTTTCTGTGACAGCTAATTTGACAGTTCTTGTTTGTTTTTGAGTTTGGAGCTTAGCTTGGCAATTCAATAAGGAACAAACTCACGCCGCAAATTGTTGAAATTTATTTTGGAAAACATGGTTCAATTCGAGGAACTCATCGGGCATAACGTGCATTTGATGGTGCTCATTATCGTCCATCAGAGCGATTAATTCGAGAAACTATGAATCGTTTTCGCAATACATTTACTGTAAACGATAATACGCATCCCGTAAAACGTCGTACAGCGCGCATATAACAAGCGGTTGATGGTGTGCAACGTAGTGTTGATGATGATCCAAATGCGTCAATTCGTCATCGTGCACAACAACTAAATTTGTGTCCATCCACTTTATGGAAAAGTTGGCGTAAAGATCGTGATTTACGTGCTTACAAGATTCAACTTGTACAGGAATTGAAGCCACGCGATCATCGTTCGCGTCGTACATTTGGTGAATGATCCGAAAAGGACATTGCTATTGATCCACAACTTCATTTGAACATTTTGTTTAGTGATGAAGCACACTTTTGGTTAAATAACAATGTCAATAAGTAGAATTGTAGCATATGGTGCGATAATAATCCACAAGCCATTGTCGAAACACCATTACATCCAGAAAAGGTCACCGTTTGGTAAGCTTTGTGGGCCGGTGGATCCATTGGTCCATATGTTTAATCCCTGAAGGTTCATATATAACCCCTTGCCACATTAATTTTAGAATTCTGTGTACGTATTTCGACAACTAAGTTGTCATCATCAGCAGATAATTAAAAAGTGTCGCACCTGGTAAACTACGGCGAAAAACACCCGTACGAAAACAAACTTCGTACGCCATCCGTACCGTTGAGAACCAAAATATACACAGTGTACATTTTGGAAGATTTTTTTTTATAAAAATAACATTGAACTGGAAAAAGTAAATGAATATTTGCGATTGACGACCCTATGTATGTCTCAAAATTGTCTCTAATGCTAGCGTAAATGCTATGACCAGAAACAAGGAATAGCAGCGATTATATTTCTCCATTTATATCGGATTTATTCATGAGTAATCTTGAAGCTGAATTTAAACATAAAGCCAAATACTTTTCATAAGTATTTGTATTAGATGATTTCGTTAATCAATTAAATTCAAAATCCACGACGCTTAAATTCACGCTCGAGAAAGAAAACAAGGACATCTTACCTTTCTTAGATACTTTAGTAATTTGGAATAATCCTAAAATAGTAATTGACATTTTTCGAAAAGAAATTAATGGTAATATATTTACTCGTATTACCACAAAAGATAGCTTCTTTCAATTTCTTTATTAATAACTTGCTTAGTTTTCCACTAACAAAAGTGAAATACGAAAGAGAATTGAATTTTGTCAAGATAATTGCACCGTGCAATTGTTTTGATTCGAAAATAATCAATAGATTAATTAGGAAAATTACTTAAGAAACACAATCCGGGATACAACGTGTTTGTCGCCTCAAAACAACCGAGACGAGCACTTTGTATCCTTACCGTTTCACCCAGTGACGAGAAATTTGAACAGGCTTTTCAAGAACTGTGAATTTCAGGTTACATTTCGGTCCAGGAACTCTATTAAATCTCTCTTAGGAAATGCGAAAGATAAGGTCGAGGTAAATCAGAAATCGGAGATTTACGAAATAAAAGATAAGAAACCGGTATAAAGAAAAAATGGTGCACATCAAGTTTAATCGACCTAAGATATCTAGTTTAGGGAAACACATGTTAGAAAATATTCATTTGTCAAAAGTTAATCAAAAATATATTAAATTACCTTGAATTAGATAACTCTGAAAGCATATACATTGCGAAAAATACAAACGCAAACCATATGTTAAACGCAGATAAGGGTCTGATAACATATTCTTGCCTCTTTGAAGTCCAAGAAAAATACGACCGTTAAAAAGGTTCATAGGGAAATAGCGGATGTACTTTAGGATGAGTGGTAGTTTTGAGACTAGGATTCAGATTAAATTATGTGAAACAAATCTTCAGTGTATTTGGCTTTTAGCGACGATTTAGTACGGAATTGTTCAATGCATATTTTACCGTGGATCCAAGTGCGATACTGTAATTAATTATCTATTAATGATGATAACTTAGCTGTCGAAATACGTATGCAGTTGGGGTAAGGGGTTCTATTTACTTTAATTAAATACTTATTTAAAAACACTTAAGATGTCCTCTTACATATGTTACAGATTTATTAAATGAATATTTTAGCTTTCCCTTAGTCCAATCTCATTTACACAATACGTCCACACTGCGGTAGTGGTACTTCAGCTAATGTGAATTCGTGTGAGAAAAAACAAATATCACATAGTAACTTAACAGGTGCAGGTCCGTATCATTGAAAGGAATACCAAATCCCAAAAACCACATTTAGAGATGGTCAATGACAACTCATCCATGATGTACAAACTTCAACTCTACGTGACGGCAACTAGTTCCAAGAAGCGTAAAGCCGACTTTTTCTAAAAAGTACAAAATTCAGCAGCACTTCCTCAAACGCTTCTCCAGATTTGTTCGGTACACTTTTGTGGGCGAATGGCTGGAACAAAAGCGATTAACTAAATGCTTTTCATTATACGTGAATCTTGATTTGACTGGGAGTTGAAAGTAGGGAATATTTATAGTTATAGAAATTTGTCCAGTAGGAATTAATTCTTTAGAGGCCAAGACTTTTAATTTTAGAAAAACGAGCTACAATTCCAATATGTAGAATAGATATAATTCAATTATTTATTCATTTATATATTTTTTTAAATGTGAAGATAAACCTTGAAGATATGGTATTTTTGGGTAACTTCAGGAATTATATGATGTCGGCAAATGTTAAAATCAATCATTCAGATAGAACATTAATTATTAAAAAGGGTATAACAAGATTATTGGCAAATATAAAAATTATAATTTAATTCTTTGGACACCTGACAATACTATAAACAAGTACATATTTCTACGAATTTTAAATTCAAGATTGTAGTCATTGTGATTATGGTAATATTAGTTAATTATTGTCTTACCAATTCGAAGTTATGTTTGCTTATGATTTTTAATTTATTGTCATTTCTTATCACGATTTTTTGGTGTTAGTTGGTTGAATTTAGAATACAGAAATTCAGGGAACTAAATGAAACGAATGATTGCCCAGACGCTCTTTAATCTCATTTTTCTTTTAACTAAGTTTCAAAGGCCGTCGTAAACTGAGGCGAAGATTATTAATTAAATTGTTTCGTGCTATAGTTGTTTAAAAAATATGTACACGCACAAAATGTTTGGATCTAATGCTATTTATTCATTCCTTTTTTGCGTCAACGGATTTGTAAAAAGGTTTTAAGTTTTTTTCATGTTTTTTTGGTTATATTTTGAGAAATTTTTTTTTTCTAATCTTTTTGACTACACTATTGACCAGCTCAATTGTTCCATGTTTATTTCTCAGGCTGAATTGATTATTGAGAATTACGTGCTCTTTTTGAATTATAATTCCAAGTCCGTCAAACAACACTTTCTTTGAAACTCTCAAGAATGTCGAGACCAAGTTAGTGGGTTTGTATGGTTTGAGCTTTCAAATCGTTTAGCAAGTTTTAAAATCATTGAAACCTGCGCCACCTTCCACTGTATGGAAAAATTATTTTTTCTTATGATTCCAATAAATATTTGACTCGCAGCATTGAAATACCTGCTAGATATCTCCTTCAATATTTTCACAGTGGTTAAGCTAAAATTAGGTGTCTTTTTTAGATCCCTTTTTTCGTAAATATTCTTTTACTTCAACGATTTTAAATTTTCGAATAGGACGATCCATTGGGAGTACTAATGTGTTCGCTTATTTTATTTTTCTCCTCGGATGTTAGAGATGTACGGTTGAAAAGAATTGTATGAATGTTGGAGAAAATGTTGGCTTTCTCTTCGTCACTTGGATTATTTATTGTTTCGCCTCTGATAAGAGATGGACTTTTTTGGTTTTCTAGTGACTTTGCACCGAGAGTAGTGCAATATTTCATTTGCCCTTAAACCTTCTACATATTCTAGAAAACTCTGATTCTAGAAATGGTAATAAGAACTGAATATTATATACACGATATATTTCGAAATAGTAGTCAATGTCTACGCGATTATGGAAACATTTTCTCTGGCAGGGGTAGCTGTTCTCTGAAAAAAAGACAGAATTATTAAATCGAATGTTTAGAATTTCAGGTGAGATATTTGTTCTATATCCTAATGAAGCTGACTATTTTATTATCAAGATACTCATATCTTAGATTACATTTTTATGTTCTTTATTTAAATATTAGGTGTGATTTTAGAATAAATTGTACTAAATGTGTACTTTTAGATGAAAATGTTTATCTGTGTATATAATTTAAATAAATTTACACTCATAAATTCTATAAAATTCTCCAATCCACAAAGAAAGCACAAATATAATGCATAGGTAAGTATATTGACCTATGAATGTTTATTTTCGACTTTTCTCGTCTATTGCAAGCAAGTCCGAATTTTGAGCTATTGAATATTTGCATTATGCATCGAAATATATTTATCAACCAGGCATGGGAAAATTCCGTGATAGATAAGAAAACGACATTCCGAGTTTTATGATAAATCACAACTTATTTCCACACCCTCTCCTCCATTACTGTCTTGGCACTGATTTATACGTTCTTTTTACCCAATTTGACCACGTCACTCAAGCACTCTGTAACACCTGAATAAAAATTTATCTCATTTAATATATTGTTGTGTATATATTTTACGCAAATATGTAGCAATATATGTACCGTAAAATGGGGTGACATTGACTCTATGGGGTTACCGTTTTAATTTTTATAATATTTTAAATCTTTTATTAGGCCACCTTAATATCATTATTGTAATAAAATAGTAAACTATTGCACTAGCACTTTTCAGTTTAGTAACAATTTTGTTACATTTTGTTATGTTTTTATTTATCAAACTGATACAGATAGTTTGTGTAAATTATGTATAATACTAATCTAGTATAATTAAATAATAAACTCTGTATCATACGAGGGAGCGTTTTTATATTCGCGGAATGGGGGACAAGGGGTGGAAATAAAAAAAACAAATTATTTTTCTTTTTCAATATATTCACGTGCAAGACGGATACATTTTTCACATCTTTCAATTAATTTATTTATACCCTTATAAAAAAATGATTTCTCTTTATCTGCAAAATACGCCGAAACTGCCTCCTTGACTTCATCATCGGCAGTAAATTTTTTACCCCGCAGCTCTTTTTACATTTTCGGAAACAGGTAATAATCACTCGGGGCCAGGTCTGGGCTGTAGGGTGGGTGATTCACAATTTCGAAGCCCACCTTATGCAGGGCAGCTAACGCAACGCGGCTCTTGTGGACGGGCGCGTTGTCGTGCAAAAGCGGAACACCTTTTGTCAATTTTCCCCGTCTTTTCTCTTTAATGGCTTCTTTTAGTCGCTCTAATATTGAAGCGTAATATTCTCCGGTTATAGAAACACCTTTATCTTTATAATCAATCAACAATATTCCTTCCGAGTCCCAAAATACCGTTGCCATGAGTTTCCCAGCTGATTGTGACACTTTAAATTTCTTGGGAGGTGCTGTGCCCTTTTTATGCCACTGCATGGAGTCTTGTTTGGACTCAGGTTCATAATGATGAACCCAAGTTTCGTCTCCAGTAACAATTCCACTCAATACACCATCCTTGTTTTCATTACAGAGGTCCAAAAATGCACGCGAACACTCTACGCGCTGTTGTTTTTGCGGCGGCGTGAGCATTCTCGGCACCCATCTTGCGCTGACCTTAGACATGCCGAGATGATCGTGTAGGATTTTAAAAATTGTTGTATCGGATACTCCAACCATTTTTGCGAGTTGTTTCTTCTTTAGTCGAGCATCTTCGAATACAATTTGTTCAACTTTTTGGATAAGTGCTGGCGTGGTCACCTCAATGCTCCTGCCCGGCCTCGGGTCGTCTTCAAGGGATTCCCTTCCTTGTTTAAATAAACTATGCCACTTGTACACCATGGTTTTTCCTGGACAAGAGTCGCCGTAAACCAATGACATCTCATTCATTATGGTCGCGACTGATTTTCCTTGCTTGGTAAGGAACTTTATAACGGCACGATATTCGATTTTTTCCATATTTCACTTTTCACTCCTGATTATGTTACTTGGTTGAGGATAGCTCAAAGACTAACTATCTAATAACGATGAAACTTCGTATTTATACTAATCATAAGTCGCTGCAGAGGCCACGCCCCCAATGCGCCTACTCACCCCTCTACAACCCGCTCATTCCGCGAATATAAAAACGCTCCCTCGTATTTACCACCTGAATTAAATATAACCTCTGCTTTCTTTACCCTTTGAATATCAATATCATAATGCAATTTTTCACGTTAATCTGATAATTTTTTACAAACATGTATTAGTCCTAGGCCTTTTCCACGTATTCGTGGTTTTGTAATATTTTATTTTTACTTTAATTCTCTTATCGGGCGGTCGATCTCACCCATACGCGGTATGGGTGAGATAAGTATGATCTTATTGTAAATTTCCAGTGATTATATTTCTACCAACAAGTGAATCGTTCTCGGAAAGATGTATTAAGTATTATGAATTAAATTGACCCAAAAATAATAGTAAAAACGTTTTAGTAAATAAGTTTTGAAAAATATTGTTAGATGCTTCTTTCTTTTGCACAGTACTGTATGTTGATCGTTTGGAAAGTACAGATCAATTAGTGTACGAGTTATATTATGAGTCGTTATCCGTGTACTCTATTAGTAGGTACTTCGTGCTTGATCAATCTCATTCCTCTAAAACATCAAGTAGCTTTAATGCTTAGTACTAAAATTTCAGGTCCAATTTTTACTATACATTCAAAGATTTTTGTGAAAGTACTGAACACCTATAGCTTTTAGTATCGGTGCGTTTATATTAAAAACGGACTACATACTATACTTGTACAATAAACTCCTCTTCGAGTAGGTTTAATTGAACCTCAACTAAGTGAGAACATCAGCACTTCAACTCAAGCAATTAAACTGACACTTTGCTACACCGAAAGTTGGCTATAAAACAGACCCTAATAAAAGATGTTGCGTTACATAGTTGGGCCTCAGTTCTAAGTAAATATTTTGTGTGAGACCTAACATTTAATTGCCAATAAATTATCCGAGTTATTTAACTCAAGTTATTACCTGGTTGCGTACATGCAGATTATGAGAAAGGAATTTGTTATACAGAGCATGCATCTCTTCATAATTTGCAATTACTCTTTGATTTAACCGGATAATATTAATTCCACCAACTCGCATCAAAATACATTGCTTTCAATTATAACAACTAAAGTGAGGGGTAGACAAATTTAATCTCCACAATTTCGCTAATTATTGACGTTGCTTCTCAAAATTTTAACGGTCATATTTTGTAAATCGATTTCAACGCGGATAAGTTACATAGAAGTACCT
The DNA here is from genome assembly GCA_031893035.1 of Dermolepida albohirtum. Lineage (NCBI taxonomy): Eukaryota > Metazoa > Arthropoda > Insecta > Coleoptera > Scarabaeidae > Dermolepida > Dermolepida albohirtum. The sequence continues at coordinate 167,744 of JAVIWB010003989.1, read as the reverse complement.
AACCCAACAAAGAAAACACAAATTTTGGAAAGAAATATATTTATTTTTCAACATAATCTCCTTTCAGCTCTATATACTTTTCCCAGCGATGTTCAATAATCATTTAAGGAACACTGTTTTTGTGTGCGCTATCAAATCATTGACCGCTGGAAAATAGCGTCAATTCGCTTCTGCCATAAGGTGAAGAAGAACAGTAACCCTTAAGAAACCAACCTATATAACGCATAGTTGCGCATTAGTCACAAACATTAAGGGTTGGTCTCTAAGATTCAAACTCTTCCAATGCATTTAACATCATTTATAAAATGACTTTGGTAGTACATTCTTGTACTCTTCTGGAAGCTAGTAAGATTGAAGATCACGGTTCACTATTATAAGAACTGTTTTGCTCCTCAAAATAGGCATAACTGCCGACATCACTTCTTCATCGTTGGAAAATCTTTGACCGCTAACCCATTTTCTCAAGTTTAGGAACATAAAATAATCTGAAGGGTAATTCAAACTGTAATTCATTGATTTTAGCTATCGCGATGACGGATGTGTGAATTCGTGCATTATCTTGATGATACAAAACTTTTTTTCGCCAAATGCGGCCAATCTTTCTTGATTTCATCACTCAAACACTGCAGTAAGTTCGCATAATACTCACCGTTGATTGTTTCTCCTTTCCGAATATAATTAACGAAACTTATCCACGCGCATCCCAAGATAGTCAATAAAATTATCCTACGTACATTCCAAAACTGATGTCATGACTTTGCCTGCAGATGGAACTGACTTCATCTTGTGTGGTGCCGATTCTTCCATTTCAGTTCATTGTTCTGACTGTTCCTTCGTCTTAGGTGTGAAGTAATGGACCCACGGTTCATCCATAGTTATGCATCAACGCAAAAAACTCGACCTTATTGCTGTTAAACGTTGCCAAATACTCGACTGAAATGTCATCACATCGCTACTTTTTTTCCATTGTGAGTAATTGCGACACCTATTTTGAGCACAGCTTTCTCATGTCCGAACTTTCAGTCAACATGCGATGTACAGCACTTTTTAGGATGCTTACTATATCTGCTAGCTGCACAATTTCAGTTGACAGTTATGCAATACCATTTTGTGGACTTCGTCACCATTTCTAGCCCAGTCACCTCATTTGAACGCCCACTACGAGGTTCGTCTTGGCACCTAGTACGTGCTCGTTTAAACTTTGTCATCCAATATTTTACTGTTGTAAACAAAGGGCCAGATTCTCCCAGAGTAGAATCTAGCTCCGCTTTGATATTGGTTGGACTGAGGCCTTTAAAATGCAAGTATTCTTTCACATAATAATAACCAATTTTTTTCCATATTTACGAATTCACTGATAGCGTTTACTATTGATAGCTGCCGAATAAATACTAAACAACGTAGTGTCGTTAAACTTCAAGTTTAAGCTTTACAAGGTTGGTATTTTCTACTACAGTTACTTTTTAAACAACAACGACAGTCTATACGTCAGGTCGAATATTTCTGTGCCTACCCTCACATCTCACACCGTTAAGAAGAAACCTTTTATTGTCAAGACTCTATTAGTCTTAATCACTAAGGTTGATATATAACCCCTTTCCACATTAACTTTTGTAATTCTGTATACGCATTTCGACACCCAAGTTGTCATCATCAGCAGATAACCGCAAAGTGTCGCACCTGGTAAACCACGGCGAAAAAATACCTGTACGAAAACACACTAGGTACACGGTACACGCCGTTGAGAACCTAAACGTACACTAAATGTTCGTTTCACAAGATTTTTAAAAATTGTTTTACTTAAACTAAGATGAATGATATTGGAAAAAAAGGGAACACGGACACGACCGATAAGTACCTGCATGTGATTTATTACTATGTTTCTTTTCTTCGGACATTAAGCAGACCGTAAAGGGTCGTCTGCATTGATCAATTGTCACTATTCACCACATGACTTTTATTCTTTAAGATGTGCATGCTTTCATACGTGCCTAATTCACGATAATTATACACGTTCTTTATCAAATGTAAACAATCCATGTTAGCACTGTGGTTATTTTCTAACACGTGCCTTGCTATACCTGATTTTTCTGGTCGGTTGAATTTTATGTGCGCAAGGAGTTCTTTATACCGGGTTTCGATCGATTGTTTAGTTTGGCCGATGTATTGTTTATTGCAATCTAAACATTCAATTCGGTAGATTCCCGACTTTTTATTATCTTCGATATGGTCTTTTGCATTTCCTAAAAGGGTTTTAATTGATTTATTGGGGCGAAAACAAACTTGAAAAGCGCGCTCTTTGAAAATACTATTTAAATTTTTTGTCATACGATGATAGGGTAAACAAACAAACTGCTTTTCCAGTTTGCTCTGTGGTGATAGACATGTGGTATCACGGTATCGGTCGTGTCCGTGTTCCCTTTTTTTCCAATGTCATTCATCTTAGTTTAAGTAAAATAATTTTTAAAAATCTTGCGAAACGAACATTTAGTGTACGTTTAGGTTCTCAACGGTGTGTACCGTACGGAGTGTGTTTTCGTACAGGTATTTTTCGCCGTGGTTTATCAGGTGCGACACTTTGCGGTTATCTGCTGATGTTGACAAATTGGTTGTCGAAATGCGTATACAGAATTACAAATTATTAACAATAGTGTTGCATGCCTTAGAAAATAAATGAAGTTGACCGAGTTCAGGCCTAGCATTACAATAATTGAACAAACTATAATAAATAAATTTAAAACTTATTTATTATGAGCATCTAATGTCCAAGACGCATGAAAAGGTGAAAGAAATTAATAAAAGAAACAATAAGGTTGACCTTAAAATTTTATTTAACTAATTTAAACAAGAAGAAATCTTAAAGCATTGAATATGTTAAAAATTAATTTAGAAGTGATATAAATATGTAAAGGAAATTAATTAACATAAAGATTGTAATAAATAGAATAGATAATATAGTTGTAGGAATAAAATATACAAAAATTAGCGAAAAAGTCTTGTATCAAACGGTACGTAAGTGCACTTGTATATGTGTGTGTATATAAGTATGCATCCTTAAATAAGGTATTGTATTTTCTGAACGAGAATTACGTTCAACACGTGAACACTATATGCACCGCGATACGATACACAGAAATGCGGAAGTACTACGTATTCTAGGGGTTAACTGTTTCTGTGTTGAGGGTCGTGATATATAAGAAAGTATTTAAAAGATCGGGCCTTTTAAATGAATCGATGGCGCGGAGGATAACTACTGCTGTGAACTTTAAATTAACCAATCGCCCTAGAGAAAATATTATTTCAATATTTGTTATACTTTCGTTAATCTGTAAATGGTTTATCTACAGATTAATTAAAAAATATGATTATTATAGCGTAGATTGTTTACACATCTTAAGCCCTGTGCCGAGAAACTTTTCGTTTAACCCATGTACCTATGATTGTGAGCTCGTATTGTGCGTGGCTGATACTGTGGTATTATTATATACGATAAAATGGTAAATTAATACAAGCTTTATGATGCTTTGTATCTCCAAACGGAAGAATATTATTATTATCATAATTATTAGGATCTTTGCATTTAAATGTAGACGAAATTAGGTTCTTCTTTATTGTGTATTTTTTAATCCTCTGATGATTAAACAGGTGTTCAGAACAACATTTTTTTACATCATAGTACAGGGTGTTTCAAATTTCTCGGTTGTTTTAAAGAGTAAATAAAACATATTTTGCATTCACTTTCAAAAACTTTTTATTGGTAATTGAAGTATCAGTTATGATATTTATATGCGAAAAGTAATATCTTTCAAATGGCGTCCTCTTGCAGCGCTACAGACGTCCACTTTTTTGTTAAAATTTTCAATAACGTTTTGACATATGTAATTAAGGCTCTATCTCACCAATGACACGAATAATTTCATCTTTCAAAGCAGGAATTAATTGTGGATTGTTTTTATAAACCTGACTCTTCACATAACCTCAAAGAAAATAGTCCAACAGTGTCAAATCACATGATCTTGGTGGCCAACTAACATCACCGTTTCTTGAGATTACGCGTTCAGGAAATTTTTCTCTCAATAAATCAATTGAATCGTGTGCAAAGTGAGGTGTAGCGCCATCCTGTTGGAACCACGTTTCCTCTAGATCAATATTCATTAATTCAGGCCACAACAATTCGGTTATCATCCGACAATATCGATCACCATTAACAGTTACAGCTTCATCAGCAGCATTTTCAATTAAGTAAGGTCCAATTACAACAGCTGACCATAATGCACATCAAACAGTAACTCATTTAGGATGTAAAGGTTTCTCATGAACAGTTCATGGATTTTCCTCAACTCAGAGATGGCAATTTTGTTTATTAACGTAGCCACTAAGTTCAAAATGTGCCTCATCGGAAAACATTATTTTTTGATAAAAATCAACTGGTTGTTCATTGATGAAATTGACAAATGAACGACGTTTTAAATGATCTAATGGTTTCAGTTCCTGTGTTATTTGCACCTTATATACCTTCAGAGCTAAATCCTTGTGTAAAATACGCCATGTTATTGATCCACTGAGTCCAAGTTGTTGTGAACGTCGTCTAGGAGATTTCAGGATCTTCAGCAACACTTTCACGAACCAAACCAATATTTTCTTGTAAACGACTGTATTTTGCACTTTTTTTGATCTTCCACGTAACCGGTCTCTTGAAATTTTTTAATAATTCGACCAATAGTGCTTTCAGATGAAGGATTATGTAAACCATAAAATTCACGTAATTTTCTAAAAACTCTTTTCGCAGAACGCTGATTTTCATAAAATAATTCAACAATTTGAACACATTGTTGTACCGTATACGAAGTCATTTTTATAAATACCATACATCACACTTTTTAAATGTCCACATATCCAGACAAATTCAGTGCGCCATCTACATTTTATTTATTCTTAAAAAAACCGCTCAATTTGAAACACTCTTTATATACATATTTGTTTGAACATGCGAGTATTAACATGATTCTGATATTTTGTTATATTGTATTATCTGCATATGTGTGCAATCTTCTTTTATTTTACGACATATTTATTATAATTTCTGATTTTACGATCACGAAACCTGCAACTTCTGGGTAAATTTTTCCGACTTTCATCCACTGTTTGTTTGCCCGTATGTGTTTATGTTATTTTCTGAGGATGTGTTTCGTGTATAATTTTGTTTTCCCAGTATTCTAACTTGCTGGTTTTTGTATGTTCTTATGTATTAAAATCTACATTACTTCGATTTAATGATGTGATTTTGTGGTCTGCTTCTAGTACTGTTTTGTGAAGGATATTGTTTCTTATGATCAGTAGGTATAATTTGAAGTAGTTTACTTGTTTACTGTGTGAAATTTTTTTATATAAATTGAAGCTTTTAGACCTTCTCTGGGTCATGTAAGCCGTTCTACCGTAAAGTGTTGATGTGTATGATGTTTTGTGGATATTGTCCTGATGTGTTTATTGAGGGAGTCTAATTCTGTAAATGATCATTCCGTGAGGCTGAGTAAATAAAACAAAAATAGAATTACAAATGTATTAACTGCTTTTGTTTCATTTTTAACGTTTAACTTCCTTTTAATTTTTTTAAGCGTTAAGTTAATATTATTAATATTGCAATTTATACATTTTACAATTCCTTTCTAATTAAATAATGAAAGGTAAATTTTCTTAGATAGTCAATATCATAATTATCTAAATTTCCCAATGCAAAATGAATTTACTCCGCCGTGATCGGTCACAAGTCAACAAGAAACTTGCTTCACGCAGTCCGGTAATGACCAGATTAGGTTCTGGATGCCCACGGTGAAATGAAATTGGTTCAATTTCAAATCGGACCTACGATCTGAAAGCAATTGGCGTGCTGGCTTAAAATTCCTTTTCCGACATCTAATTCGCAACATTGTAATACAGATAAGGCAAGACTTCCTGGCCCAGTCCGAATTGGGGAAGTTAAAATATTCTGGTACCTTACGTCCGGTGTATCTATTCCTTTCAATTTGTTTCAATAAAAATTAATTCCGCTGTCACATTTTTTTTACATTTATATCCTTAATTCTTTATCGGTTCTAGCTGGTAGAAATTGTTAAAATCTAAAGTATGGAATTAGAAAGATTAGATCGTTTTAAATATAAAATGTTTTATAAGATAGTCACGGCCTTTCTCTTTAGTTGTTTTATTAAAATTAATACAATTAATACGCTGAAGTTATTTCTAAACAAACAAGAAGAATCTGATAATAGATCTAAAACTGCTTGGTCTATAATATAATACGTGATATTGTAAATACGAATTTAAAAAATAACCCACTTACAATTCATACAAAAGAGCGAGCAAATGAACTATTACTTTATAAATTCTGCTTACAAACTGTCTAAGTCTGATTCTAATGTTTATTCTATTTGTGATATTCCCTTAATTTCGCAAACTATGTTATTTTTTGAGAGCGTTACAGTAACCGAATTACGGTCTACTATTGAAGCAATCAGAAACAAAAATAGTGCTGGGATTGATGATGTGTCAATATCCATAATAAAAATCTGCAAAGAAATAATACTGAAACCATTATGTAATATCATAAATACATCTTTTGAGAGTGAAATATTCCCTAGAAAGCTTAAGTACTCAGTTGTAAAACCTATTTACAAGAAAGGGGACCCTGAATTATTTGAGAATCACAGGCACGTGTCATTACTATGTTCATTTTCAAAATTTTTTGAAAAAGTGGTACATACCCGTATTTACAAATTCTTTGCTGAAAACAGTTTGTTTAGAACAACATGACAATTACCACTTAAAATCTAAAAGCATTGAAACTGCTATTTTCGAGTTTACTCAAAACCTGGTTACAACTGTAGTTAACAGAAAAATAACCTGTGGTATGTTCTTAAATATGTCAAAAGCATTTGATTGCGTAAAGTTCGATATATTGATAAAGAAATGAAATCGGTATGGTATTCAAGATGTAGTCTTAAAATTGATTGAATCCTATTTAACAGAACGAAAACATGTCGTAAAAGTTAAAAATGTAGCTAATGGTTCCGATATAGTATCTAAAGAGCTATAGGTGACTATGGGTAATAATAATAATAATAAATTTTATTTCCAAAACAATGTGTACACAGGACATATCATTACACATAAGAAAATAGCAATTAATACATACTACGCACATTTATGCTAGAAACACGTCTCATCAAGAAAAAAAGATACTATAAATTCGGACATATAAAGTCATTTAAACAATAACAATTTATCGTAAGCAGGTACCGCTTAAGGTTGCTTTTATAAATAGAGAAGTTTGTAATATTTCTAATACAAAGTGGTAATTTATTGTATAATTTACATCTCATAAAATATGTTCCTTTTTGGAATATAGATTCTGAGTGTGAGGTCGGTAATAAATAATTATGAGTTCGTGTATCGTATTTATGATTTACATTGCCACTCGAAAAAGCGTTTCTGTTCCTATAAACGAAACATAGGAGATCTAATATATAAACATCATAAATAGTTAATATCGAATTACTTCGAAAATGTTCTCTACAAGAATCCCTATAGCCCAACCCAAAGATAATTCTTAGGGCCAGTTTTTGCATAAGGAACACCCTCCCCACCTCCGGCGACACATTCCAGTGTATCACACCATATTTCATGCAAGAAGCAAAATTAGCATGATAGAAAATAAGCAGGGTACTCAAATTACAGGATCTGCGGAGCTGCTTAAGGATAAAACACACCTTAGCCAGAGTTCTGCATACTTCATCTATATATGCAGACCATTTCAGATTTTCGTTAATTAGCAAACCAAGGATTCTTGCAGAAGAATCACATTCGAAGAGCTCATTGTTAATTTGTAAATGGGAAATATGCTTAATCCTGCTGTGAAAGTATACCAACTTTGTTTTTTGCCTATTTAAAATTAACTTGTTGGACACCATCCAATTGTTAATTTTATTAAATGTTTCATTGGTCACATCACAAATATCACCAACATTTGAAGAACTGACAACTACACTAATATCGGCCACATAAAGAACGACTCGTTCTACATTTCGGAGAATGTTCGGAAGGTCATTTATGTAGAGCAAAAATAGTGTGGGTCCCAAGATAGATCCCTGGGGTACACCTCTGTTAATACCAGTGTAGTTGGACCGACAGTTACCGATCCTGACACTCTGCTTACGGTTAGTAAGATATAATTCAAACCATTTGTTAGCGATGCCCCTAACACCATATTGAGACAGTTTGTGAAGTAAAATATTATGATGGACCAGATCAAATGCTCTTGATAGATCAATGAATATCCCAAGACAAGGCAGGCCGTTGTCCAATGAGTGATGGATGGTGTTCAAGTACTCGAAGAGCGCCGTATCGATACCCTTTTCCCTGCGAAAACCATGCTGGTTAGACGAAAGTAAATTGAAATAGATTAAATAATTCATTACGCTCCTATTCACAATACTTTCGTAAATCTTGGAGAAGATTGTTAGTAAATTAATAGGCGTATAGTTCTCTAGATGGTTTTTATCGCCTTTTTTATGTATTGGATGAATTATAGATAGTTTAAGATTTGAAGAAAAAATTCCTTTTTCAAAAGAGAAATTAATTAGATATGTTAGTACCGGTGCAATTACTGAAGAAACACATTTTACAATAAATGACGGAATATTATCACACCCAGTGGATGCCTGAGTACCCAAGGCATTAATTACAGCGATAACATCACCCTCTGAAACAGGCGACATATAAAATGATGAAACTGCGCCAGTCATTTGCAGATTATCATTAATTAATGGGTATATGGCAGGGCAGTATCCTGGGTCCTCTACTTTTTATTATATTTATAAACGATCTCATATCTAATACTGATAATTTGTTTTGTTATTAATTATGCAGATGATATCACTTTATTATTTAAAGCTGAAACTTGAATTCTGAATTGATAAAAAAAGGAAATTTCTTAATGGAGAAACTAGAAAAGTGATTAAATGATAATAATCTCATATTAAATATAACAAAAACTACTTTTCAAAAGTTACCATACTCATACTCCACAAGACATAACATTACATAATAAAACTTATAATTTAGTAAATAGTGTCCCATTCCTAGGTATAACGATCAATTACTCGCTAGCTTTTACTGAACACTACGGCAATACTACGTGCGGGTTTTTTGACGTAGTTTTTCAGGTGCAACGCTGTTTAATTATCTGCTAATGAGGACAACTTAGTTGTCGAAATTCGTATACAGAATATGAATGTGAAAAGGGGTTATATATTAACCTTAAGTGATTAAGTTAATTAACCGCAGGCGCCAGGCTTCATCAAAATTACTTTGATGATCTTAACTTTAAATCGTTTTGAACTAAGAGTTCAGGTATAGTAGCCGAAACCGATAGAACTCGATTTTTACTATTCACTATGTCAACACTACAAAAGTAAGAATTGGCTAGATGATATTTGGGTTCTCGCCAAATGGTTGGGATTCCAAAGTTGAATAAACTTCTTTTGCTGCTAACATTGACACACCAATATGTGATACTTCTTCTTTCTCTTACCCTAGCGTTAAAAATAATTTGAATTCATGACGTGGGGATATTCTTCTCACACTCATAGTGTAATAATAATTTTTTTCCCTAGCAAAGCGTTAACAATACATTTTGGGGTAGATGAAAATCTATGAAGGAGGATTGACGTGGTTAAATTCAACATGTTCGAAAATGTAGATTATAAGTTAAAATTTTACGCAAGAATCCAGTTTATTTGATTAACTGTCGAAATATTCGTGAACCAAAATACTTTGAAAACCTATTAGATTTAATAATTAATCTTGCATGACGCCGAAAATTAGTTAGTCATACAAGTACAATGACCGTCAAATGTAACACGTAATTTGAAGTAAAATTTTGTTTTATTCTTATACGTAACGTTGCGCCAAGCAATTTTACTGGATTAAAGTAACAAAAAATATCGGCTGTACAAACATGAGCGTTTTTCATTCCGTTTAATCTCATCAAATTCGTGCCTAGTGAAGCGTTGCAGAAAAAAAAGTTTCTGTCCCCGTACAACTTTGAACCATTAGTGGTATTAATTTTTTTTGAATTTTAATTTAGCGTCGCCTACTTCTTTGATGGAATCGTAAAGTAATGGACATGCTTCATGTTTTAAAAGCATCAAGAGAGTAAATAATTTGGTTGTTTATTATGTACAGCTGTTTCTTCTGATTTCGAAATTTAGCTAGTTTAAAATATTTTCAGTTTTATTTCTCTAGATATACAAGAAATATCAAATTCGTTTTACTACTAACTTATGACAAAGATGTAGTGCGAAATTTAATCAATTACAAAGCCAGAGCATCGTTTTAAACAATATCGAGCTATTTATCATAATTATAAGACTGTCTTGTCTCAGTACGAGAATTGGAGGCTCAAGATCAATTCTGATGCAAAATAATTCAGTTATTTTTTACACGATATGTATATCTAATATATATATATATATATATATATATATATATATATATATATATATATATATACATTGGATACAACTTCACTAATAATGACATTGTACAACATGCATCTGTTTCTGATGCTTGTTCTTACAGCATCGTCTTGACTTTATTTATAATTAGTGTGATTCCAACAAAATAATGCTCAATGTTAGCAAATGCAGGGTGGTAACTTACTCCAAGTGCAATAACCGTATTATGTTTGATTATTCAGTTGACTAAAATTTTGACTAGACAAGTTGAGGTAAAAGATCTAGGTGTTATTTTCAACTCACACTTAAGTTTTGCGAAACATATCCACTTCATATGTAATTGTGCTTTTCGTTCTTTGAGTTTTATCATTCGTTCGTGCGGACGATTCGTTAACCCCTCTACTCTCCGACTATTATTTTACACGTTTGTTCTCTCCAAACTTGAATATGTTGCCATTGTTTGGTACCCACACTATGTACGAGGGAGCGTTTTTATATTCGCGGAATGAGCGGGTTGTAGATGGGTGAGTAGGCGCATTGGGGGCGTGACCTGTGCAGTGACTCATGGTTAGTATAAATACGAAGTTTCATTGTTATTAGACAGTGTGTCTTTGAGCTATCGTCAACCAAGTAACATAATCAGGAGTGAAAAGTGAAATATGGAAAAAATCGAATATCGTGCCGTTATAAAGTTCCTTACCAGGCAAGGAAAATCAGTCGCGACCATAATGAATGAGATGTCATTGGTATACGGCGACTCTTGTCCAGGAAAAACCATGGTGTACAAGTGGCATAGTTTATTTAAACAAGGAAGGGAATCCCTTGAAGACGACCCGAGGCCGGGCAGGAGCATTGAGGTGACCACGCCAGCACTTATCCAAAAAGTTGAACAAATTGTACTCGAAGATGCTCGACTGAAGAAGAAACAACTCGCAGAAATGGTTGGAGTATCCGATACAACAATTTTTAAAATCCTACACGATCATCTCGGCATGTCTAAGGTCAGCGCAAGATGGGTGCCGAGAATGCTCACGCCGCCGCAAAAACAACAGCGCGTAGAGTGTTCGCGTGCATTTTTGGACCTCTGCAATGAAGACAAGGATGGTGTATTGAGTGGAATTGTTACTGGAGACGAAACTTGGGTTCATCATTATGAACCTGAGTCCAAACAATACTCCATGCAGTGGCAGAAAAAGGGCACAGCACCTCCCAAGAAATTTAAAGTGTCACAATCAGCTGGGAAACTCATGGCAACGGTATTTTGGGACTCGGAAGGAATATTGTTGATTGATTATAAAGATAAAGGTGTTTCTATAATCGGAGAATATTACGCTTCAATATTAGAGCGACTAAAAGAAGCCATTAAAGAGAAAAGACGGTGAAAATTGACAAAAGGTGTTCTGCTTTTGCACGACAACGCGCCCGTCCACAAGAGCCGCGTTGCGTAAGCTGCCCTGCATAAGTGCGCTTCGAAATTGTGAATCACCCACCCTACAGCCCAGACCTGGCCCCGAGTGATTATTACCTGTTTCCGAAAATGAAAAAAGTGCTGCGGGGTAAAAAATTTACTGCCGATGATGAAGTCAAGGAGGCAGTTTCGGCGTATTTTGCAGATAAAGAGAAATCATTTTTTTATGAGGGTATAAATAAATTAATTGAAAGATGTGAAAAATGTATCCGTCTTGCACGTGAATATATTGAAAAAGAAAAATAATTTGGTTTTTTTATTTCCACCTTTTGTCCCCCATTCCGCGAATATAAAAATGCTCCCTCGTATATTTACATCTGCAGCGTGAGAGAGTCCAGAAGAGGTTTTTAAAATATCTGGCATTCAAAGTGCGTGGCATGTATCCTACTCGTGGTGTTGACTACATCAGCCTGCTTCGTGATTTTCAGTTGCAGTCACTTGCAGAGGGGCGTGGGGTACTTAGTTCCAAGTTCTTAATGAGACTTGTTATTTATTCTATTGACGCCTCTTCCATTTTGTCGCAGGTAAATTTTGGTGTGCCTTGGAGATCGAGTAGATCTAATGACACATTTTCGGTCCCTAGAGCTAAAACAAATGTGTTGTACAAAGCTCCTCTGGCGCGTATTAGTAGGAATGCCAATGCTTTGTTCGAGAATCCTTTCCGATAGTCTCAGTGATGGTAATTGATTGTTATGCGGTCCTGATGTATATACATATTTTGATTTCTTTCTGTGATTGTTTAGAATTAGTTGCAGATCTTTTTTTTCCTTATATATCTTACTTTGTAGTTACCTAGTTATTATTTGTATTTTTTCAATATATTTTTATTTATTTTTGTCCTGTAATTGGTCTTTGACTGTTGGACAAATAAAGATTACTATTATTATTATTATTATTGTGAGCTCGACTGCTATATGGAATGATATTAGATGACGATGAATGTCAAAGATACCATAATAGATGATCGGAATGTTATTGTTAAGAACTTTAATAGTTTTCTCCAGGAGGTTTCTGTACAAATTACTGCTCAAATACCAAGTAAATTTACACAACAAAATCACCGAAAATTAAGACTGTGTTTATTTTCATTCACAAGAAGTGGAACGAAACTTAAATAATACATAGTTGATGTCTCAGTTTATCTAATCAATCTATCTTTCTTCGAGGCAATCTTTTTTACAATTCTTAAGACTTTTATTATAGACCCAATTCATAGAAGTGGTATTGAATGCACGAGGACTGTGCTGTAGCAAGAAAAAAAGTTAAATCTGGTCAATAGTGATGTCCCCTCGCTTAGAAAGTAACAATCTTCTTCGAGTGACCCTCCCATCTTCGGAAACAATGCTTGAAATCGGTTTTCGGAATAGATAACAGTTGCTTCGTCGTATCCTATTTATCTTCTCTACGTGTTAAATTTGTCTTCTTTAAGAGTATATTTTAATTTTGGGTCAGCCAGAGTAGTACGCGGCTGAGTCTGGGTCGTAAGGTGGTTAGAGTATTTGAACAATGCCATATTTCGCAAAAAAATTGCCTGATAGGTTGTGGTGTAGTCGGTTCTACTAAAGCACCCAGTCGTCGCTTTTCCATAAGTTGGACACTTTCTTTTTTATTGTATCACGTAATTGTTAGTAATACTTTTTTTTACTTTTAGATCTTTTGGAGAATGAATTTCCTTTCTGCTCAAAGTCTTCCACTGCGAAAGTTGGGCGTTTGTCTCATGATCATAACCATAAACCCATGATTCGTCCCTAGTAATGATCCTTTTGAACATTGTCTTTAATAGCTTCCAAATTATCCTAGGTAAATTCCTTTAGATCATTTTTTTGGTCTTCTGTCAGCAACCGTAGAATGAATTTTGTACACGACTCATTCCTCAATTTTGACTCGAAATTTCCGGAATTATTTCTGGATTTTCAAGGTCTTCTTTCTCTCGTCGCCTGCGCTCATGATGCAACTTAAAATGTTTGGTCATTAGCATTCGACTAAACGGGAAAGGAAAACCACGATAAAATCTTCCTGGGCAACAAGCCATGGGAGAAATTCAACCTGTGATCCTTGGTATGATGAACCAGTTGGACTTACTACCACTGAGCTATCAGCTAGCTAATGAAGATGGAATTAAAAAAATCCATCATCCTACATAGTGACTGTCTGCAAGAGTAGTAGCAGAGGGTGATGCTTTAAAATGATAGTAAGGAAAGAACGTTACCGATATTTATAAAGGTAAGAAAATTTGTTATTTTATGAGGATCAATTCAACAAAATTGTTTAGGAAAATATATCAAAATTCTACCATACGTTGAAATTTTTTCTATTTTAAAAAAATTGCGTTTTATTACACAAATAATAATGAGAAGTGGAAAACGAAAATGGACCTAAAAATGTTCCTTAGGAAATGCAGAATGAGTGGCAAAATTGTGGAAAAATGACTGCTGAGTACAATAGACCATAGTATAATAACTACAGTTAGTCAAATAGGATTTGAAAAGTAATTAAGTATAAAGTTAGAGTGATTATTTACAATATCAGAAAGAGACGGAGGTAATTTTTGCTAACCAATATAAAATGGACGTTTCATTTTACATTTTCAACCTAATTCTTAATTATAAGAAGTGTTTTTAATTTTAAAAGAACACTTAATTAGTTGTGTAAGAAATTTTAAGCCATATAGAAGCTAAAACCTTGCCGCTAATATTCTAAACGTAGATAAAGTTTACACAAATTAAGATATATTTTAATTACCCCTCTCACTGATGATATGAGAGTATTATGGCGTAAACTGCTTGTTTACACGTAAAACCAGGGACCGCCAGGCAATGTACAATTTAATTACTAGTGAAGTGACTATTTGCCTTACGAGTTATCGTGAAATGCGTTAAAGGGTCTGACAATATTGGTCCCTGTCTCCTTAGAATTGGTGTTGCATTTAAATTATGTGTACGTAGAACGTGTAATGGAATTGTGATACAAAAACATGTTGGTTCATAGCTGGATAATTACGGTCATATATACATATATGTAGGAATAGGTGGGTTGTAGTTACAAAATCGACTATTAGGAGACACTTTTAAAATAAATAAAAAAGAAAATAATAAATCAATAAGAAATAGATGAATTTGAGAGGCGACAGTTTTTTACTTATCGGAAATTATTAAAATTATTTAAAAATTAGATTCGTCATTAAGTCGCAACATTTGTCATTAGGCGATATGTCTTCGAAAATCGAAATGAAAATTACCAAGCTATGGAAATGGATGTTTGGAAG